>JAJHZJ010001031.1:600000-1085118 GCA_023548195.1 Bettongia penicillata ogilbyi | reverse complement strand
AAGTATAATACACCTTTGAAGTTATTTTTTTTTAATTTTATCAATGTGTTCTTTCTGGTCATTTTTCACTTTTCTTTGAGGAATTGACCATAGATGTTTTGACATTATTTTCCTCTTCTGAGTTTGCGTCTTGAATGTCTTCCCTGTCCACGTAATAACTTTCTAAGATCAGATTATTTGTTGTTGTTTTCTGCTCATCTTGTTTTTGGCCATAGTCCTTTCTTTTAAAGTTGAGTTCTGCTCCCCAGGTAGAAGAAGCACTGTCTCAGGCTTCGTGTGACAGTGGCTGCAGCCCCTGGTTCATTCCCTTGTATTGCATTGATGTTGCCCTCAGCCTCTGGGAGAAATCTGATGCTTTGCTTAAGGGTTGATGTAGAGGGGGCTGGTGGTACTGGAGTCTAGCTACTTACCTGGTGATGAATTTGGGTCCTTGTGGTAGTGTCTGGTGTGTGCTGAGGTCCATACTGGTGTTCCTATTTTTTCCCAGGGATACACCGAAGCACATGGAGGTTCGGCCTATATTCTTGTCATTCTGGAGGATGCCTGTTTGCCCTAGGCTACAGAACTTGATGATGCTTGGAGCTGGAGTCTCTTTATTTATCTGGTTATGTTAAAGCACATAGGGTGGGGATGTCCTGCTATTGATTTTTACTAGATCCACCAAACTGGCTCTCAGGATCTCCATCTGGTTTACTGTGGTGACTTTTGCTGTTGGTTTGTTGGGACCCTTCCTATTCTGGAATGTGCTCTCCGTTTACCTGAGTGAGATGAAATTTTTTTGCCAATCTTTCAAGTTTCTTGGGCCAAAAGATTATTTCATGACTGCCTTTTTCTGGTTCTGCTCTTCCAGGATTTGTCTTGAGGTGATATTTTATGGTTGTTTGAAGGGGAGAGTTACAGAGATTTACTGCTTACTCTTCCATCTTGGCTCCCAGAAGTCTCTTAATAATTGTTAAATGCATTGATTTATTGAATTTCTTAACCATGAAGGAAAGATTGAATAGTAGAATGTATATAAACATAGAATAGAAAAAGTTGGCAATTATTTAGATAACTGAACACTATAAATAGCCAACGTATATAAATAGGCAAACAAAATTGAAGACAAAATATGTTGAGGGAGAGTAAAGCAGTTATGCAGCAATATTTAACTGAATTCACTGAGGCAAGGGAAAGATGGCAGGTTGAAACTTCTTTGGTGACAGAAGAAGGCTTAGCATTTAGTTTTACAAGTGTCAAAGAAAATGGATTCCAACAAATATATTTGTTTTAGGAAAACTATATTTTGATACTACAGTCCTGTAAAAATCAGTCAGCTTATTGTTTCCTCTCTAAGGTGTTGAATATAAGTTTTGTTTTTATTTGAAAAAAAATGTTCTTTTGTCTTCCTTAGGGCCATTCTCCATGGGGTGAAAATAAAAGACTTTGTATGAAGAAGATAATATGCTATTTTAAATACATAATATTAAGCCAATCTTTAGCCCAACATGAAAGGACATTTTGCCCTAGTTCTTTAACAGCAACAAACTCAGTAAATTGAACTCATGATGGTTGATGAAAATAGAGAATCTTGTCTGTATTTTTTTCACATGGAATTCCAGTGCCAGGAAAACAACAGATAATCTTCTGATAATGAAAGATAAAAGTCTACCATTTTCACACAGTCTTTGATTTCAATCTAGACCCAAAAGTACAGTGTAATTAATAGTCCTAGACACATGAAAGGTTCTATAATATTCAGGTGATGGATTAAATGACTTGTGTTAAGTACACTATAACATAAATTATGCTGTTCTTCAAACTATTTTAGCTTTAATTATGCCATGCTGAAATAATTCCAAAAATCATTCAAATTGGAAAAATCACAGGTCTTTAAATTTAGCACAGTTTTATGTATCTTTGCAGATCTGTTATGCATAGGACTATGACACCTTACATATGAATCATTTGTGGTTTTTATTCACTCTTCCTCCAAATTTATAACAGCTTAAAAATATAATAGGAACATTTCTTGCATTTTTATGAGATAAATTTGATGTAATATCAGTGTAACAGCATAAGCTTTACATAGTATAAATATACTGTAAGAATGGGACATCTGGTCCTATTGCTAAGTTCATGAAATAATTCTTTCCTATTTTACTGTTTTGTTGATGCCATTAAATATGTCCCAATCGCATGTAAATATGGGTTCCGAATTCTTCTCCACTTACCATTGTATCACCTGTTGAGAAAGGAAGCAATATATCAATTATATACCTTCATGTTTTCCCCCTGGATTCACAGAGTTTGAAAATATTTTACTCAAGGAAAACAAAGAAAGCTAAGTACTTTACCAAAGGCATCATAAGAGACAGTCAGGGTGCGAAGACAAATTGCTAGTTGCTAACTTCATGAAGTTTACATCTTACTAACAGGGAAAGAAAACGAACTGAAATGACTTAAATTTACACTATATACAAAAGAATATCAAGAAGGGAGAGAGAACATTAAGCACTTAAGAAGGAAAGGATGATCATAAATCAAAGAATCACAGAATTTGAGAAGTAAATTGAACTTTATTTTTCAGATAGTTTAATAAAGTTTATGAGGGAGAAGTATGTACGCATTCAGATTTTGATGAGTTGGAACCTACTACCTTCTGAAGTAGTTTATTTCATTTTAGATAACTCTAATCACTGTGAAAGGTTCCCCTCTCTGATATCTCATTTATAAAATGATAATTAATTTTCTTCCCTACAACTTCTATCATTGTTTCTAATTCTGTCTTCACTAATCAAAATGCACAGGTCAAATTACTGTTTAAAATAAGAGTCTTTGGAATAATTGAAGAAAATTGCACAATCCTCTTTCTTCTCTTCTTCAAATTAAAAATTCCAAGTTTCATCCACCTAATTTTATATTCTATGTACTCAGTATTTTCACTATCCTGGTTACTGTCTTCTATATGTTCTCTTCTTTCTAAATGTTCTTCCAAATTTTTAATGTGAACAATTCTCTAGTTATGGTCTAATCAAGCCAAATTCAAGCTTCATCCAAAAAGTGACCACAGATTTGAACCTTGAAGGAAGTAAGGGATTCTCTGAGATGAAAGTGAAAAGGAATAATATTCTGCACATGGGAGGCAAGGTAGGATATACAATATTGTATATAATGGACAATCCCATTTAACTTGATTCTCTAGAAAGTGTATGAAAAAGAATAATGTGAAGAGATATATCCAATGAATGTTTATGAATTTTGTGTACTCTGAGAGACCAAATGTTTCTGTTTCTTTTATTCATCTTCTTCATCAGAGTCACATCATCATCTTCCATTTGGAGTTATATTGTTTGGCACATAGACCACTCATTTTTAAATTTATACTACTTTCTGTTAAACGTATGTGGAAGTAATAAACTTTTTTTTTTATTTTAAGAAAATGTGAGTGCATAAAAAAGTAGCAGAATAGTAGTAGTAACAATACTAGTAGTAACAATAGTAGTAGTAACAATTAAAGTGCCTTAGCACTCTGGAGAAATTATGCTTTTAATCATCTCATTAAAGATTGGATTCCTTCAGGTACTTTTTTCTTAAAAAACAGAATATATACATTTCTACTGGATTTGTAAGATGATAATCAATTTTGGTAAATGACTCATTTCATGTGGCTTATCATTAATCCTAACTTTTCCTCTCATTATATTTTAATAAATTATTTCACAATAAGTAGCTGGATAATGCACAAAGAATGAGCTCTCTCCAAAAAATCTGATGGATCAAGTTTACTACATCCAATACAATGAAATTCTAAAATTAGACCATGATAATTTTTCTTCAGATATCATTTGATGGTACACTCTGTTGTAATACTTTATGTATATGGCTTCTAAATAAGCTTGTGTGAGAATAGGTAAGTAAAAATATAAGTAGGATCAGAGATACCTTTCTGAGGTGTTGGTAAAATTTCACTAACTTTCATGAAGGGACAAATAAGAAACCCTCATACTCTAGATAAAACCTCATAGTAATCTAAAAATATCAACCAATAATCTATATTATAATTAACCAATTTTCAAATTCTGAACTTTTGTCCACAAATGGCTGCACAAAGCATTGAAATAATAGAAGAGGTAATAAAATATGTCAATAGGATGAGAAACACAGTATCCTTGTTTTGTAATCTGTTACTGGAACTGAACTTATCAAGAATAAACTTATATCTTAATATATTTATTCGTATACAAAAAAAAATAACTTTTCTACAGAATCTGTCCTCTACCATGGAACAATTTAAGGTTTTTTTGCTTGCTTGTTTGTTTGTTTTTTGTTAAGAATAAGAGACAACGGGGTTAGAGCTGACATGGTGAGAAAAAAGCAGGGACTTCCATGAGCTCTCCTTCAAAGCCCTCCATAATCTGTAAAAATGACTCTAAACAAATTCTAAAGCTACAGAACCCACAAAATGACAGAATGAAACAAATACCCAGGCTGGGAAAACCTGGAAAGTCCACAGGAGGAGTCTTTCACAACGTGGAGGGAGAGAAGCACAGAACTATGTAAGCTGCCCCAGTTCAGATGGGTCAGAGCAGGACACAAGGGGCTGTATTATTGGTAGCTGTAGCAGTTTCCAAACTTCCCAACCCACAAAAGCTAAAAAAGTAAGTGTGAAAACTCTGGGGGAGGCAGAGCCAAGACGGTAGAGTGAGAGCACATACTCACCTAAGCTCTACCAAAAATTTCTTCAGATACTTCAAGAAAGAGAATCTGAAAAAAATTTAGATTGACAGAATCCATTAGGAGAAAGAGTATGCAGATTTTCAGCATAGGACCACCCAGAAAGAAAGAGTATGCAGACTGCACAAAAAAATTAGAGACCCTTCCATAGAGGAGCCAATGCAGGAACTGCCAGGTCGACTGAATCAGAAGTTGCAGTGTGGATTCTCAAACATATCAGCCCAAGATGGGATTACACCAGAAGACAGAGGAAGAGAGAGAGAGAGAGAGAGAGAGAGAGAGAGAGAGAGAGAGAGAGAGAGAGAGAGAGAGAGAGAGAACCCCAAGTAACAGTAGCCATTTGTTCCTGAGAGTATCAACCCACAATTAAACATCTGTAAGTCACCTACTTGAACTTCCAGGAGCCAAGATGGTGGAGAGATCTGTAAGTGCTCTACTCCTCCCCTTGTTGACCTTGAAAAACCCAGAGAACACTCCCCAGGAAAAGTCCTGAAATAATGAGTAGTGGGATCAGCCTAAAGGGTAAACAACGTCGTAACTGAAGAGGTTAGGAAAATTGTTCAGGAGAGAGCCTCTTGCTGCGGTTGAAGGGAACTAGTACAGGACCAGAGCTGTCCCCGACAGCCTCATCTCAATGAACCAGGAGGAGATCCTGAGCCCCGGGGGTGGAGTACATAAGCATCAACATCAGAACACCAGGCATGCTTTAGCACAGCCAGGGTAATTGGAAAACATCAGGGCAGACAGAGGTTTACCAATCACTGAGCCTGTTTGTGCTCTAGTTCAAGGGAGGCGACCTCCTTCAGCCAGATCACCCCTCCCCCACACCTCATGCAGGGAGCTCCAGAATAACTCTGGAGAAAGTTAGAAATACTTCATCTGGCCTCTGTCTTGGGAAATCAGCCAACCTCAGAACCAGGTAAATGGTAACATTCTAGTTTCTAGCTTAATGATCCAGATGTCACAACACACAAAGCTTCGAGTTCTCAGCACAAGAACCATTGGAAAGAGTTGCCTGTGCCCCAGAAACAGAGATCCATTTTTAATGTCAGGAAAAAGGCAATCATCATGAGTAAGAAGCAAACCAGAAATGAAAACACCATGGAATCTTACTGTGGGGATTAAGAACAGAACATGAATACAGAAGAGGTCAGCATTGAGACTGAAAGCTCAGAAGGGAATATGAACTGGTCTTATGTCCAAAGAACATTTTTGGAAGAGCACAAGAAGGATTTTAAAAGTCAAATTAGAGAGGCAGAAAAATAAATTGGCCAATGATTTTTAAAATACAAAAAAAAGAATTCTCGGATATATTTAAAAGAAAAATTGGGCAAATGGGTATGGAAATACAAAACTTAACTGGAGAAAATAACTCCTTAAAAGGAACAATGGGACAAATGGAAAAGGAGGTGCAAACGTTAATGGAAGAAAACAATCTATTAAAAATTAGAATTGGGCAAGTATAAGCTAATGACTCTATAAGACATCAAGAATCAGTCAAACAAAATCTTAAAAAATGAAAAAAGTAGAAGAAAATGTAAAATATCTCATTGGAAAAACAACTGACCTGGAAAATAGATCCAGGAGAGAAAACCTAAGAATTATTGGCCCAAAAGAAAGCCATGATGAAAAGAAAGTGTGGACATTATTTTCCAAGAAATTTCCAAGGAAAACTCTCCAGAGGTCCTAGATCCATGGGGCAAAATAGTAATTGAAAGAATATGATATTTCGTGAAGTAAAGGAGCTTGGACTACAAGCTAGGGTCAATTACCTAGCAAAATTGAGTATAATATTTCAGGCAAGAAGATTAATGAAATGAGGGATGTCCAGACCTTCCTAATGAAAATGTCAGAGTTCAATAGAAAACGTGATCTTCAGATACAAGTCTCCAGAGAGGCAGAAAATGGTAAAGAAGGAAAAGAGTTCCGGGAGAGATAATTTAAAAATTATCAGATTACCTGAAAGCCATGATCAAAAAAGGAGGCTTGACATCATCTTTCACCAAATTATCAAGGAAAACTGCCCTGAAATTATAGTAAAATAGAAATGGAAAGAATCCATCAATTGCATCTGGAAAGACATCTTAAAAGAAAAACTCCTACAAATAATGTAGCCAAATTCCAGAGTTCCTAGTTCAGGGAGAAAAAATATTGCAAGTACCAGACAGAGAAAATTCCAGTATGTGAAAATAAAATCACTATAACATGAAATTAAAACCAAGAATTAACTCTCCAAGAAAACTGAGTATAATCCTTCAAGAGGAAAATGAACATTCAATGAAAGAGAAGACTTTCAAACATTCTTGATGAAAAGGCCAGAATTGAATAAAAAATTTGATTATCAAATACAAGACTCAAGAGAAGCATGGAAAGATAAATAGGAAGGAAAAATCAAAGGAGACTTATTAAATTTGAACTGTTTACATTGCCACATGGAAAGATGATATTTGTAAGCCATGAGACCTTTCTCAATACTACAGTAGTGGAAGAAGATAGATAGATAGATAGTTAGATAGATAGATAGATAGATAGATAGATAGATAGATAGATAGATAGATAGATAGATAGAGACAGAGAGGCAGAGAGATAGGCATGGGTGGATGGAAGGAAAGGAAGGAGGGAAGGAAAGAAAATGAATGACATATATAGATAGATTGATAGAAAGACAGACAGATGGCAAAGGGTGAGTAGAGTATGAAGGGATTATATCTAATAAAATAAAATTAAGTAGAGAGAGAAGTATATATTGGGAAGAGAAAGGGAGAGAGAGAGGGAGAGTGGGGAAAATTATCGAATATAGAAGAAGTAAGAAAAAAGTTTAACAATGGACAGGAAGGGAGGGGAGGTGAGAAGGAATGAGCAAAACTTGCTATCATCGGATTTGGATTAAAGAAAGAATAACATACACATTCAATTGAGTATTTTATCCTACAGGAAAGTAGAGTAACAAACACTTTAATAAATGAACTGGGTTAAATGAGAATATAGAGTAATTCCAGGTGGAATAAGATGGTGGGAAATATAATTTATGTTTCACAACATGACTATTACTGGTATTATATTCTGTATAATCTGTCTTGAATTTCTTACCTTCTAAATGGGGGTGGGTGAGTAGGGAAAAAGGGAAAAAATTTGGCACACAAAGTTTAAAAAAAAATGGTTAAAAATATTTTTTTTTGCAACTGGGAAATAAGATATATAGGCAATAAGGTATGGAAATGCATCTTGCCTTTCAAGAAACTAAAGATGACATTTCTGGTCCCAGTAACCAAGATTGGAGAATGATCTTTAACTGCTGTCTCCCTCCCTTTCTTGACCTTGACCAGCCAAGAGATCATTTCCCCAGGAAAACTCTAGAACAGTGGGAGCAGCAGAAGTGGTAAGCAGACTCTCAGCACAGGAGGCTAGAAAGGTTGCTAAGGAAAGTTCCTCTTGCTGTGACCAAAGGTGACAGGTGCAGGATTGGAACTGTCCCAGACAATCCCACATCAAGAAATCGGGTGAAGATCTGAAACCTGAGAGGATGAAGCCAGCAACTGCCAACACCAGCACTGCAGGTGTGCCTCAGTACTCCCGTGGAATCAGTAAGACACTAGCGCAGAAAGCTGAGCTTGAAAATGCTCTAGCACAGCAGAGGAGCCTCCAAGCATCCAGACTAATGCTCTCCCACACTTAAAAAGCTACCTGCAGGATAACTTCGGGGAAACCCCAAAAGACCTAAACGGCTAGTGCTTTCAAACAGCAGCCACCTCAGCACCAGGCAAACTGAATTTCTAGCTGAAAGAACCGGAGGCTACAACACAAAAAGCCTCAAGTTTTAGGCACAAGAATTGGGACAGAGCTCCCTGTGCCACAGATGCAAAGGTCTAACTTAAAATCCCAGCAAAATGGTTATTATCATGAGTAAAAAGCAAAGCAGAAAAGAAAAGATAAGAGAATCTTTCTATGGGGACAAGGACCAAAACACAAATACCAAAGGGGTCAGCATTGAGACTGTACTCCCATCTGAAACTTCAGAAGGGAATAGAACTAGTCAGAAGAACAAAGGGTCTTCTCAGAAGAACTCAGAAAGGATTCTTAAACTCAAATTAGAGAAATAGAAGAAAAACTGAGCAATGATATTAAAAATATGAAAAAAAAGAATTCGCTGACAGAATAGTTCCTTAAAAAGGAAAATTGGACAAATCGAAAATGAAATACAAAGCCTAACTGGAGAAAGTAACTCCTTAAAAGGAGCAGTTGGATAGATGAAAAAGAAGATGCAATGAAGAAATCAATTTCATAAAAAATAGAATCTAACAAGTAGCAGCTAATGAATCTATGAGACATAAAGAGTCAGTCAAATAGAATCTAAATAATGAAAAGATAGAAGAAAATGTAAAGTATCTAATTATAAAAACAACTGACCTGGAAAATAGATCCAGGAGAGAAAAACTGTGGATTACTGGGCTGCCAGAAAGACATGATGAAAAAGAGCCTGGACAATATCATCCAAGAAACCATCAAGGAAAATTGGCTACAAGTTCTAGATCCAGAGGGCAAAATAGTTATCGAAAGAATCTACCATTCATCTCCTGAAAGGGACCCTAAACTAAAATTGCCAGGGAATATGGTTGCCAAATTACAGAACTATCAAGTGAAGGAGAAAATACTGCAGGCAGCCAGAAAGAAACATTTCAAAAATCAAAGAGCTATAGACAGGATCACATAGGACTTTGTAGTTTCTACATTAAAAGGCTGAAGGAACTGGAATACGACATTCCGTAAGGAACAGGAGTCAGGACTACAACCAAAGATTAATTACCCAGAAAAATTGAGCATAGCATTTCAGGAAAGGAGATGGACATTCAATAAAATACGAGATTGCCAGACCTTCCAGATAAAAAGGCCAGAACACAACAGAAAATTTGATCTTCAAACATAGGTCTCAAGAAAAGCATAAAAAGGCAAAGAAAAAAATTGGTAAACAATATGGGCAAACTGTTTACATCCCTATAAGGGAAAATGATACTTCTTAATCGTGAGAATTATATATTTATTATGGAGTGAAAAAGGGATATAGATAGACAGACATAGATGTAGATGATGATGATGATGGTGATGATGACGATGATGATGATGATGAAGATAGATAGATAGATAGATAGATAGATAGATAGATAGATAGAGGGAGTGGTAACAAATTAAATGATGTGATGATGACAAATGTGACTTAAAGTTGTGAAGGGATTGTAATGGGCTATGTGAAAAGGAGGAGGCAGACAAAAATACATTCCATCGCAGCAAGAGGCACAAAATAAATTCCAGTAAAGGGAAAGAGGGGAGGGAAATGAGTGTTGTTTGCTGAGGTACTCTTATGTGATTGGATTCAAGGAGGGTGCAACAAACTCAGTTAAGTACAAAAATACAATGTATAGGGAGTAAGAGGGGAAGGTGGGGGAAGGGAGGGGAGGCTAAAAGGGAGAGAAGAATTAGTAAGGGAAAAGGGGATTAAAAGGGAGGGAGGCTTAAAGAACGTAGTGATGACTGAGGGTAGCTCTTGTCAAAAATTAAAACTCTATTGGGGAGAGGAAGGGAGAAGTGAGAACTAAAATTATAAAATGCAAGGGAAAAGGGGACAGAGGGAAAGGCACAAATAGTAATCATAACTGTGAATGTGAATGGGATGAACTCTCCCATAAAGCAGAGACAGATAGCAGAATGGATTAAAAACCATAATCCAACAGTTTGTAGTTTCCAAGAAACACATTTCAAAAGGGGAGATACATGTAGGGCAAAGGTTAAAGGTTAGAGCAGAATTTATTGTTCTTCATCTGATGTAATAAAATGTAGGGAGAGCAATCGGAAACGCAGACAAAGCAAAAGCAGAAACAGATCTAATCAAAAGAGATAAAGAATAAAATTATGTCCTGCCAAAAGGCACCCTAGACAAAGAAACAATATCATTAGTAAATATATATGCTCCAAGTAGTATAGCATCCAGATTCTTAGAGAAGAAAGTGGGGGGGGGGGGTTGCAGGAAGAACCAGATATCAAAAATATATTAGTGGGAGATGACAACCCTCCTCTCTGAACTTGATAAATCTAACCTCAAAATAAACAAGAAAGAAGTTAAGGAGGTGACTAGAACTCTGGATAAGGTAGATATGATAGATCTCTGGAGAATATTGAATGTGAATACAAAGGAATACACATTTTTCTCAGCAGTATATGACACATATACAAAACCTGATCATGTAATAGGTCATAAAAACCTCACAATCCAGTGCAGAAAAGGAAGAGATAGTAAGTGAATCTTTCTCAGATCACAATGCAATAAAACTTATATGTAATCAAAGTTATGGAAACATAAAGAAAAAAACTGGTGGGAAACTAAACAATCTAATCCTAAAAAATGAGTGGATTAAATAACAAATTATTGAAGCAATCAGTACCTTCATTCAAGAGAACGACAATGAAAAATTAACCTACCAAATATTATGGTATACTGTATAAGTAGTTGTTAGGAGAAATTTTATATCTTTGAGTGCCTACATGAATAAAACAGAGAAAGAGGAGATCAATAAATTGGACATGCAGCTGAAAAAACTCAAAAAAGAACACATTGAAAATCTCCAAGTAAATACCACATTGGAAATACTGAAAACCAAAGGAGGGATCAATACAATTGAAATTAAGGAAACTATTGGACTAATGAATAAAAATAGGAGTTGGTTTTATGAAAAAATCAATAAAGTTGATAAACATTTGGTCAATTTGTATACAAAAAGAAAGAAGAAAACCACATTGCCGATATCAAAGCTGAAAAGGGTGAACTCACCTCCAATGAGGAGGAAATTAAAAAAAAAAAAGATAATTAGAAATTACTTTGCACAAGTGTATGCCCATAATTTCTACAATATAAATGAGATGGATGAATATTTAAAATGATACAATTTGTCCAGAATAACAGAAGACTAAGTTGAATACTTAAATAACCCCATCTCAGAAAAAGAAATTGCAAAAGCCATCAATGAGCTACCTAGAAAAAAGACTCTAGGGCCAGATGGATTCACAAGTGAGTTGTAGCAAACATTTAAAGAATAGATAATTCCAATACTTTATAGACTATTGAGAAATTGGGGAAGAAGAATCCAACCAAATTCTTTTTATGATACAAATATGGTTTTCCTACCTAAACAACGAAGAGTCAAAAAAGAGAAAGAAAATTATAGATCCATTTCTCTAACGAATATAGATGCAAATATTTTAAAAAAATATTTTAGTGAAAAGAATATAGCAACTAATCATGAGAATAATATATTATGATCAGGTAGGACTTATACCATGAATGCACAAATAGTTCAATATTAGAAAAACTATTAACAATATTGATCATATCCATAAAAACAACCAAAACTAGCATATACCATATGATTATCTCAATAGATGCAGAAAAAGTTTTTGAAAAAATTCAACACCCATTCCTATTGAAAACACTAGAGAACATCAAATAAATGGAACTTTCCAAAAAATAATAAGCAGTATCTACCTAACATCTTTAGTTAGCATTATATGCAATGTGGATAAGCTAGATGCATTTCCAATAAGATCAAGGGTAAAACAAAGACGTCCATTATCATTACTATTATTCAATATGGTACTAGAAATGTTAGCTGTAGCAATAAGACAAGAAAAAGAAATTGAAAGAATTAGAATAGGCAAAGAAGAAACTAAGTTATCACTCTTTGCAGATAATATGAGGATATACTTGGAGATTCCCAGAGAATCAAGTAAAAAACTACTTGAAATAATAAACATCTTTGGCAAAGTTGCAGGTTGCAAAATAAACCCACACAAATCTTCTACGTTTCTATATATTACTAATAAAGCCCAACAGCAAGAGATAGAAAGAGAAATTTCATTTAAAGCTACAGTAGAAACTATAAAATATTTGGGAGTCTACCTGCCAAAACAAACCCAGGAAGTATATGAACACAATTACAAAACACTTTTCATACAAATAAATACAGATCTAAGTAAGTGGAAAAACATCAGATCCTCGTGGATGGATCGAGCCAATATAATAAAAATGATACTTCTAACTAAATTAATTTACTTAGTATCATACCAATCAAATTCTCAGATAATTATTTTGTAAAGCTAGAAAAAATAATATCAAAATTCATCTGGAAAAACAAAAGTTTGAGAATATCAAGGCAACTAGGGAAAAGAAATACTGGGGAAGGCGGCCTAACTTTACCAGATCTCAAATTCTATTATAAAGCAGAGATTATCAAAACCACTTGGGACTGGCTAAGAAAAAGAAGGGTAGACCAGTGGAATATGTTAGGTCCCCAAGACACAGTAGTAAATGGATACTGCAATCTAATGTTTCTTAAAGTCATGGACCCCAGTTTCTGGGATAAGAATTCACTGTTCAACAAAAATTGCTAGGAAAACTGGATAACAGTATGACTAACATCACAAAACAGGATTATGATAAATCTTAGAAAAGATGTGGGAGATTTGGAACACTAATTCATTGTTGGTGGAGCTGTTAGTTGATCCAGCCATTCTGGAGAGAAATTTGGAACTATGCCCAAAGGGCTACAAAAGTGTGCATATCCTTTGACCCAGAAGTACTGTTTCTAGGATTGTATCCACAAGAGATCTTAAAAATTGGAAAGGGTCCCATATGTTCAAAAATATTTATAGCAGCACTCTTTGTGGTGGCTAAAAACTGGAAATAAAGGAGATGCCCATCAACTGGGGAATGAATGACTAAATTTTGTTATGTGAATGTAATAGAATACTATTGTTTTATAAGAAATGATGAACAGGAAGATTTCAGAGAGGTCTGGAAAGACTTATATGAACTGATGCTGAGGGAACGAGCAGAACCAGGAATATTTTCTACAGAGCAACATCCACAGTGTGAAAGAATTTTTTCTGGTAGACTTAGAATTTCATTGCAATGGAAGAGTTTAACATATTCCCAGTGGTCTCTTAAGGCAAAATGCCTTTCATATCCAGAGAAAGAACTGTGGAATTCTATCACAGAATATAGCAGATGATTTTCTTTTGTACTACATTTTGGTTTGGTTTATGATTTCTCCTATTCATGTTAAATCTTCTATGCAACATGATTAAGGCCAAAATGTATTTAATAGAAATGTATGTGTAAAACCTATATAAAATTGTATGTTGACTCGGGGAGGGGGGGATGGAGTGGAGAAGGAGGAGGAGGGATAGTTATATGGAAGTTATTGTTATATGTTATAAGTTATATGGAAGTGATTGTAGAATACTGACAACAAATAAAATAAAAATAATGGAAAGATAAAAAAAGTAAAGGGGAAGTGGATGAGAGGGGGGAATGATAAGATGAATGGCAGAGTTGAGGAAATAGGTAATTAGAATGCATGTCATCTCAGGGTAGAGGTGGGGAAAGATGGGAGAAAATTTGGCCCTCAAAATCTTGTGTAAACGAATGTTGAAAACAAAAAGATAATAAATGATTAAATTTAGATCTCAAATAAGGGAAAAAGACCAATAGGATATTGGTTCATCTATCCTAGGACAGTTTGTAAATCATTCCAATTAAAAATAAAGGTAAGATAATGATGATTATCTTCTTCAGCATGATTTTTTGGTCTCCTTTAGCAAGGTGCTCTTCACGTTTTTCTTGCTTCTCATTTCTCTTCCCAGTTTTTCCTCCACCTCTCTAACTTAATTTTCAAAATCCCCTTTGAGGTCTTACATGGCCTGAGCCCATTGAATATTTATTTTGGATGTTTAGGATACAGAAGCCTTGACTTCTATGTCTTTCCCTGATTGTAAGCATTGTTCTTCCTCATCAGAAAGGATAGAAGGAGATGTCTGTTCACAGAGAAAGTAACTTTCTATGGTCTTATTTTTTTCCCCCTTTTTTGGGCATTTTCCCAGCCAGTTACTTGACTTCTGAGATTCCTTTCCACCCCCACCTTGTGTCCAGATCCACCAAGCTAGTGCTTGCGGTCTGAGAGTCAAATGCTGCTTTCCAGCCTCAGGGCTTTCAGCAGGGGCAGGGCTGCTATTCAGTGTGAGATTAAATTCAGCTGCATGGGTGGGGCCAGAGTGGCCACTCAGTTCCCTCAGGGGGTTTATGTGGAGATCTTCAATAATGGATCCGAACTCTTGTCTGCTTTGGGAGTCCCTGTCCACTGCTGCCTCCACTGCTGCCTCCCTAGGAGGCCTGAGTTATGGAGACACCCTGCTCCCCTCTCGTCCAGCCAAAAAGGCTCTCTCACTGACCTTTGGCATCTGTGGGTGGAGGGACCTGAGCAGCCGCTGGAGATTCTGTCCCTGAAGCCTGCTCGGATCTGCTCCTTTTGGTGCCATAAGACCAAGATGGTCTCTGTCCTGGGTCCAGTGTGATGGACCTTTGGTGTCAGTTTTTCAGGGCTCTCTGGAACAGAAATCTCCTCCACTCTGTTGTTGTGTGGCTTCTGCTGCTCCAGAATATGTTGGGAGTTCTTCTTTACGGGTATTTTATAGGCTGTGGGTTAGAAGCTAGCATATGTGAATGTTTCTACTCCACCATCTTGGCTCCTCCCCTACATTGATAATTATGATTATAATTATTGGATGGTTACAATGATGATGATATTGATGACGAAGTATGATGATGATGATGATGATGATACTAATGATAACAATGATGACAATAACTGTAGTGATAATTACATAATTGTTTAGCTTCTGGAAATAGTTTCCTCACAACAAATTAGAAATTGTTAAGTATCATTGTCCTTATTTTACTGATGAGGTAATTGATACTTTGAGAAATAGTAACATTTTAATTTCTTATTTTCATACAAGAGTATATCTATGTTGGGATTCAAACATAGCCATCTTTGTTTTATTATTATAATTCAACCAGCTATAGTATATGTTACAAGGGAAATGTTTCAATGGATAAAAATTGTACTAAGGGGACTTCTGAGGTTTCTATTACTTCTGAGATTCTATGAGCTATTACATTTATACGTTATGTCTGCATACTACAAAATAACTTAGGAGAATTTGAGTAATTTTTATGATAATAATTTTTGAGCATAGCAAATATTCAGTGTTTTTTGATATACTTATTTATCCTACTAAATGAAATGATTAACTAAAGTATGGAAAGAATTTATATTTTTGTAGTCATTGTACATGCTTTTTTTTTTTGGCTTCTAGCAAAATTTATTTCCCTTTTTATTTTTTATGTTATTTATTTATTTAACTTTTTACATTCATTTTCACAAATTCTTGGGTTCCAAATTTCCCCCTTTTATCCCCTCCCCCCACCCCAATACACCAAGCAATCTAATTTTCCCTATCTCCAATCTGTCCTCTCTTCTGTCATCCCTCCCTTCTCTTGTCTCCATCTTCTCTTTTCTCCTGTAGGGCCAGATGACTTTCTATTCCTCATTAACTGTATGTCTTCTTTCCTAGTTGCAAAAACAATACTAAACAATTGTTCCTAAAACTTTGAGTTCCAAATTCTCCCCATCCCTCCCTCCCCACCCATTCCCTTTGGTACGGCAGGCAATTCATTATAGGCCATATCTGTGTAGCTTTGCAAATGACCTTCCTGATAGTCGTGTTGTGTAAGACTAACTGAATTACCATCCCTCCTAAACTGCCCCTCATTGTTTCTCTTCTGTCTTTTGATCCTGTCCCTCCCCAAGTGTTGACTTTCAATTACTCCCTCCTCCCTTTGCCCTCCTTTCCATCATCCCCCCCCCCAATATCTCCTTCTCCCCCGCTTTCTTATATTGTAAGATAGCTTTACATACCAAAATGAGTGTGCATTTCACTCCTTCGTTTAGTCAAATGTGATGAGGGTAAACGTCTTGTTTTTTTTTTTTTTTTTTTTCCCTCAGCTCTCCTCTTTTTCCCTCCACTAAAAAAATCTCCTGCTTGCCTCTTAAATGACATATAGTTACCCCCCTTCCATTTCCCCCTCTTTCCTCTCACTACATTTCTCTCTCACCATTTACCTTAATTTCTTTTAAGGTATGGTCCCATCCTATTCAGTTCAATCTGTGCTCTCTGTCTCTGTATGTGTATGCATGTGTGTATTTGTGTGCATGCGTGTACATGTGTATGTGTGGTCCCACCAACTACCCAGATACTGAAAAGTTTTAAGAGTTAGAAATATTGTCTTTCCCTGTAGGAATGTGAACAGTTCATTTCTGGTAAGTCCCTTAATACTTCTCTTTGCTGTTTACTTTTTCATGCTTCTTCTCATTCTTGTGTTTGAAAGTCAAATTTTCTTTTCAGCTCTGGTCTTTTCATTAAGAATGATTGAAAGTTCTCTGTTTCATTGAAAGACCATATTTTCCCTTGAAGTATTATACTCAGTTTAGCTGGGTAGGTGATTCTTGGTTTGAGTCCTACTTCCTTTGCCTTCTGGAATATCCTATTCCACGCCCTTCGATCCCTTAATGTAGAAGCTGCTAGATCTTGAGTTATCCTGATTGTATTTCCATAGTACTGGAATTGTTTCTTTCTAGCTGCTTGCAAGATTTTTTCCTTGAGCTGGGAGTTCTGGAATTTGGCCACAATGTTCCTAGGAGTTTCTCTTTTTGGATCTCTTTCAGGTGGTGATCAATGGATTCTTTCAATACTTGTTTTGTCCTCTGGTTCTAGAATGTCAGGGCAGTTTTCCTTGATAATTTCATGCAAGATGATGTCTAGGCTCTTTTTTTGATCATGGCTTTCAGGTAGTCCCATAATTTTTAAATTGTCTCTCCTGGACCTATTTTCCAGGTCAGTTGTTTTTCCCATGAGATATTTCACATTCTCTTCCATTTTTTCGTTCTTTTGGTTTTGTTTGGTGATTTCTTGGTTTCTCATAAAGTCATTAGACTCCATCTGTTCCATTCTAATTTTGAGAGAACTATTAAATTCAGTGAGTTTTTTTCCATTTGGCTCATTCTGCTTTTGAATGCATTCTTCTCCTCCTTGGCTTTTTGAACCTCTTTTGCCAATTGAGTGAGCCTATTTTTCAACGTGTTAATTTCCTCAGCATTTTTCTGGGTCTCCTTTACCAAGGTATTGACCTGTTTTTCATCCTTTTCCTGCATCTTTGTCATTTCTCTTCCCAGTCTTTCTTCCACCTGTGTAACTTGCTTTTCAAAATCCTTTTTAAGCTCTTCCAAGGCCTGAGCCCACCCGACACCCCCCTGGGGTGTCTGGGGTACTGAGGCCCCACCCTCCACGTCTTTCCCTGATGGCAAGAATACATTCTCGTCCTCGCCATCAGATCCGAAGGGTCATTGTACATGCTTAAGAACTCCTTGGTTATTAGAATGAATCTCAACTGACTGCCAGCTGTTAACAAATAAATATTTTTTCCAAATAGTTTAATTGAAGGTAATTGTTCCTTAAATGTTTGATAGAACTAGCTTGTAAATTGATGTGGCCCTTGAATTTTTTCTTAAGGAGTTCGTGTATGGATCACATAAATTTTATGTTGCCTCATTATTGCCATGCTGTTGAATTTATTGATCATTTCTATGATTTGTTGTTTGACCCACTCATTTTTATGATTAGGTCATTTATTTTCCAATTAATTTTTAGTCTAGAAAGCAGAGTAAAGGTGGTGAAGTAAAAGTAGGAAATTGTTTGAGCTTTTCCCCAAATCCCTCCAAATACCTGTACTAATGGCTCTACACAAATTCTGGAGCTACAGAGCCCACAATATGACAGAGTGATACAAATCTCCAGCCCAGAAAACCTGGAAGGTCTCCACGAAGTGTCTATCACACTGGCTGAGAGTGGAGTACAGTCTGGCATGGGCTCCACGGAGATCAGATGGGCTGGAACAGGCCTCAGGGGACTGAATCACTGGAAACCGTGGCAGTTTCCAGATTTCTAAAGCAGTTAATACAAAACCCATGAAGCGTGGGACAGTGCACCTGCTACCACCCTCAACCCCACTGGAAGTAGAATCCTACCTAGACACAGAGTTAGAAAGTCAAGTATTTGTCTGAAAAGATGAGTAAATATCATAAACGAACTGAGACTAAAAACTCTTACCTTGATGACAAAGAAGATCAAAACCAGAAAAAGACAGCAAAGTCAAAGTTAACAATTAAAAGATGTGTGTCTCTGTGTGTGTGTGTAAAATCAACTGAGAACTAGACAAAAAAATGGAAAAAGAAATGAGAGTGATGCAAAAAAAAATTATGAAAGATGGGTCAACAGCTTGTTAAAGGAGATACCCCAAAAATACTGAAGAAAAAAACGCCTTAAAAATAAAACTAACGTACTTACAAAAGAGGTCCAAGAAGTCAATGAGGGGAAGAATGCTTTAAAAAGCAGAACTGGCCGAATGGAAAAGGAGATCCAAAAGCTGACTGAAGAATATAGTTCCTTCAAAATTAGAAGAGAGGAAATAGAAGCTAACAACTTTATGAGAAATCAAGAAATTGTAAAACAGAACCAAAAGACTGAAAAAATAGAACACAGGATGAAATATCTCTTTGGAAAAAATCACTGAGCTGGAAAATAGATTCAGGAGAGATAATTTTAAAAAAAATATTGGATGACCTGAAAGTCATGATGAAACACGAGTCCAGATATAAACTTTGAAGAAATTATCAAGGAAAACTGCCCTGATATTCTGGAACCAAAGGGTAAAATAGATAGAAATAAGCCACTGATCATTTCTAAAACAAGATCTCAAATGGAAAACTCCTAGGAATATTGTAGCCAAATTCCAGAGTTCACAGATCAAGGAGAAAACATTGAATGTAGCAAGAAGGAAACATTTCGAGCATGGTGTAAATATAGTCACGGTAACACAAGATCTAGTAGCTTCTACATTAAGGGATCAAAGTTTGGGATACGATATTCTAGGGGTCAGAGGAGCTAGGATTAAAACCCAGAATAGCCTACCCAAAAAAACTGAGAGTTATGCTTCAGGGGGAAAAAGTAGGCATTCTCTGAAACAGAGGACTTTCAAGCTTTCTATTAGAGATGAGTAGAAAATTTGACCTTCAAAAACAAGAATGAAGAAAAGCATGAAAATGTAGATAAGAAAGAGAAAACATAAGGGACTTTTTAAAGTTAGCTCCTTACATTCCTACATTGAAAGATGATATTTGTGTCTCATTAGACCTTTCTCAATATTAGAGAAGTTGGAGGAAATTAGATAGACAGATAGATAGATAGACAGATAGACAGATAGATAGATAGATAGATAGATAGATAGATAGATAGATAGATAGATAGATAGATAGATAGATAAAAGGCAAAGGGTGAGTTGCATATGAATATGCATATGATATCTAAAAATAAAATTAAGGCCTTAGATAGAAATATATTGGGGCAAGGAGAAATGGAGGGATATAATGGGGTAATTTGTCTCACATAAAATCGTCCAGAAAAAGTTTTCACAATGGAGGGGAAGAGCAAGGAGATAGAGGGAATGAATTAACCTTACTCTCATGGGATTTGTCTTAAGAAGAAAATAACATACATACTCTGTTGTGTATCTTATCCTACAGAAAATTAAGGGGAAAGGAGATAAGAGGAGTGATAGAAGGGAGGTGAGGTAGTCAGAAGCAAACACTTTAGACAAGGAACAGGGCCAAAGCAGAAGATGGAAAAATTAGTGGGCATGTTAAAATGTAGGGACATATAGTTAGTCTTTCACAACTTGACTATTACGCGTTTTGCATAACTACACATGTATAACCTATTTTGAATTGTTTACCTTCTCAATAGCTCAATAGGGGTCAGTGGGGCGGGAATATGGAAGAGAATTTTGATCTCAAACTTTTAAAAATTAATGTTAAAAATTGTTTTTACATGCAACTGGGAAGTAGGCTATATAAACAATGTGGTATAGCAATCTTTCTTGCCCTACAGGAAAGTAAAGGGGAAGAGGAGTAGGGAAGGTGACAGATGGGAGGGCAGACGGGGAGAAGGGGTTTTCAGAATGTATTCCATTTTGTGGTGGGGCAGGATAGAGATGGGGAGAATATTTGGAGCTCAAAATATTGTGAAAATAAATGGTGAAAACTAAAACTAAAAATAAATTAATTAAAAAAAAGAAAACTAGTCTCTTTCCATGACCCTTCAATACATGTATTTTTTCACTGAATCATAATCAAAAAAGCATGTTTAGTATGTCTGCATTTCTGCATTGGATTGTGAGGTTTTGATGCCCTCATACATAGTTATTTTTTGTAGCTGCCATGCACACTGAAGAAAAGGTACACCCTTTCCATGCCAATTCAATTTTCTCCAGTGGTCAACAATGTCTAATTTTCTACAAATCTATTCATCTCCTTAAATTCTCTCTTGTTTGTCTGTTTCTGAGAGGGGAGTTTGAGGTCCCCCACTAGTAATGTTTTGCTGTTTCCTCCTGTAACCACTTTAGCATTTCTTCTAAGAATTTGGATGAGATATCACTTGTTGCATATATGTTTTGTAGTTATATTATTTTATTCTATTTGGTATGTTTGTCTTTCGTTGTCAAAGACCATGCCATCAGAGAAATGATGACATGACTTGCACTTGACTTTGTTTTGAGTGAGGGAGGGCTTTGCAGATCACCAGCCTCACTTCTCTTCCAGAATCATATGAATCAAGTGACCAGATATTCATCAGGATGACTGAAGATGACCCAGAATGAGGTAATTGGGGTTAAATGACTTGCCCAAGGTAATGCAGCTAGTGAGTGTCAAGTGTCTGAGGTTAGATTTGAACTCAGGTCCTCCTGATTCCTGCACTGGTGATCTATCCTAGCACCACCTACCTGCCCTTTGTATTTGGTACCTTTTAGCAGGATGCATTTCCTTTCCTTATCTCTTTTAATTAAATCTATGCTTGCTTTAGCTTTTCCTGAGATCAAGATTATTATCCATGTTTTTTGGGTTTTGTTTTACTTCACCTGGAGCAAAATACATCCTACTCCAGGCTTTTATCTTTACTCTGTGTGTATTCCTCAATTTTGAAGGTAATTGTTGTATTCTGTAGGATTAGGGTTCTTAATCTACTCAGCTATCTGATTCTGTTTAATCTGAGTTCATTTCATTTCCATTCAGAATTGTGATTACTATCTGTATCCTTTTCTGCATCTTATTTCTTCCCATTAATGCTTTCTCTCTATCTTCACTTTTTCATCCCTCACTAGAGTTTTGCTTCCAACCACCACTTCTCTCAGTCTCCTTTCCCTTGTATCAGCTCCCTCTCTTTTCTTCCCCTTTATCCTCACTCCCTCTTCCCTCTGTTCTATCCACACCCTTCCTTTTATTTCCCTTCTCTCTCTCCTAATAACTACAGGGTATGTTAGATATCTAAACCTTACAGGTCATGTAATTCCCTCTTTAATCTACCTGCCAAGACAAACCCTTATTTTATCAAACTAGAAAGAAACAACCTAATTTATCTGGAAGAACAAAAGTACAATAATATCAAGGCAATCGACGATTAAAAGAAAGTTGTGGAAGGTGGCACAGCAGTTTCAGGTTTCAAACTACATTTCAAAGCAATAATCATCAAAACATTCTGATTCTGGTTAAGACCTAGAAAGTTGGATCAGAGGAAGAGATTAGGTCCACAATACACAGTAGTAAATGATCATAGTAATTTAGAGTTTAATAAACCCAAAGATTCAAGCTTTGGGGTTACAATCTCAGTATCTGAAAGAAAAAAATCTTAGAAAATAAGAAAACAATTTGACAGAAAGTAGGCATAGAAAAATGTCTCGTCGCATATTAAGATAAGTTCAACATGGATAAAAGATTTATATCAAAAGAGTGATCTAAGTAAAGTAGGGAGCATAGAAAATGTATTTATCAGATTTTTGGATAAAATTAAAGTTTGTGAGGAAAGAAGACATAGAGGATGGTAAAGGAAATTAAAAAATAATTTTAATTATTGTTCAATCATGTCCAGTTCTTTGTGACCCCATGGACCATATTATTCATTGTTTTTAGTTTTGTCGAAGATCCTGGAGTGCCATTTCCCATTTCCTTCTACAATGAACAAAGGCAAATAGAATTTGAGTAACTTCCCCAAGGCTTGAGGTGGGATTTGAACTCTTTTCCTGACTCTACACCCAGTTCTCTATCCACTGAACCACCTAGCTGCCACCTAGGAAAACAAGGGTGGAGTGACTTACCCAAGATCATATAGGTAACAAGTATTTGAGGCCAGATTTGACCTCAGGTCATTTTTACTCCAAGCTCAGTTCTCTATCAATTGAGTAATCTAGCTGCTCCCTAATTTTGATTATTTGAAATTCAAAAAGCTTTTTGAAAAAAACATGTGTGTGCATGTAGATAGGTAGACAGACATGTTTGTGGGTATATGTACATATAATATATTCTTATATGTGTATTATATATACCTATATGTCCATATGCATATGTACATATGGGTCATATATATATATATATATATATATATATATATATGTGCCATATATACATGTATGTGAAATAGGTATTCAGTTGTGTTTGAATCTCTGTGACCTCATATGAGGTTTTCTTGGCAGAGATACTGGAGTTTTCCTTTTCCTTCTTCATCTCATGGATGAGGAGCTGAGACAAACAGGTATACATTACTTGCCTATGGTCACACAGCTAGTAAGTATCTGAGGTGAGATTTGAACTCACAAAGTTGAATTTTCCAGATTTAATACCCAGCGTTCTATCCATTGCACCATATAGCTGCCCAAGCATATAATGTAGGTATGATATAAATGCATCAAATATGCTTCTATACATTCCTTGAAGTTTTTATTAAATTGTTATGTTGTCTATGAGACACCCTGCAATGGTAGTTATGAGAATTAAAGATCTTCCCCACCCATTATTGGACCTGCCCATTAAGAGAAGCTTGAGCAGGGGATGCCCACACCTCTTGTTAATTCTCTGATGAGGCACTTGTTCTCAATGGTTTTGATGCCCTCCGGCTCTAAAAAGCCCCTAGATGAGGCTTTACTTTGGGGTTACTTATTGGAAATGTTTGTTTGTCCAGAGGAAACTCTAGGAAACCTCTGAGGATCCCCCTAGCTTTGAAAAGCCAGGTGTTGGTGTTTCTCTCTCTTGTAACTATGTATGTATGGTCAGACAGTTACCTGTCTGTTGATCTGTCAGACAGTTAGGAAGTTCTTTCTGTTGATTCTGATTTCTCTGTATTTTCTATGAAGTTCAGGGTACTAACTTTTCCCCCTGAACTAAGAATGATACATATGCTTGATTAAAGTGATTATTGATCCCCCCAAAATTTGCTTTCATTTAGAAAAGTAGATCAAAGAAGTTGTGATAGCAGGCCCCCTTGTGTAAGTCAGTGTTCTTTCTTTTACACCTCTAATCTCTTTTCTTAAGAGCTATATTCTTCCTCAGATCTTACATGTTAGTTGTTTTTATCTACTCTCTAAGGCACTTAAAATTATATATTATATCCCTTTGTGTGTTTCTGACTTATCCTCTACTAAATTGTATACCTCATAAGCACAATAGCATCATGATTAAAATTTTTACTAAAATCATTTCCACTCTCTGACCCTACAACTCATGAGCAAAATGGAATAAAATGATGACATATCCTAGTTTCCTCTACGTTCAACTCCATTATATGGAACATTTGCATCTATTTTTTCTCCTATACTTGGAATGTGGTATCTCCTCAGTTTTGCCTCTTGGATTCTCTGGCTTCTTGAAAAACTTAGCAACAAGTTCAAAGTATCCCCTCATTATTTGGGCCTTTCCTTTTCCTCCCAACTGAAACTTAAATTCACATTTGGGCTCCAATAATGGGTAACTATATGACTTTATGCAAATTTCTTAATTTCTCTGAGACTTTCTCAGGTTTCCCATTGCTAAGATTGAGATGAGAATATAAACATTAGCTACCACATAGTTTTGATATGAACAAATCACAAAACTTGGTTTTAATACATCATATAATGATGTATTACACTTTTACACACTTACACAGTCACACTGTCAGTTCAATGTGGAAAGGGAGTTAAAAAGATAATTCAATGCATTACTACTGTTTTTCCTTTACTTAAAATCATGCTAAATTTTTAGAGTAAAAAATCCACAAGGTGCATAAGATATATTATGACTTCTTATGTACCGGTCTAAAATACTCTTAAATATTCACTAAAAAAAATCTCAAATAATTGTGAAATAAAAATGTGAGGCATTGTAATGATTTCCATGATACGAAAATTATCATAACATTACTCTGGAATTGGATAACAGAGTTTGGCATTTTGGAGTCATTAAAATCATATTCATGCTATCTTACTTCTTTTCTTCTTAATAAAATGCTTGTCCTTATTTAAGAGTGACAATGCTGAGCAAATGAGGACAAGAATGGAGAGAAGGGGAAAAAAGCACAAAGTAGACATTTCTTTCACTATAGATAGATGAGACAAAAGCTGTAACTTAATAATTATGATGATATTGAGAAAATGAAGTCAAAATTTGATAAGTCAAAGGAATAATGATTCTATTTATTTAAATTATTTTATCCATTTAGATATGTTACTTTTATTTCACCATAATGCACTTCAGATTTTTCAATCTCACCCTTTTCTAGGGATTTATTTCCTTTATTTTTTCTTGACTTTAATTCATACTATTAAACATTCAAATATCAGTTCTCCCACATGCTAAATTTAACTAAATACTTTAAAAGAACATATTCAAAACCATGCAAAAGAGGCAAGCTTATGAAAGGATTAGAGGAAAGATGTTATTGTATTTGTAATGTTAATGAGTATGTTGCTTTCATAGTCATTACAGTTTGAAAAAGGATAAATGATTTTTCTGTCTGCTAATTAGACAATTTCCATACTTACAGGAAATGAA
This sequence comes from Bettongia penicillata ogilbyi, assembly GCA_023548195.1. Classification (NCBI taxonomy): domain Eukaryota; kingdom Metazoa; phylum Chordata; class Mammalia; order Diprotodontia; family Potoroidae; genus Bettongia; species Bettongia penicillata. The sequence goes on along the minus strand of JAJHZJ010001031.1, from coordinate 1,059,547 downwards.
CTTTATAAAAATATATTCATACTGTTTATCTGCCAACCATGTGTGCCTGTTTTTGAAACCAGATTGTTTGTAATTGAAAAACTTAAAAAAATGCTTATAATGTACGTCAAGATAAAGAGTCAGGCATCATTGTTGTACTGGTAGATGAAATGAGATTAAATTATTTTCCAGAAGTCAAATAGCATGTCATTAAAACAGGTGCAGGTAAAATTAGCTTACTGAGTTGTACTTTGTTTTTATGCACTCATTTTAAAAAAGAAAGGCAATTGATACACATGGCAAATACTGTCAACTCTTCTTGAACTCACTAGATCTTTGTGTGTCTGATTCATATAGATTCATATAAGCCACACTAATATTTAATTGTAAGAGATTTTTTCCCTATCATTTACAAAAGCTTCCTAATTAGCACAAATACCCATTTATTTCTCTTGCAATGATAATGAAAAATAATCAAATTTATTTGAATAAAACTATATCTTTTTAGTTAAAAAATGGATAATTATGTGTATAAATGGTATATGGATATGTGTGTGTATATACATGTGTGTATGTGTGTGTGTGTGTGTGTGTGTGTAATTATTATATACTGTGGACACAATGAGGTAGCTAACATCAGATTCTAGTCATGGTTTGGTCAAAGTATGCTCAGTAGTTTTGGGATAGACCAGATGATAAAGGTTACAGTATTCATTATTTTTTAAAGTTTCTCACCAATAGGCATTCATATTAATACCTCTCCCCCAAAAGGTAATATTTTAAAGAAGTATATTCTCCCTTAATTATTATAACCTATGGCTATAATTTTCTTGTCTATTTCTATTGGATATAACTTATCATAGACTGTGGCTTAGTCAATAAATGACTATATATCTACTCATTAAATAAAAGAGCAAAAGCTGGAAAATTAAGTGAAGGGAGTTAAATATTTATAGAAATGTATAAGAGTGAAATATTTTATTCTTGAGACAAGATAATTGTCTTTTTAATATGATAATAAAATGATATACTTTAAGTCAGGAAGACATGAATTCACTTCCTATTTCAAACATTTACTAAATTCTGTTGTGACTCTGGGAAAATCATTTCCCTTTGTTAGCTTAGGTTTAATTATTTGTAAAATGGGCATAATATTAGTATTCTAGTCCTACAGCTGTTGAAAAGATCATAGGAGATAATATAGGGTGCTTTACAAAACATAAAATACTTCATCTCAGACGTAATTATTATTACACAAGTGTCCTAAATTTTCACCTTAAAGTTGAAGATATCAAGATCCATAAAGTGATTAACTGTTCATCATAAAACCTATTTTGTGGAAAGTCTGTAGTAATATCTAGGTCTCCCAGTTATGTCAATAATAACACTAAACCATATGTGTCTCCAAAATTTCTAGATTTATGGTCTTTAAAGCTAGAATGGAATTTGACTGTTTCCTATTCTAATTGCCTCATAATATAGGCAAGGAAACTAAAAACTATAACAATTGAATGACTTTCCTGTATTCACCAAACTGGTAAGTGATGACACTTAAAACCAGGCTTTTTTTTTTTTCGGCAAATACTTCCCACTTTATCATGATCTTGTACTACTATGTCACAGTTTTATTGACAGCAAAGAATTACCTATTTTAACTAAAATACAAATATTTTAGTAAACTGTATCCACTTATGAAATCCGGATAAAAAATAACAACAAGTTAGTATGTGTTTTGATTCTGGGTTTCAGTATTCCTATAAAATAATGATAATATTTAACTTTAAGCATATAATAGTCAAAATATTTGACTAAGAAAATAAAATGTGATTATTCTCCATTCTTGTAGACAATTATTGCCTAAGTGGGCAACAATGACTTAGAGATCTTTTAGATTTTAGAGAATACATAAACTAACTCATTTTACTTGCAAATAACTTGAGCCTTTAGGAGATTGAATGAGTGCTTTAAAGGCATGTTGCGTTCATCCTTCCTTGAAGAAGAAGACTATTCTAAGTGGAAGAATGGGGATTAAAGGAGTTGTCTGGAGATATAGTGTTACCATAACAATGGAATAAGATGTAAACATAGTTAGGATTTTTACAGAACACTGGGAATTAGACAATAAAAGCAGAACACTGCACTGGGTGGAAATGTTTCATGAGATGTATATTCATGTCTATATGTGATTTCACAAACCCTAAATTGATTTGTAAATGTCAGCTAGTACTTTCATAATTTTCCCTTATCTTATCTGTGTACACATTACTTCTTCACCTTGCCATCCATCCTCCACTTTGTCACCCTCTCTGTCCCCTGGTTTGAAATACTGATACATATTCCTTCATGACCACCTACCAGACTTCTAGATTTCTTATACCAATACTTTCTGGATCTGATCTGGGGTTCTGCTTACCTAATCAGATCATTAAATATACCACCTCCTCTCATTTTGCCCCCAAAATATTCAGGATGTAGCAGAAAGAAGTGCCCATTTATTGTTTTAATGATAAGCATAAATGTATGGCTTGATATAGTATGGTATGGTGTGGTATGATATGCTACAGGATAGTGTGATATGCTACTGTATGGTATGGTATTATATGGTATAATATGATACAGTATGGTATAGTGTGGCATGGTATGATATGGTATGGTGTGGTATGGTACAGTATGGTACGGCATGGTATGGTATGGTATGGTATGGTATGATATGGTATAAAAGAAAAAGAATTGGATTGAGACTCTAATCCTTCTTCCATAACTTTCTAATTGGTACCTTAGAAAAATATGGAAGCAGGATGAAATTCAGAAGCTACCATGAAACCTTTTCTACATGTAATTTTGTTGATATGTTTTTTTTTTTTTTAAGGAAGCAGAAAAGAGCTGATCATAAACAAAACAATGGACATATATGGAGTTGCTAATTTTAGAAATTTTTAAAAGTAAGAAAAAGTCAAGGGAAGAAATAAAGGTGAGGGGTAACAGTATAAAGAGTGCTTCAGAAATGATTGATAATATCAAGAAATATGAATTCTTCAAATAATAAATGTTAAAAACATGACTTCCATATGTATGTATATATATATACACATATCTATTTCATATATATTTCATATATACCATGTGTATATATATATATACACATATCTATTTCATTCTCCCCCAGCCTATCTATATCTATAGATAGATGGATAGATAGACAGACAGACTGATAAATATGTAGATAGATAGATAGACAGATTGATTGATTGCTTTTCCTGTAAACTTCCACTGGATTGCATTTTTAAGATACTCTCTTACTTTTATAGTTCAAGAAGATCAATTTAATGCTGAATATTATAAGTCACAATTGTGGTACTATTACTAATATACTTCCTCAAATCATTCCCTGCTATCCTCAATGGTCAAATTGCTTTTCCTAAAGTCCAAGTGTGATCATGTCATCCCTCTATTCAGTAAATTCAGTAACTCCATATTGCCTTGAGAATCAAATATGGAATGTTCTCACTTTTAAAGTCTTTCATAATCTGGTGTTTTCATAATTTTACATTTTTCAACTTACTCCTCTGCAAGTACCATTGAGATATAGAGACCCTGGCCTCCTTGTTGTTCCTTGCATATGTTACCTATAAGCTCAAGGTATTTTCAGTACCTGTCTCCCAGGTCTGGAAATTTCTTCATACTAATCTCTGCTTTCTTGCTTCCCTGAATAAATAAATATATATATATATATATATATATATATATACACACATATATATGTATATATATGTGTGTATACGTATATATATACACACATACACACACACACACATATATATATATATATATATGCATATTCACACACATCTATCTTGCTTGTATGTAGTTTACATCTTGTCTCCCTCAATACAGTGCGAGCTGTGTAAGAAGAGGCATTGTTTTTGCTGTTATTTTATTTTGATTCTTTGTTTTTATCTCTGCCTTCCTTTGTATCTGTATAATTTAGGATGGGGAACATAGTAACATCTTAATAAATGTTTGTTGATTGTTGATTGAATAAATTATCTGATATTATCTCATTCCAACCCATTTTAACACAAACTATCTATAGATAAAGTTTCAACTTTGAACTGCACTGTCTTCTTGAAATATTGGAGATATGTATGTATATGTTTCCTTTTCCTTTTCCCTCATTTATTTCTTATTATTGATGTTTTACTTGCTGTTCTCTAGATGTGGAAGTCATTTTGCTTAAAAGACCATTGAGAAATTTTTTAATTCCTTGTATTGAAATTAAATTCTAAGTCTACCAGACAAAATCCTTGCACACTGTGGTAGTTGCTGTGTATAAAGTTTTCCTGGTTCTGCTCCCTTCACTCAGCATCAGTTCATATAAGTCTTTCCAGGCCTCTCTGAAGTTTTCCTATTCATCATTTCTTATAGCACAACAGTATTCCATTACATTCATATACCACAATTTATTCAGCCATTCCCCAATTGATGGGCATCCCCTTGATTTCCAGATTTTGGCCACCACAAAGAGAGCTGCTATAAATATTTTTGTACATGTGTGACCATTTTCCCATTTTTTTGAACTCTCAGGGATACAGTATTTCTGGGTCAAAGAGTATGTGCATTTTTGTAGCCCTTTGGGCATAGTTACAAATTGCTCTCCAGAAAGGTTAGAATAGCTCACAGCTCCACCAACAATGAATTCGTGTTTCAACTCTCCCACATCTTCTCCAACATTTATCATATTCCTGTTTTTTCTTGTTAACCAATCTAATAGTTATGATATGTTTCTCAGAGTTGTTTTGATTTGCATCTCTCTAATCATCAGTGAATTAGAGCATTTTTTCATATGACTATAGATACCTTTAATTTCTTCCTCTGAAAACTGCCTGTTCATATCTTTGACCATTTATGAACTCGGGAATGACTTGCATTCTTACATATTTGATCCAGTTCTCTATATATTTTAGGAATGATGCCTTTAACACAGATACTAGTTGTCAAAATTCTTTCCCAGTTTTCTGCTTCCCTCCTAATCTTTGTTGCATTTGGGGTGGTTATGCAAAAACTTTTCAATTTAATGTAATCAAAATTATCATTTTGCACTTCATAATGCTTTCTGTTTTCCTTTTTCAGTCAAAAATTCTTCCCTTCTCCATAAATCTCATGGAGACACTGTTCCTTGCTCCACTGATTTGTTTATAGGATCAATATTTATGCCTGGATCATGTAACCATTTGGACATTATTCTTGTGTAGAGTGTATTCTTGTGCAGAGCATTGGTCTATGCTCAGTTTCCCCCATGGTGTTATCCAGTTTTTCGAGCAATTTTTGGCGGATGTGAGTTCTTATCCCAATAACTGAGGTCCATGGGTTTGTCAAATAGTATATTCATTGACTCCTGTGTCTTGTGTACCTAACATGTTCCACTGATCTACCCTCTGCTTCTTACCCAGTATCAAGTAGTTTTGATAATTGCTACTTTATGGCGCAATTTCAGATCTTATAGGGCAAGACCACCTTCCCTAGCATTTCTTTTCATTAGCTCCCTTGATATTCTGGACCTTTTGTTCCTCCAGATTAATTTCGATTATTACTATTTTTTATAGCTCTAGAAAATAATGATCTGATAGATTGATTGGTATGGCACTGAATAAGTAAATTAATTTTGGTAAAATTGTCATTTTTATTATATTAGCTCAGCCTCCCCATGGGCAACTGATGTTATTCCACTTACTTAGATCTGACTTTATTTGTATGAAAATTGTTTTGAAAATGTGTTCATATAGTCCCTAGGTTTGTTTTGCAGATATATTGCCAAATATTTGATAGTGTCTACCCTAGTTTCAAATGGGATTTCTCTTTCTATCTCTTGTTATTGGGATTTGTTGGTAATATGGAGAAATACTGATTTATGTGGGTTTATTTTGTATCCTGAAACTCTGCCAAAGTTGTTTATTATTTCAAGCAGTTTTTTTCTTACTTGATTCTCTGGGATTGTCTAAGTATATCATCTGCAAAGAGTGATACCTTAGTTCCTTCTTTGAATGTTTTAATTCCTTCAATTTCTTTTTCTCCTTTTACTGCTACAGCTAACATTTATGGTACCATATTGAATTATAGTACCCACCACTTTCTTGCATAACAATTATACTTATTTCTAGAATCTTTGTCTTCTCATTACCACCCAAAACCTGAGGGAAAATCATCCCCCCATTATTCAGTGACTCATAGTAAATTCCAGTACTAAAATAAATGTCACAGTTTAAAAAAAAATTCAAATAAGAAAAGTTTAATACTGTTAACACTAGAAATTATTTTTAAATCAGTCATGTGATATATGGAGATTCAATTTCCAAAGGCCTGTTTTTTACGATAGAATGAGTGTGTGTGCTTTGTGGATTGCATGATGGGGAGGAATATGATGGAAATTTTCATCGCTTCATTTCAAACAACTAGAGGGCAAATTAATGTTAGTTCATAAAAATTATAGTACTAAGGATAGCTAAATATTCGGCTCCTAAATATACCCATTAATTTACTATCAAGAAGTCTTTTACTTAGAGTACTGCCATATATTCTCTACAAATTCTGTCCTTACTAGAAATTTATTTCATTGATTAGACCATAGTAAAAACATGATAGTGGCATAACCTTGTCTCACATTAATATTAACAAAAGACTTAGCCCAGGAAGAATTTTTTTTACCTTATTCTGTGATATGTCACAAAACTATATTCAGGATGTGTTAAAGATATTTCATATTCCATGGTTTTAATACCAGAAATCTGAATGAGGTCTCAGTAATAACCTAGCCCACATTTCCATTTGGTCATTAATATTCTTCTTATATTACACAGTTTGATTTCTTAACCTATTTCTTTCCTTTTCCTCATGTCCCTCTTATTTTATAGACTTTGAGAATCAGACCTGGGAGACACCATACAAATCACTCAGTCAAAAACCTTTATTTTGAAGAGCATAAGCCTGAGTCTCAGAGAAAGTAGGCAATATAACCAACATCACATAAGAAGTGGCAGAACTGATATTTGAATCAAAATTATCAAGTGTTGAATCCAATGTTGTTTGTACTCTCCCATGCTGCCTCCTTCTGCTACACCAGTTACAGTTTATCAGAGAAAATGGACACCATTGAATTTAGATTTTGATCTGATGAGCCAATTAAGGAAAGAATCAGAGTTCTCTTCAGATTAAATCAAACCACAACTTGAAAGATTTCAGAATTCATCAAGCAAAAATAATTTCAAGGTGAAAAATCCATTTGTACAACACTTCTAAATACTATGCTATACCACTTATCAGAGCTCTGACCAGTGAAGATCACAATGAGCTGTACATCATAATGAATGACTTTTCTACTCCCGGAACTTTTTATTTTATTTTATTTTATCTTATTGAGAGGTTCCTTTCAGAAGGCAAATCCATTAGGTTCTTAATTAAAAATATTTTCTCAGGCTACTGTTAAGGTGTCACTATGGAGACTTCTGGTAGTTACTTTGTCTTCCTCATAAATTTACAAAGAATCAGAAAATACATTGGTATTTAAGTAGAAGACAGATGACAGTATGGTGTAATTGGAAAGAAATTTTGGACAAATAGAGACTGTCTTCTATTCATTGCAAAGAGAGTGATTCATTTGTAAAATCAAAAGCACTTGCATAGATTTGTAGTCAATTAATCTGAAATCAAGAAAGATTTAAGACCTTTGTGAAAAGGATTTTTCACTTGAGTGAAACCTAGGGCTCACTTCCACCTAAAAGAATTTATATTAAAAAAACAAGCAATGCAAGCATTCCCCAAAAGAAAACAAAGTAGAAAACAAGATAAACTTACACAGCAGAAGTAATAAAGACAATTACAGAAATGATTTAATTTAGTATTTACCAGATAATAGTGGCAAAACCTAGCACTTACATAATACTTTAGGTCTTATAGAGTTTTTAGATATGTTATCTCTTTTGATCCTCACAATAACTCTGGGAAAACTATGCTATTATCATCCACATTTGAAATCTGAGGGAAAATTAGACAAACAAACTTTAAGTGATTTGCCCTGGGTCATACTGTTAGGAAGTGTTTGAGGAAAATTTGAATTCAGGTCTTCCTGAATCCAGGTCTAGGCCTCTATTCAGTTACACCAGGAAACTGAAGCCCAGGACACTTACTTGGCTTTCTCAAAGTTCTTCAGTAAGGTGTCAAGGAAATTCAAAGTTGGTTCTTCTCTACCACTAGAGTTAGATCATCTAAAATTTGGGTGAGTTTTGGGAGAAGAGGTAGTTAGTAAGTTGAGGCAAGGGAGAAGATTGAAGGAGCCTGGGAGGATTAAATAATTGGAGAAGTGAAGATGGCATCCTTGAACAAATCAGTCTTGTAACTTGGGTGAGATAGGGTAGGGTGAGTAAATGTCATATGACTCAGTCCCTAATAACCATGATATTACTGAATATATGTATCTACCCTTACTACTCTGAGTTTTGGAGCTCAAGGGAAGGAAGGGAAAAAAAAAAAGAAATGATTCAGTCTGTTCTAGAGCCATCTCTAATCAAGAACTCATTGCTAAATCTTCAATATGAACATTCACTCTTCAGAAACTAAGGCTTGATTTAAAAATTTACTAATTGCCTATACTCCAGAAAGCATTAACATTGAACATTAAAAGTTTATATGCATATTCTGTCCCTACCTATCTTATCCCCTGAAAATCCCTTTTTTTAGTTGTTAAACATTTACTAGCACACCCTTGGGGAGTGAAGATCAATGTCTAGCCACAGTTAACTTTCATGGTAGCACTTCAATTGCAAGACCAAAATGATCAGATTGCTTCTTTCCCTACTGAATTAGTTCTCCAAAGTAGCAAAAATCCCTGTATCTGGATGTAAGAACATGTATGATTTCTATCTGTGTAGATCCTTCAAGGTGACCCTTGAAGTGAGAGCTGTTACAATTTAACTTCCAGTGGCCCAAGATTGTGCATAGATACATGGAAGGACCCTCATCTGCAGGGTTTAGCACTCAGGTCAGGGAGGAAGAGATGAGGACTGGGACTATACTGAAAGGGTGATTAAAACAGCATAGTATGTGCCTTTGGCCCAAAATTCTGTAACAGATGGGAATACTGCATCACATGAAGAGGACAGGAGTTGGAGTAGACAGGCCAGTTCAATGTAGCCCATCAACAGCTTTTTGTGTATCATGACTAAATCAGGAAGAAAGGTTAGATACTGTGGCAGTGGTAGAATGAGTGTAAATCAGGGAGTGGGTAGGCTTTGTAGGAAGATGTGCCTTGGCCAAAGTCGTTGGAACTACCAGGCTAGTGTGGTTACTAGTAAGTACTCTGTGGTTTAACACAAACTTATATGCCCCACCCCCACCTCTGCCCACAGTTATCAATGTCTACTACAAAGCTGAAGCTGCTAGTGTTGTCTGTAAAATTCAAGTAGAGCTGCAAATAAAAGTTCTTTCTTTTTTTACCACCTGGAACCAGTCCCAAAGCATTGGGAATGGTTAGCCTATGTTTACATCTAAAGGTGAGTGAGAAGCTTTGGCTGACTGTGGACTTTTTTGACTGGCTCAAGGGCACTTAAGTTTTAGAATTGGAGGGAAGTTTAGGCATTCAGGTCAGAGAAATAAATGGGTGCAGGCTACTACCCAGAGATAAGACTATATCAGAAACTGATATTAATATTTTCCATTGAATTTTTGCACAAGTGGTAAAAATGCTTTCCTAGTTGAATGACAGTATTAAGAGAGTGTAAACTTATCTTCTGTAGCATCACTGAAAACATCCTTGGCTCAATCGTAGTATCAGATAGAAGGATGCACGTACTCTGCTCCTTTTCCTGTTTGCTCCTTGTCCTTTGGTTTCTGATAATGCTCTGGTTCCAGTAGCCTCATCGATTGAATTATCCAGAATATGTATTTGATGTGTAGATTCATTGTCTGTAAGTACTCAAGTCAATGAAATTCTGATGTATATGCCATGTTTTACTAGATTTTCTGGAAATATAATAGGCATGTAGCCAGTTGTGATATTTCACTTAATTATTACCATTTTCTAACAAAATCTGCACTGATGAAGAATGACTGAAGAAGTTGTTGTATATGACTGAGGTAATAATATTATAGCATAAGACATGATGACCAGGATAGTTTAAGAAAAACCTAGGAATATTTATTTGAACTGATGCAAAATGAAGTCAGCAGAACCAGGAGAACATTATAGGCAGTAACAGCAATATTGTAAGGACTATTAATTGTGAAAGACTTAGTAATACTGATCAAGACATTGGTACCAACCAATTCCAAAGAACCCATGATGAAAATGTTATCAACCTACAGAGACAAAATTGATTTAACTATGACTGCAGATTGGCACATACATTTTTCTTTACTGTCTTGATTATTATTGCTTTATTTTTTTCTTTGTATTTAGCATGATTTCACATGATATCAAATTGTCTGCCTTTTCAAGTAGGGGAGAAGGGAAGGAGAGAGCAATTTTGGATCTTATTTTTTGAAGGACTGTTAATTATTTTGCATGTAATTAAAATAGTTCATGAACTAAATTAAAAAATAATCTAAAAAGTATAATCTGCATTGATCAGTATCTCTGAATCCCAAAGAATAAGCCATCTTTAATTTCTGCTGATGGTGAACTGATTTTGAATTGTCATCACTTATCTTGCCAATTCTCTAAAATATGCTCATTTCAGTTATTTTTTCTGTCATTACTGATCACATTAATATGGATTTTACCCATGAAGGGACTTTTGTTTCTATTCTTGAATCTCAATAATTCTATCAATTTTATGTAGTAGTTCAGAATATTTGATTTCACAAATCAGTGGCAGATACTCATTGTCAGACTTTGCCATTGCTCAGTGAGTTATAGTGACTTGTGTCAAAAAGTATAACTCCAAGATTTGGATCTGTCATTTTCTCTGACTGTATATTTATGTTTTGTTTTGATATTTAAGATTCAATATGAGCTATCTTATTTTGAGATAGAAGGAATCAGGCTACAAACAGAAACAATACTAGTAAAGTATTTTGCTAATAATTTCTGTCATTGTAGTATTTCAGGAGATAATTGGATCTTTTTCAGTCTCACTGCTTTGATTTTCAGAACAGCTCATTTCATTCTCTATTGATATCAAATAATTTAGTTTATTCACTGTGCAGAAGCCTATTTTATAAATTTGCAGTTTTCCAAATCTATTAGGTCATAACACAATCAGAAGCTTTGCAATAATCAATGAAGACTACGTAAATATTAATGAAGCTTGTGAATTGTTCATTCCATATTTACTGAATCAGTAAGGTATCCTTTAAATGTATATAATCTCAACTTAAACATCAAACAAATGAGTATTTACATATACACAGTAGAAAAATATAATTGTCCATGAAACTACAAACTACTGTTTTGTACAGCTTGACTCTTTTGAATTATATAATAAATTCAATGTGTAAATTTCAAACTTGCCCTACTTTTCTGTGATGTTTTCTGGACTTTTCTTCTGTTGTTTTGCATAGAGTTATGGATTTTCATTGTTTTGATGAAGATTTTAAATCTTTCGTAGCTGTTTTAATTTTTTATTATTTTCAACATTGCTATTATTGTGTACATTTCTCACTGGATTCTTCTTACTACATTTTGCATCAATTCATACAAGTCTTTCTAGGTTTCCCTGAAGCATGAATTTTTGTCATTTTATGGTGTAATAATGTTACAGTCATTTATATGACACAAGTTGTTTAGTTATCCACCACATGATTATACATTCACGATCATGAATCATGTTTTTAAAATTAATCTCTTTGATGCACCAACCAAGTAGGAGAATGATAGTGTCACAATATATGTTGTTTTCTTTTCTTGCATAATTCTTTTTCCCCCCAAATGTCTGGACATTTCCACTCTTCACTAATATTTCTTTTTTCTCTTCAGCTCTTCCTTTCTGGTCATTGTTAGAAATCTAATGGTCAAAATAGGTAGAATGTCAGAATTGCATCTATTTCATTATTAGTGATTGGGAGCATTTTCTAATACATACATACATACATACATATATATATATATATATATATATATACATATATATATATATATATATCTTGAATTTCTTCCCTTGAAAAATCTGCTTATATTTTCTTTAATCAATAGAAAATGTACATTACTTGAGCAAGTTCTGTTTTCCAGGCACTGTACTAAATATGCAGTGCTGATATGAGAAAGACAATAGTTAGGACTTGCTCCTAACTGTCAAGGAAAGACACAAGATAAAAATTATATGTGATGTGTGTGTGTGTGTGTGTGAGAGAGAGAGAGAGAGAGAGAGAGAGAGAGAGAGAGAGAGAGAGAGAGAGAGAGCAGGATAAAGAGACATAGAGAGAGTAAAAGAGAGTTAGAAACAGAGAGACTTGCTCAGATGTGCTATGTAAGTGCCATGAGTGGAGGATGCAATGTCTCTTGTTCTTACACAATTTTTTTATGCTCCTGGGACGTTTTAAATACATTTTAGAATGTATGTATTTATATATATTTATGTCTATCATATATTTATGATTTGTTTATATGTAATAAATGCATGTAATGTGCATGCAAATACTGTATGTACAAGTGCATATATATATATGTATATATGTGTATTTAGATCATGTGTATTGTAAAATTATAAAGTTATAATTTTCCTTTGCTTAGAGGGATTAATAATACTCTATTATTTTGTTTAATTTTTTTTTAGCCATGCTTATGTGATGTTTTCTTTTAAGGTGAAATCAAACTTACATGAGAGATAATATTAGTCAAGTGCTTTGATAGTAATTTATGTGATTTTAGTGTCTCAAGAAATAATTATGAAAATTTTTCAGTACCATTACTTTTCAGAAAAGCTCATTCAGTGGCCTCCAGTTGACATGATATCTCTTACTATTCATACTATATAGACATATTTTATTCTTTATCTCATTTGATTTGTCTTCCATTTTTATTGTATTGTGGTTTTTAGATCATACAGTTAAGCATTTTCATCTTTCTTAGTTTACTTTTCCTCCAAAATGTCTGTGGGAACATACCTCAAAAAAATTGTTTATTTTGTTCTCTGAAGTGTTTTGACTCCTCATTTCCTTAATTTAATGATTTATATTTGAAATTATTGGGTTAAATTTATTGTATAATTGTGTTTTTGAATCCCTTCCTGAATAGTTTTTTGTTTTTTTCTGCTAATTAGGCAATAAAATCTTAAGGTTGTCTATCACACATATAAGCTATATATTGGCCTACATTTCCAATAACGTTGGAACTTATTCAGTATTCATATCTCTCCTTAGGATATTTCTTTCAATCTTTTTGAATAAACTTTGATAATCCAACTTTTCTTCTAATTCTGTTATCTCTGTTTACTTTTCTTATACCAAAGTAGTAAAAGTTAAAATTATATTGAATTTTCATTTTGATCACTTTCAATCTAAAATTTCTGATAAACTTTACTTTTCTGATTTCCTTTCCACATCTTTTTGTAGTTGCCTTTAATCTGCTAAATGACATTCATTTTCTTTTTGTTTTTCCCTCTTTTATTGATTAAAACTTTCAGTACCTTTTTATAACTCTTCAATACCTCTTTCAAGTCACCCTTGATATAGTAATGTTAATGCCTATGCCTAGGATCTTGAAAGGCCTACTTTTCCTCATCTAATTCTTATCATGGTAACATCTGTACAACTACTGTTCTGTTCAGATCCTTAAAAAACTTAGTTTTGCTTTCTTTCAGATTCTGTGGGGAAAAAAATTTTCATTCATCATGGTTATAGCATAGACAAGATTTTTTTTGAATCATTGTGATTTGATTTAATTGGTTTACTTAAATTTATGACATCAATTATTATATTCAGGATATATTTGTCATTATAAAAAGGTCATTTAAAATTCCAACCCCAAAAATATTGCTCTTCTATTCAAATCATTTAGACTCGAGTATTATTTTTGTATCTATTTTATTATTAAGTATTATTTTCTGACTTTATACTAAACAAAGAGTTTTACTATTTTAATTATCTTTCTTCTCTTTATTTTTAATAAAGTATGTTTCTCATTTCATTTGTATTTGGATTAGGGAAAGATGTCTTTTTTGTTTGCTTAAATTTTTTATGATTGTCTTGTATTGGTAATGCATTCTGGGCATACCAATGAGAAAGGGTCATATTAACAATGCTTCTAAAATTGGCAAATTCTGTTTCTGTTTTTTTAATGAAATAATATTTTGTCATTATAAAAGTAATAACATTTTAATTCCTTTACTTGCTCTTTTTTTGTTTGTCTCCTTTAATGATCAGTGGAATCTACAACAAGGCATTTTTATCAAGGCTGATTGAGGCATTTCTGATTTTTGTCTCTAATATATCTTGTTATCTAATAGTTTCAGATTCCAAGCTCACTCCACTTTGCTCTGTATCAAGCTGGACATTACTATGGATTCAAATAATATCCAATCATACCCTTATGCTGCCCAATCTATTTCTCAGCATCATAAAAACACTTAATTAGTGGTGTTGTCAGAGGATAATTGTCTAGCATTTCAGGATAACAGGACTTCACATCCACCATAGTGGTCTCAGAGCACATATTCTATCTAATATTAATGGGCATCCTTTTACTTTGCCATTCTTGAAACATGCATTATGTGTTGGACTCTGAGGAATCAACACCACCACCAATTCAACCTGTAAATTAATTAATTCATGTGTATGAACGTGTATATGAATAAATATGAACACATGGGAAGAAATGAAAATATTTTCATTCCTTCATCCTTCTCATAATTACCTGTTTTGCACTATACTTGACTTTTATGTAGCACTATACTTCACTTGGTATTTCTGACAGATGAGATTCAAGGTTGGAATTTATTGTTAGATTTCACAGGACCTATTTTATTTCCTGTCTTATGAAGCCTGGATGACTTAAGATTATTCCATTTACTATGTATCTTAAGTGTCCCTCTGCATCAACCTCATTCAAGACAGAACTATTTTGAAAGTTCTGTAGTTATTTTTCACAGTAAAATCTTTTCTTTACCACCAGAAAAGTTAAGCTTGTGGCCTGTGGGGTGCAATCAATCAGAGTTTCTGAGATTCTGGCCAGTGGGTACCATATTAAAATGTCATTAAGAAATATTCAACAAAATAAAAATATAAAACAACATAAATAGTGATAATTTGTCATTTTCTCAATTAATGTGCTACCCACAGGGATTCATTTCTGTTTGAATTTGGCATCATTGATTTATAATATAATATTTCCATGACTAATGTTGAATTATGTTTAATATGATTGTACATGTATAACCTATATCAGATTGCTTGCAGTCTTGTGGGGGGGAGGAAGAGGAAGGGAGGGAGAAAAATTTGGAACGCAAAATTTTGCAAAAATTAGTGTTGCAAACTATCGTTACATGTAGTCGGAAAATTAACAAAATACTATTAAGGAAAAATGACAACATAAGGTTTTTTTTTCTTCACAAATGAACCTTGGTTTGGACATATGACCCAAGTCCAAGTCAATTCATGAAACTATAAATACTTGATTATGTGTAATATTTATTCTGGCATGCTCATGTAGAATTTTAAATAAATTATTATTTGAGATAGTGTATGTATTTAATTTTCATACTTAACAGCACCAGTGTTTAATGATTCAAACAAACATAGAGTAATTCTTATTCCTTGGAAAAACATTTGCTTCCATTTCTGTGAAAAAAAAATGAGATTTAAGAAATAGACATAAAGGAATCAAGGGACAGGCTACTTGAATCCCCAATCTTCATAAATCAAGTTAAGGAGTAAGTGGTAGCTGAACAGAAATATCTAAGTTGGCATTCAGAAGTATGCTAGATTTCACTTTAGATAATAGTGTTTAAAATTATAACTTTTAAAGTTCTGGAAAGAGGTCAAAGATAGACAAGGGTTTTTCTTTTTTTGGAAAATTAGCTTCATTAGAAAAAAAGATTCGTTTTGTTTCTCAGATTTTTGAATATATGCATCATTGCACCTTGCCCAATAACCTTCTTGTTATATTTGCCATATAATAATCAAAATATTAACATATATGCAAACATATGTGTGCATACATATCTATATCTATACACACACATTTCTATCTTCACATATATATGGCTATACTCTGCCTACATTTCAATGGTCACAAGAAATATCTATGGTACATATATTTCGTAGATACAATGTTTGGGGTAATATTTACCAAAAAGGTAAGAATTTACTGTATCAATACTATGTACTTTAATCTGGATATGTTATTAAATTGTATGTGACTTCTGTTTTGTAAAGTTCTTGCAGGAACATCTCAAACATTTGATACAGTATTAGGTTATCTCTCTTGAAGGACTACATTAATACTGCCAGGATTTGGATTTGTTATTCCTGGAAGTCTGGGGAATGGGTGGGGGAGGAGGGGGAGAAAAGTTAATTAAGCACCTAGTTTCACTTCTAAGTTATTTGTGGTTTGATTCTTCAACTTAAGAGATTCAAATGCTTTTGATCTGTATTGAGGATGTTTGGATAATAAAGATAATTCCTAGAAATGTAGTAATCCATCTAATACAAAGAATCCAATTGTACCTGTTTGTATCACTTTATATACTATTAGCAGCAATAGAATTAAAATACTCTTAAGAACTATAATAATTTTGCAAAATGGGGAACTATATTTTGGATAAGGCTACTAACAGATTTTTGACCAGATATCATTAGAATTAAGATAATAATTCACAACATTGTTGGGAATTTGAGCGATTGTAGTTTTTAATGTTTCTGACTATGAAACTAACTTTATTTCATTAAAAAAAACATTGTATAAAGTGTAGATAAATCTTTTCAATGAAACTGTTATGGTAGCAATCTATCTAGAGATTTAACATTAACACAAGAGATCTGAATATAGTATCCCCTTGGGATTTTTGATAGCTGGTCTATTGTTATCTCACTTCAGATCATGTTTTGTCCTTACCAGTTACAATATTCTTAAAAAAAATCATTTTTATTTCTATTTTCATTTTCTCTCTTCAAAATCTCTTTAAACTTCTGGAGAAGAATATTTGATCTTAATGTCTATCCATAACATTTACACACCCCCTTGCGTATAGTAAGTGTTTAATAACTTCTCATTGAATTGAACCTAGGAAAGAAAAATAAATCAAGTAAATTATAGATACAAAGCACTTGGAAAGTTAAAGTTTGTTTTCTTTTTCCCATTTTTCTTCCAGATATTTGATATTGTATAAAGCTAAATTAATAGATAATAGCCAAATCCCAATTTAAGACTGTATTTCAATAAAAAGCATGAAATAAAGTGATGCTTCCATTCACATTAGAAGAGATTTATGCACTACATCAAATATTGTTGCTGCTTCAACAAATAGATTTGCTTTTAACCTTTCTTCATTTTTCATTGATAGAGATTTTGGAAATAATAACTATTTTTTGAAAGCAGAAATGCCAAAAGATCTTTAAAAATGATGGCTCTTTGGGTTGAAGTAGAGACAATGAGATGAGCTAATAGGGAAAAGATCTGGGAGTAAGAGGTCTGGCCCATATCATTATTTAGATTTCTAAATTGGTCAACTCCTTAACTTCTCAATGCCTAAATTTACATATAAACAAAATAAAGATAACAATCCATTCTACATCCCTCACTATATTATTGTGAGGATCAAATGAAATGATGAATAAAAGTATGCTTTGAAAATATTAAACTAAACCAGTATTGCAGAGTGGAAAAATAGACTGAATTTTCAGTCAGAAAAACTGGGTTTGAGTCTTATCTCTGATATTTATTAGCCAAGTGTCCTCGAATAATTACATAGATTCAAAGTCCTAATTTCCTTATACGTACAATGTAAAAAGTGATTTGTTCAATGCCTGTTGGGAAGGAAAGGATTCCATGACTTTTAAATGACTTTTCCACATGTGAACAGATATTTGTTAAGTTTGCAACACTGTGTTGAGGTAGACTGTAGATTTTAAGACTACAAGAAACATTAAGTATTTTTAATTATCAAAATGAATTAGGTGCATAGTTGATAAAATTTCTTATTTTGAATTTTCGGTGTCTTTTTCATAGATACTATCTTTTACTTCACTTGAAGATATATTTAACCTACTCCCATATCATCGAATAAGAAATGAAAAAGCTCTCAAACAAATAAAAAATCCAAGAACAATATAAAGCTGAAACTTAAAGATACAAAGACAGAGTCAGTTGTAGAGAAATAACTGTGAAATTCTCGGAGAGATCATAAGAGCAATTAAATCAGCCTGAACAAATTGTCTGCAGGTACACACACAAGAATAACTCAAAATGAAAAAAAAAAAAAGTGAATTTCCTTTGAAAAGAAAAACAATCCACATACATGAGTAAACTCTATGAGCCTGAAAGCCAACATTTGAAAGAAAGAGAGATTTGTCCTGTAACTGAACAGGATGTAAACCATCCGGAAAATCAAAAAGAGACAGTATCACCCCTGAGAGAAGCAAATGATAGTTCAGAGTACATAACCTAAAGGCATAATCACAGCTACTATAAACTAAGTGAGATAGCAACAGTACAGGAGAAAGCATTGTGTAAATAAGAAATGAATTCAACAAATGAGAACACATCAGTGAAACATCAACAAGTTGAGTGGACAATATGCCACAAAAAAGGAAGAAAAGAAAAGATAAAACAACAGTAGCACGAACCAAGACTAACAGCAGTTAGCAAAGCAAAGACAACATGAAAACAAAATAGGATGGATGGCAGGATGACTGGATGGATGGATGGATGATCAAGTCAAAAAATATTTATTAAGCTGTTGCAGGATAGGAAAGTTAGGAAAAGAATAAGCATCTGAGGAAAAAGATGAGTTTGAATTTGGACATGTTGAGTTTGAGAAGTCTATTGGATGTTCATTGTGAGATATCCAGTTAGAAGTTGGAGATGTGGATTGGGAAATTAAGAGACTGGTTAAGTCTAAATAGGTATATTTGAGAATCAATAGCATAGAGACAATAACTGATAATCAACTGATGAAATTACAAAGAAAATAGTATATACAGAAAAGAGAAATGGATTTAGACTTTCAGGAGCCAAGATGGCAGGGTAAACAATAAATTACCATAACTTTTCCATATTCACTTCCAAACAACCATAAAAATAGCACCCCTAAACAAATCCTGGAAGAAGAACCAGAAAAAAAAGACAGGGTGAAACTATCTCTTACCTCAAGGAACTTAGAAGATTGGCAGGAAAAGTATGTCTTACTCAGCATAGCCCTGGGCAACTAGGTAGACGTCAACCCTATGAGTACCTAAGCAAATAGACAATGACCAATGATGGGTTCCTGTCACATGCTGCAGAGTAGCCCTGGAAAATCAGGAAGCTGCCAGGCTCCAAACCTCCATATGTAACCTAAGTGTCACTTCAGGCAAACAGACAAAAAGCAAGGCAGAAATGTCATATCAGCCTAAGTATAAGCCAGAATGGTAAGACCCAGGCATAGCACCAGTTAAATTGCCAGATAGCTATGGTTCCTAGTAAGGTGAGTCACAGACACCACACTCCCTCAGTTTATCACTAGTCATAAAAGGTACACTGTGGGTCTCAGGGCAACATCTGTATACCACCAGGTAAACAAACAATGCCTGGATCCACTGACAAAAGAAGCCTAAGACACTGCCCTTTCCATCTTGGGAGCAGAACTCAAATTTAAAGAAAAGAAAATAACCAAAATAAGTGTGCAAAAAGTGTGAGTGTGTGTCTGTGTGTTTTGGTGAAAGTGAAGATCAAGACAAAAGCTCAGACTTGGACAATAATGTCAAAATATCCACAGGAAAAATGCCAAGGAAAAGTGAGAAGTGATCTCAAGCTGAGAAAGAACTAATTGAAAAGCTCAAAAAGAAGTTTAAAAATAAGATAAAAAAGATGAAAGAAAAATTGGAAAAAAGAAATAAGAATGATGCAAGGCAATTATGAAAAAGAGTCAATAGCTTGGAAACTTTTTTTTAAAAAGCTGCTTGAAAAGCAGAATTGGCAAAATGGAAAAGAATGTATAAAAACTCATTGAGGAAATTTTCCTAAACATTAGAATTAGACAAGTGTAGTCTAATGACTCCATGTGATGTCAAGAATCAATCAAACAAATTTTAAAAATGAAAAATACCTCATGGGAAAAATAAGTGACCTGGAACATAAATCCAGGAAATACAATGTGAGAATCCCTAATCAAAAGCAGGACTTGCAAGTATCTTTTGAGAAATTATGATGGAAAATTGCCCTGATGCCCTGGAATCAGAAGGGAAAATAGTCATTGAAAGAATCCACTGGTCAACTCAGGAAAAAATCCCTAAAGAAAAACTCCAAAGAACATTAAAGTCAAATTTCAAAAACATCAGGTTAAGGAACAAATACTGCAGCAGCCAAAAAAGACACGATTCAAATATCTGGGTGCTACAATCAGGATTATCTAGGACATAGCAACTGCAACATTAAAGGATTGGAGCTCATGGAACATGATGTTCTGGCAGGCAAAGCAGCTAGGACTACAATCCAAAATCACCTACCCAGTGAAATTAAGTATAATATTTCAAGCGAAAAAAATGATCATTCAATGAAATAGAAGGAGTTGAGGTTTTCATAAGGAGAGCAGAATTAAACAAATAAACTGATTGTCAATATCAAGACCCATTTTGAAATCCTAAAATGTAAAAAGCAAAGGGAAAACAAGAAATTCAGTGGAGTTGAACTGTTTACATCTTTACATGGGAAGACGATACTTGTAATTCTTAAAAATTTTATTACCAGGAGTGGAGTCAAGATGGCAGAACAAAAAGACATACATACTCTAGATTTTTCCCCACAGCCCATAAAATGCCTGTAAAAATAGCTCTAAACAAATCCTCAAGCAGCAGAAGGCACAAAACAATAGAGTAGAAGAGATTTCAAACCCAAGACAGCCTGGAAGGCTGACAGGAAATGTCTACTGCATAGACTGCAGGGCTGAGCAAAGTGCAGCCTGGCATGGTCCACACAATGAGATGTGGCAGGGATAGGACCTGGAAAAGGCCTTGAGGTTGGAATTCCCAGTAACAGTGTCAGTTATCAGATTCCTCAACCCAAAATCACCAAAGACAACTTCAAAGGTCAGTGAGAAAGCTTTTTCAACTAGGTGACAAGAGAGTAGGGTCCTCCTCTAACCCTATCCCCAGGCTGCTGCAGCATCAGTGGAGGAGGAGGCAGTGCCCGCTACAACTAAAGCAGGAACAGTGCCCATTTTTGGAGCCCTCCAGCTAAATATCATGGAGAAACTGACCCACTAATCTGGGTCTCTGGAAAGAGAATTCTGATTGCAGATTCTGGGCAGAAAACCAGTGCACAGGCCATGAGAGGAGTAAATTCTTTTCCGTTGATTGTGCTTCCTTGAAGGAACTGAGAACATACAGATCCCCAGTGTATACCTCCCTCTGGACAAAGGACTCAAAAGTCAAGTAACTGGCTGGGAAAATGCTCAAAACAGGGAAAAAAAAATAAGACAATAGAAGGTTACATTCTTGCTGAACAGGAATATCCTTCCATTCTTTGGGAAAAGGTAGAAAAATGGTTACCAAAATAAATATGCAATGGTCTCAGGCCATGGAAGAGGACCAAAAAGGATTTTGAAAATCAAGTAAGAGGGGTAGAGGAAAAACTGGGAAGAGAAATGAGAGTGATGCAAGAAAATCATGAAAAATGAGTCAACAGCTTGCTAAAGGAGATGCAAAAATATGTTGAAGAAAACAATACCTTTAAATATAGGCCAGCTCAAGTGGCAAAAAAGGTCCAAAAAGCCAATAAGGAGAAGAATGCTTTTAAAAGCAGAACAAGCCAAATGGAAAAGGTGGTTCAAGAGTTCACTGAAGTAAGTAGTTATTTAAAAATTAGAATGCACCAGATGGAAACTACTGACTTTATGAGAAAACAATGAATTATAAAACAAAACCAAAAAAAAATGAAAAAATAAAAGATAATATGAAATATCTCCTTGGAAAAACAACTGACCTGGAAAATAGATCCAGGAGAGACAATTTAAAAATTATGGGACTACCTCTAAGTCATGATCAAAAAAAAAAAAAGAGCCTACAAATCTTCTCTCATGATATTATCAAGGAAAACTGCCCTGATATTCTAGAACCAGAGGGCAAAATAAATATTGAAAGGATCCACCAATCACCTCCTGAGAGAGATCCAAAAACAGAAACTCCTAGAAATATTGTAGCCAAATTCCTGAGTTTCCCGGTTCAGGAGAAAATGTTACAAGCAGCTAGAAAGGAACAATTCCGGCATTGTGGAAATACAATCAGGATAACACAGGATTTGGCCCCTTCTACATTAACGGATGAAAGGGCTTGGATTTTGATATTCCAAACGTCAAAGGAACTAAGACTAAGACCAAGAATCACCTACTCAGCACAACTGAATACAATACTTCAGGGGAAAACATGATCATTCAGTGGTACAGAGGACTCTCAAGCATTCTTGATGAGAAGACCAGACATGAAAAGGAAATTTGACTTTCAAACACAAGAATCAAGAGAAGCATGAAAGGTAAAGAGTAAAGAGAAATCACAAAGGACTTTCTACAGTTGATCTGTTTACATTCTTACATGGAAAGATAGTACTTGCAACTCTTGAGACTTTTCTCAGTATTTGAGTAGTGGGAGGTATTACACACACACGTGTGTGTGTGTGTGTGTGTGTGTGTGTGTGTGTAGAGAGAGAGAGAGAGAGACAGACAGACAGACAGACAGAGAGAGTACAGGGTGAGCTGAATCAGACGGGGTAATATTTCAAAAAATAAAATTAAAAGGGAAGAGAGGAATATATTGGGAGGAGAAAGGGAGAAATGGACTGGGGTAAATTATCTCTCATAAAAGAGGATAGGAAAAGCTTTTTCAGTGGAGAAGGAAAGGGAGGAGGGGAACGGAAAAAAACGTGAAGCTTACTCTCTTCAAATTTGACTTCAGGCAGGAATAACATGCTCACTGAATTTGATATGAAAATCTATCTAACACTACAGCAAAGTAGGGGAAAAGAGGACAAATGGGGTGGGGCAATGATAGAAGGGAGGGCAAATGGGAGGAAGTAATGAGAAATAAGCAGTTTTGGGGAGGGGCAAGATCGAAGGAGAAAATAGTATAAATGGGGAGCAGGATAGGATGGAGGGAAATATAGTAAGTCTTACAGAACATGACTATTATGGAAATCTTTTGCAAAACTACACAAATTGAGTCTTTATTGAATTGCTTGCCTTCTCATTGGGGACTGGTAGGGAGGAAGGAAGGGAGAGAAGTTGGAACTCAAAATTTTAGGAACTAATGTTGAGAATTGTTTTTTGCATACAACTGGGAAATAAGAAATACAGGTAATGGGGTATAGAAATCAATCTTGCTATAAAAGAAAAGAAAGACTATGGGGATATGGGAAGGGCGGGGTGTGATAGATGGAAGGGCATATTGAGGGAAGGGTTAATCAGAATGCAAGGCATTGTGTGGTGGGGAAAAGGGAGAGATGGGGAGAAAATTTGGAGCTCAAAACTTTTGTAGAAATTAATGTTGAAAACTAAAATAAATTAATAATCATTAAGACAAATTTTACCACTAATAATACAACTAGAAAGAATATACAGAAACAGATGGTACAGGTGCAAGGTGAATTTGAGGGAATGACACAAAATAATTAAGGGATAAGAAAGAAACATACCATGGATTCAGAATAAGGGAGAAGTAGAATGGGGTATATTATTTCATGTGCAGAAATTGAGAAAGACTATTACAGTGGAGGGGAGAGTTGTGAAAGTGGGCCAGAGGAATCACTTGAACCATGTGTTCATCAATATAGTCTTAAAAGGTAATGATATACTCAATCAAAAGAACATAAAAATCTATCTTATTCAACAGGGAACTAGGAAGGTCGAAAATTAAATAAAGGAGTGCAGAACTGCCGGAAGTGAGGGCAGACTTGGGGACGTGGAAGACGGAAGGAAAACATGGGTGAAGAGGGAAAAGGTGAGAGAGGACAGGGAGGAGAAAAAAAAATAGGATGGGGGAAAAGAAGCAGTTAGTAATGATATGTGAATGTGAATGGGATGAACGCTTTCAAAAAATGGAAGCAGATAGAAGAGATCAAAAACAGAATAATAAAATATGTTGTTTACAGTGCATGTGAGTGTTCATCTTTCATTGCCAAAGAAGACCATGCCATCAGAGAAATAATGACATGATTGCCGTTGACTTTGTTTTGAGTGAGGGAGGAAGGAAGATACATCTTACTAGGTGGCACTATAGGCAATGAGGTAATATCAATACTAACCATATATGCAACCAATGTTATAGCATTCAAATTTTTAAAAGAAATTTAAGTGAGTTATAGGTTCATGTCCAAACAAGAAATCACAAGCATTGCAAAATGTAAAATAATTTTGATTGTATTAAGTTAAAACACTTTTGCACAAACAAAACCAATGTAACTATGATTATTAGGAAAGAAGACAACTGGGAAACAATTTATACAGCAAATGTCTCTGATAAAGATGTCATTTCTCTCATATGCAGAGAACTTAGTTAAATTTACAAGAATATAAGCCATTCCTCAACTGATAAATGTTGAAATGATATGAACAGGCAGGCAGAATTTTTAAATTAAATTTGTTGTTTTATGTTTTCTACAATCACTTCCATAAGTCTTAGATTTTCTCCCTCTGCCTCCCCGCTCCCTCCCCAAGATGGCCTGCAATCTTACATGGTGTGTGTGTGTGTGTGTGTGTGTGTGTGTGTGTGTGTATGTATACACACACACATTCTTATTAAGCACATTTTCACATTAGTCATGTTGCATAGAGAAATTAAAATGAATGGGTGAAACCATGAGAGAAAAACAAACCAATACAAAGTATAACACAAGATAAAATATCCTTCTTCATTCTGCATTTCAATTCCATAGTTCTTTCTCTGAATGTGGAAGGCATTTTGCCTCAAAAGTCCTTTAGGAATATTTTAAGTCCTTGAATTGCTGTGAAGGACTACACCTACCAGAAAATTTCCTCACACACTGTGGTTGTTGTATACTCAAAGTTTACTTGGTTTTGCTCATTTCACTCAGCATCAGTTTATATAGGTCCTTCATAGCCTCTCTGAAGTCCTCTGTTCATCATCCCTCATAGCAAAATAGTATTCTATTACATTCATAAACCACAACTTGTTCAATCATTCCCAAATTGGTGGGCATCACCTCAATTTCCAGGTCTTGGCCACCACAAAAATTGCTGCTATAAATGTTTTTGTACATGTTGGACCCTTTCCCATTTTTATGATCTCTTTTGGATAGTCCAAATAACTGTATGGTGGTAGCCCTTTGGGCATAGTTGCAAATTGCTCTCCAGAATGGTTGGATGAGATCACGGCTCCACCAACAAGGAACTGGTAGTCCAACTCTTCCACATCTTCAACATTTATCACCTTCCCCTTTTATCATGCTAGTGAATCTGATAGTTGTGATATAGTACCTCAGACTTGTTTCGATTTGCATTTTTCTAATAAATAGTGATTTAGAGTAATTTTATATGACTATAGATAGGTTTAATTTCTTCCTATGACAACTGCTTCTTCATATCCGTTGACCACTTATCAATTGGTGAATGACTTGTATTCTTGTACATTTGACTCAGTTCTCTATATATTTTAGAAATAAGGTGAAAAATGGTTTCATAGTTCTCGGCTTCCCTCCTAATCTCAATTGCATTGGATTTGTTTGTGCAAAGAAGGTTTCAATTTAATGTCATCAGAATTATCCATGTTGTATTTCGTGATGTTCCCTATCTCTTGCTTGGTCACAAATTTTTCCATTCTGCATAAATTTGACAGATACATTATTCTTTGCTCCCCTAATTTGTTTATAGCATAAATGTTTACACCTAGACCATGGATCCATTTGGACTTTATTCTTGTGTATGGTGTCAGGCATTGGTCTATGTCCAGTTTCCACTGCACTGTTATCCAGTTTTCCCAGGAGTTTTTGTTCAACAGTGAGTTCTTATCCAAGAAGTTGGGGTACTTGGGTTTATCAAACAGAAGACTGCTGTATTCACTGACTACTTTGGCTTGAGTACCTAGCTTGTTCAAGACTGGTTTACCCTTCTATTCTTAGCCAGTACCAAGTGGTTTTGATGTTTGGTGCTTTATAATACAATTTGAGATCTGGTATGTCTAGGTCACCTTCCCTAGCATTTCTTTTCATTAATTCTCTTCACCTTCTGCATCTTTTGTTCTTCCAGATGAATTTTGATATTGTTATTTCTAGCTCTGGAAAATAATTATCTCATAGTTTGGTTGGTATGACACTGAATAGGTAAATTAATTTAGGTAGAATTGTCATTTCTACTATGTTAGCTCAGCCTACCCACGAGCAACTGATGTTTTTCCAGTTACTTAGATCTGAATTTATTCATGCAAAAAGTATTTTGTATTGTTATTCATATAGTCCCTTGGTTTCCTTTAGCAAGGTAGGCAGTTTTCAGATGAAGAAATCAAAGTTATCTCTAGTCATATGAAGAAATGCTCTCAATGACTTTTCACTAGAGAAATGAAATTGAGACTATGCTTAGGTACCATGTTTCACTTATCAAATGGGTTAATATGACAAAAAATAAATATATGAAAAATGTTGGAAAAGATGTGGAAAAATTGAGATACTAATAATCTACTGTTTTGAATGTACTGTTGAATCCAACCATCCTGCTGAGTAATTTGGAATTATGCCCAAATGACAATGAAACTGTACATACTATTTGATTCAACGGTACCCCTACTAGGTCTGTACCCCAAAGAGATCATAGAAAAGGGCAAAGGATTTACATGTGCAAAAATATCTGTAGCACTCCTTTTCATACTGGCAAAACATCATAAATTGAGGAGATGCTCATCAATTGAGGAATGGTGGAACAAGCTGTGGTATATGAATGTATTTGCATACTAACGGGCAATAAAAAATGACCAACAAACAGATTTCATAAAACATTGAAAGACTTGTACGAACTGATACAAAGTGAAATGAATACAACCAGGAAATCGTTGTACCTCATATCAGCATGATTGTATGATTATCAGCTATGAATGACTCGGCTTTTCTGAGAGACACAATGATCCAAGACAAATACAAAGAATAATTGAAAAAACTGCTGTCCACATCCAGATAAAGAACTGATGTGTGCTGAATGTAGATCAAAGCTTACTTTTTTCATTTACCTTCTTATTTTCATGTTTTTTCTTGTGGTTTATTTCTTCTTTCACAACTGTGACATATGGAAATAGAATAAGTATCATCTATATCAAATTGCTTACCATTTTAGGAAGAGGGGAGGGAAAATATTTGAAATTCAAAATCTTTTAAAACTGAATGCTTAAAATTGTCTTGACATGTCATTGGGTAAAAAAACAAAAATATTATTTAAATATATTATTATATATTAAATTATTAAATATTCATTAAATATATTATATATAGATATAATATATATTATTTAAAAATATTATTTAAAATTTGAAAGGAAAATACATGGAAAATATGAAGGCAAGGGAATATCAATAGAGAAATAAGCAAAACCAGAAAAATTCAAAAGTTCAGAAGTTTAGTTTTCCTTTATCTTTCACCAAAATATGGCAATGTCTAATATAAGGTTTCTTAAATGAACTCTGTCATCAGAGAAAGGAATCATTAATGTCTTTCCTAGAGAATGAGAACAAATTCTTGTGGTGCCAAAGAAGTTTAGCCCTTCAAATGCCATACCTTAATGTCCTGTGTGTACTGATGTGACTATTCAGCACCCTCAGAAGACATCTTTGCTAGAAACAAGAATTTAGTTAGCATGGGTTGCAATATTGTGTCAAAAATAATTATATCATAGGCAGATAAATGTGGAAGAATATTGAAGATTCTCTGATTTCATCAATATTGTAGCTTCTGGTAAAGGGACTTCCTCTATCTCTGAAAAGCGAAAACTTTCTATGATGCAACAAATGAATTTTAGACATATGAGGCACTGAGAAGTTAAGTGATTGTCTTGTATTACACAGCTTGAAATTTTTAGTAATGGGACTTGAATTTTAGTGTTTCTGACTTGAGGACTAGAAAGCTAAACTCTTCACATGCACTGAGGTCTCAACATTATCATCTATTAGTTAAAAAGAAAATAATTCTGCGGTATATGAATTCCTCTCTTCATATCAATATTTTCCACAAATGCCCTTCAATCCCTTTAAAATAAGCATTAATTATACAGTTTTGCTTAATTGATGCTTTTAGAACATGGTAGTAATGAAGCTACTAGATCTTGGTATGCAGGAGTTATCTTTGCTTGTTTCCATGGCCAGGTAGTTCACGCATGTGTGTTATCTGGTCCTAAAAGGATTTGATAAGTATTTTGATTTATACAAAACCACTGGAGATGGAAAGCTAATAGCATTATGTTTGCATAAAAGAGCAAAATTTTGATTACATGTCCTAGGAGACCTTCTCTCTTTGTTTTCTGATTGTATCTTTCCCTTTTCTCAAAATCTAGTTTTCTTAGTCTCTTAAATACGAACAAATATCACAGCAAATTCAGTTTCTTTTGTGAGTAAAGATTGGGAATTTTGCCCTATTAATTCACCTCAATGAAAAATATCAATATGTTCAAAACTTTAGAAAAGAAGCCCAAGACAACCAGCATTTTACAATAGAAATGATAGCCATAGAACAGTTTTGGTTCCTCCAATTCATCATTTTCTAAAATTCTCTTGAAAATAAAAGGAAATTCAGGCATATGTGTTCATTTGAGCATTTCAATATGATCCAAGCCTATTTCATTTGTAGTATGCCAGAAGTCCAATTCATAAAACCGTATAGTAGACCTTGAATTCAGAGAGAGTTGAATTAGATAACCTGAAGTTCCCTTTTAATCCTACTTTTGTATAAATTCAGCATCTTATGAAAATGGAAGGACTTAGTGGCATTGGGAATGTTATCATACATTTGCTCACTTTCACTTTAAATTAGGTTAGAGATAACCAATATGTAAACAACAGATTTCAGTTTACTAGAGGATCCTCAGCTTTATATATTAAAACAAGAATCAAAGGGAATAGCGATGTAGCAATGTAGACTCTTGCATTCTATGTAGTCGTTTATATGCATAATGATTTTACCTATGCAAAAACTCTTTAAGGTGTTAATTAAATTTCTATTACCTTCAAGAAAAAAATGTGTAAAGCTGAGGCACAGAGGTTATATGATTAATTCAACCTTACAACAGGTAAATGGCAGATCATCAGCTTGAATCTTCTCTTTCTAGATCCACGTCTTTTCCTCTTTTATGCCACCCGTTGACATATTCCCTTCTCTGTGCTGTATTTGGCTGTCCTAGTGGGAAGGAAACCTTTTCCTCCTTTTTCCTTTGAGATCATTGCTCTCCAGTATATACATACACACATACACACACATATATGTATATGTATATGTATATATAGCACTTTTGCATTTGGTCAATCATGAGAAAGAAATTAGATACTGATGTACTTGGCAAAGGCTAAGAAAACAGATCTCAGGGGTTTTGTGTGTTTTATTTGCCAACTAATATTTATGAGGGAACATAATTATTCTGGTAATAATATTTGAGAATTAGTTAGTTACTATTTGAGGTGTTATGGGCATTTTAAAGAAGATAAAGCATATTAGAATTTGAAGCCCATTTTCTTTTAATACACACACACACTCCTGGAAATGCAATATTCATATGTAATAGGGCAAACAACATGTATCATTAGTTATTCTAATATTTTTATTGTTTATCAGATCGCACAAGATACTTGAAAAATATAGACTTATTTTAAATTATATCCTTACATTACTGAGACAAAAATAACCTCTATTAAAAACTTAAGAAACAGAAATACTTCTCCCCATCCCTTCTTATATAAAGAGAAAGAAACATGGGTCAAAAGATGAGAATTGTGCTTGACAAGATTGATTTTATGATATCTTTCTCACAATTCACTCTTTGGTATCAAGTTGATTTTAATAAATATTTTGGTAGATGCAAAATACTTTTATAGTTGCATATTACCTAAGTAATTTTCTTTTCCTCAGAAGTGTTTAAAATAGAATAGCTGCTAACATAGCCTTTTATGTGGCACTTAATATGTTGATTAACTCCTCTGGAATTTCATCTCTTTACATTTTCTAGGAAAATTTTATTTCAGAATCAGACTAAAGATAGCAGTATAACTAATAAAACAATAGCCTTCTTATATAGTACATATGATTTTAATGAGTCTGGATTTTTCTAAATCATGGCATATAGATTGCATTTATATACATAGTAAAGGTGCTGTTAAAATGAGGCACATATGTGGATAACTCAAATCAAATAACCAAGATTTTATTGTGGATATTTTTAAATATTTGTAGTTTAGATCTTGAAATATTCAATTACTCGTCTCAGTTCTCAGGTTCTCATATGTTCACATCTTTCATGTCAAAACAAAAGCTGGTATTTGTCACATTTTTTTTTCTAGTTCTTATTTTTTTTCAAGGAAGTTATTATGTTCCTTTAAATATTCATACTGTGTTTTAATAGAAATAATGTTAGGTTTTTCCAGTATATGATGTTGGAATAAAGGGTCTCATAGGATATTGTTGACAAATTGGATTCCCACTAATTTGAAAAAAAAATTTCGACTGCAAAACTAATCAGTCAGTCAGAGGTGTTGGTGGTAAGCATTGTCAGACTTTTAGTTTCAGAGGATCTAGTGGACAACTGAGTGGATAATGGACTGAAGCGTTGGGAAGACTAGAGGTAACAAGAGCAAAAAAATGCCTATTGCAATAGACTATGAGTGATATAATGGGGGTTTTTTATTAAGGGGGCAGCAGTGCCAGAGAAGAAAAGGGGGACATGTATGAGAAATGCTATGATAATAGTTGACAAAATATTGGATATGGAGGAGGGGTGAGAGAGAGGAAGGAATTGAGGGTAATATCTGGGTTGAGTACTAGGTGACTGGGAGGATGGTATTATCTTTATCAAAAATAGAAAGGTTTGGAAAAGGGGAGGGTGTATAGGAAAAGATAATGAGCAACTTCAGATAGGTTTATTTTAAGATTGCTATAGAAAATATAGTATGAGATGTACAAAACATTATTGGAAATACAAGACTGGGGATCAGGAAAGAGGGTAGATATAGATACATAGATCTGAACATCATCAGAGAGATGAAAATTGAATACATAGGAGCAAATAGAATTCATATCTATCATGTGGGGAATCCCATAATTTTATATATTATCTTTAACCTTGTTATGCTTTTAGAAAAATGTGAATGATAAGATGCCATGTAGAACACTCTCACTGACTTTCACATCACATGATTCTTGTGCAGGAAAGCTACTGGAGACAAGTTACATATATTCCAGATAACAGTTATGCAAATTAAAGCAAAATATAATTATGAAAAGTGAACACATGGAAACAATATTTAATGCATTTAGGGCAATTATAGATAATTAAAATTTACCTGTGATCTTTAATTATCTGTTCAAATCTTCCCCTAAAACTTTATTAATAAGTTTAGATTATACATTATAAGAAACTTACTGACAGGAAATGATAGAATCTTTAATCTATGGAATTTGAAAAAAACTGACATTTTAATTTCAACAACAAACCAAATAAGCTAACCTTAATTCCAAATCACGAGATAACATTTTTAGTCTGCCAAGAGATTATCATCTCTTTCCATGACACAACTAAGGAGCACAGATAGGCTCCAATAGAAAAGATTTAACAAAAAATTACATGACAAAACCATGACAAAGAAACCATTACTTACATATGTTGACAGTAGTTTATTTACTGCCAGGTTCTGAATGGACATATCCAGAGATAGATGTCATTTTTTCCTAACAAAATTATTAGAAGAAAACTTGGCTAAAACAATATAAGATAGATGCCCACATAGCAGAATTAGACAGAAGGATGAGGAATTACATAGTGAATTTTTCCTCTAAATATATGAGCAGGAAGCCAGCCAGTTTTCGGCCTCAGCATGCATTCTGATGCAAGCTATTAGTCAGAAGAATAACTACTTAAAAATTGCCTACTATATCTAACAATAATCTTAGCTTAAAATTTTTGAGTGTAGATAATGGTCCATCCATTCAATCAGTCAATAAACAAGTATTTTTTAGGACTTCGTACCATAGACCATGCTAAGAACCAGGGATATAAAGAACATGGAGGAGAGGGAGTATTTTCTACCTTAAAGGACCTTATTTTATCTTCATATGAAAGACTGCCAGGAAAATATCTTAATATATGAGAGAAATTGTTCAAAATCAAACAGAGCCTATCTCCGAGCTGTAGATGTCTGTTTGCTTTGTGATAGTCAACACTGAAGAAGCCTCCAGGAGCAGAAATTGGCAGGGAATGGTGATAGCTTGCATTATATAGATCGTCCCGTACCACTAGCATTGCAAAGCTCTGTACTACCAGTACTGGGGTGAAGAACTCTGAAGCACCAGCACAGCAAATCTTTGAATTTGTCAATTTGTCACCAGTTGAACTAAATGAAAAATTGAGCGGTACAGGACACAAAGACAACACAACATGAGGAGACAGAACTCCACTAAGACTAACAGTAATAGCTCACTATATGACTGGGGCCATGTTTCACTGTTTACTGCTTAGTCCAAAGTAACTTAGAGCAGACGCTCGGACTGATTAAGTATAGATTGTCCAACACTGAAGAAAACTAAGATGTTTTGAGATGCAGCAGCCAAGTAAATCAACATCAGAAAGGATAGAGTGAGAAAGATAGCAATAGGGGAAAATTAGGGAGAGGGGAGAGTGGAAATATTAAAAATAAAAAGAGGAATTTTAATGATTTAAGGCATGTAAATTATCTGAGAAAAACATTGCCAATAGAAGAAAACGACTTGCAGATCTACTGATCAACTGTAGGTATCTCTAACTAGCAAAACAAAGGAAAATGATGCAAGGCTTAACTAGACAGAGAATGTGGGGTATCAGGAGAATTTGGAACTACAACATATTGTGTATAAGTAGTTCAAAAGAGAAATGAGAATTACTGGAGGAGAATTTATGGCCTGAATAATAATGAGGAGAATAGAAAAACTGGCATATGTGATGTCTAGTCTTACCATAGAAACAACAAAAAAAAAAATAGTAAATTGAGAATGTAAATATGCAGAAAAAAGGAGAATCTAGAATAAAAGCCTAAAAAACACATTAAAAGAAAACATCTTCAAAATATAAATGAAGCATACTGTCTTCAAAGATAGGATTTGTAGATAACCTAAGGATTATAAATCTCTCAATGTAACATGACAGGAGCAAAAATAAAACAAAATCACAATGTGGGAAATAATAAAAAAGAACTGCCAAGGAAATGAATTACCATTTCAAAAAATTCAAAAATCACAGTAAGAAAAAAAAAAACAGAATTTCCAACTCTAAAACTCAATTTTAGTTAAATTTAACAATTCATTTCAGAACCAACCAATTGTGCAAAAAATCAGGAAAAGATCTTCAAATACAAAGAAAGATAAATGTCAAATAATACAAGAAAAGAAAGGACGGAATGGGATAATATGTTCTATAGAGCACTTAATCTAAGGATGTAAAACAAGATCTTGCTAGTCTGAGCTTAAACATAAAGGATGGAAATTCAATAATAATAAAAATAACAAACTATATATATATATACATATATATATATATATATATATATATATATATATATATAAAATTCATATGAAGAAAAGCAGAACAGAAAACTTTTCTTCTCAAAGACCCTACTAAACAAGTAAAATTCAGGAGGAGTGAATAAATGGTGTAAACAAGGAAATCAAATAGGATAGAATGAAAACAGATTAACCAGTAAGGTTCTTCTAAAATATTCAAAAGGGGGACAAGAATAAAGTAACCAGTGGAGGTAACTACAAAGAAGGAAGCCTGGATCATTATGAACAGAACTGAGAGACACCCTGTTTGCAAGTGAATCATTTTTTTTTTTCCTGGGACTTCATTGCAATGTGAGGGGGACCATGAATGGTAGGGAGGGTCATAGGAGGATAGATAACAATATGTAATGTGCCTGGATCAAATAAAGAACCAGCAAATGAAAGGAAGGCCAACCCTGAGTTTGCATTAAGAGAAGAGTTTGCAAGGTGGTAGATGGGGAGGATGAATCAATTATTGAAAAGGAAGTGGAAAGAGTCAACTTGAAAAAATATTAGTGAGATGAAAGAATATATTAACCTGTAATAATATTTGATGTTAATGGATTAAATAATCCAATATGAATAAAAGTTAGTGAAAACTTGGATAAGAAAATTAATCTCTACATTCTGCTACTTATAGGAATCATATATAAATACAAATTCAAACATAAAAGAAAAGTTAGGGTTTCAAAAAGGCTACTATACATCAAACAAATTTTAAAAAATAGCAAATGGGGAACAGAGTCAAAATGGCGGAGTGAAAGCAGGGACTCATCTGAGCTCTTTCATAAATTCCTTCAGATAGCTCTAAAAAGTGAATCTGAATAAATATTGGAATGGCAGAATCCACTAGAAGGAAAAGTGTGGCAGATTTCCATCTCAGGAAAGCCCAAGAGATCAAATGGAAGGACCTGTTACACTAAGTTGGGGGAGTGTAAAGCACATGAGCTGCAGCAGTCCAGACTAAGCCATAGCAGAGCAGGAATGGCCCTGTGCTGTTTGTCAACCTCTCAGCACAGGACAGGAGTCAAATAGAGCTGGGTGAGAGAGAAACGTGGGGTCCAGAAGTAACGGAGGCTTCTCCTGGGGCTATCAACCCACAGATTGAGTATCATTTATTTATTTAACTTTTGACATTCATTTTCTCAAAATTTTGGGTTCCAAATTTTCTCCCCATTTCTCCCCTCCCCCCATCCCAAAACGACAAGCATTCTCATTGCCCCTATCACCAGTCTGCCCTCTCTTCTAACACCCCTCCCTTCCCTTGTTCCTATCTTCTCTTTTATCCTGTAGGGCCACATAACTTTCTATACCCCATTATCTGTAGTTCTTATTTCCTAGTAATAAGAAGAATACTCGATAGCTGTTCCTACAACTTTGACTTCAAACTTCTCTTCATTCTTCCCTCCCCATCCATTCCCTTTGGGAAGCAAGCAATTCAATACAGGCCATACCTGTGTAGTTTTGGAAATGACTCCCATAATAGTTGTATTGTGTAAAACTAACTATATTTCCCTCCATCCTATCCTGCCCCCCATTGCTTCTGTTCTCTCTTTGGATCCTGTCCCTCCCCAAGAGTATTGACTTCAAATTGCTCCTTCTTCCCACTGCCCTCCTTTCCATCATCCCCCCACCCTACTTCTCCCCTTCTCCCCTAATTTCCTACATTGTAAGATAGGTTTTCATACTAAAATGAGTGTGAATTTTCTTCCTTCCTTTAGTTGAATGTGATGAGAGTAAGCTTCATGTTTTTCTCTCACCTTCCCTCTTTTTCCCTCCACTGAAAAGTCATTTGCCTGCCTCTTTTATTAGAAATAATTTGCCCCATTCCATTTCTCCCCTTCTCCTCCCAACATATTTCTCTCTCACTGCTTAATTTCATTTTTTATAGATATGATCCCATCTTATTCAATTCACTCTGTACTGTGTATGTGTGTGTGTGTGTGTAATCCCACAAATTACCCAGATATTAAAAAGTTTCAAGAGTTAGAAATATTGTCTTTCCAAATAGAAATGTAAACAGTTCAACTTTATTAAGTCCCTTATGACTTCTCTTTGCTGTTTACCTTTTCATGCTTCTTTTCATTCTTGTGGTTGAAGGCCAAATTTTCTTTTCAGCTCTGGTCTTTTCATCAAGAATGCTTGAAAGTCCTCTGTTTCATTGAAAGATCATATTTTCCCCTGAAGTATTATACTCAGTTTTGCTGGGTAGGTGATTCTTGGTTTGAGTGCTAGTTCCTTTGCCTTCTGGAATATCCTATTCCATGCCCTTCGATCCCTTAATGTAGAAGATGCTAGATCTTGAGTCATCCTGATTTTATTTCCACAATACTGGAATTGTTTCTTTCTAGCTGATTGCAATATTTTCTCTTTGACCAGGGAACTGTGGAATTTGGGCACAGTATTCCTTTTGGATATTGGATTCCAATATTTGTTTTGGATCTCTTTCAGGTGGTGATCAGTGAATTCTTTCAATATTTACTTTGCCCTCTGGTTCTACAGTATCAGGGCAGTTTTCCTTGATAATTTCATGAAAGATGATGTCTAAGCACTTTTTTTGATCATGACTTTCAGGTAGTCCCATAATTTTTAAATCATCTCTCCTGGAACTATTTTCCAGGTCAGTTGTTTTTCCAATGAGATATTTCACATTTTCTTCCATTTTTTTTTCATTCTTTTAGTTTTGTTTTGTGATTTCTTTGTTTCTTATAAAGTCATTAGCCTCCAACTGTTCCATTCTTATTTTTAAAGAACTCTTTTCTTCAGTGAGCTTTGGGACCTCCTTTTCCATTTGGCTAATTCTGCTTTTTAAACATTCTTCTCCTCATTGGCTTTTTGAACCTCTTTTGACAATTGAGTTAGTCTATTTTTAAAGGTATTATTTTCTTCAGCATTTTTATGGGTCTCCTTTAGTAATGTGTTGACCTGCTTTTCATGCTTTTCTTGCATCTCTCTCATTTCTCTTCCCAGTTTTTCCTCCACCTCTCTCGCTTGATTTTGAAAATCCTTTTTGAGCTCTTCCATGGCCTGCACCCATTGAATATTTATTTTGGATGTTTGGGATACAGAAGCCTTGACTTTTATGTCTTTCCCTGATGGTAAGCATTTTTCTTCCTCATCAGAAAGGATGGGAGGAGATATCTGTTCACCAAAAAAATAACCTTCTATGGTCTTAATTTTTTTTCCCCTTTTTTGGGGCATTTTCCCAAGCAGTTCCTTGACTTTTGGGTCCTTTGTCAAGAGTAGGGTATACTCTGAGAATCTGTGAGATCTCAGTTCCTCCAAGGTGGCATAATCAGACATGAACTGGTTTGGATGCAAAGAGGAATTTTTGTTCCCAGAATCTTAGCAGATACCTCTTCACAGCCAATTGGCCTCCAGTTCCACAAAGTCAGCACTTGGGGCTGATTTTCAGATAAGCTGAATGGGCAGGGCCACCATTCAGTTTCAGACAAAGACCAGCTCAGCCAGGGCCTCCACGTGGGGCTGAAGACTCAACTCTTCAATGCCCCCAGGGGTTTTTACATTCCAACAATGGAGCTTCCATATGGGCTGCTGTACTGGCTCCATTGCTGCTGCCTGCTGCCAGGGCTGTGGGAAGGCCCTTATCCCTTCCTGGTCCCCTGATAAAATCCCGTCACTGACCTTTGAAGGCTGTGGGCCAAGGGATGTGAGGACCTGCTACTGTGACTGGAGATTCCGCCCCAGAAGTGTCCTCCTTCCAAAGTCTCCTCTAGTCCAGCTGCACCACTCAGCCAAGGCTGGGCTGGGCTCCATGATAGGCTCTACATCAGGTGCAACTGACCCTTCTGTGGGCCTTTCAGGTCTCCATGTGCTGAAAATGTCCTCCACTCTGTTGTTGCCCACTTCTGCTGCTCTAAAATTTGTTGAGAGTCCCTCTCTACAGGTATTTTATGGGCTATGGGGAGAACCCTGTGTAAGTGTATCTTTCTAGTCCTCCATCTTCTGTATTTTTTTAAATGATAATCTATTATTGTGTTTGTTTTTATTGTTCTAAAATCACTTCCATACAACTTAGACTTTTTTCCCCTACCTCCCCTTTTCCCTGTTCCCTTCTTCCTGAGACAGCGTAAAATTTTATATGGGTTCTACACATATTAAATACATTTAAATAAATTAAATACATTTTCACCTTGGTCATGTTGCAGAGAAAAATGGAGATGAATGGGAGAAATCATGAAACAAATCAAAACGTGATACAAAAGAAAATGATCTACATTCTGTGATAGAATTCCATAGTTCTTTCTCTGGATGTGGAAGTCATTTTGCCTAAAAGACCATTGGGAAATTTTTAATTCCTTGTATTGCAATTAAATTCTAATTCTACCAGAAAAAATCCTCACACACTGTGATAGTTGCTGTGTATAAAATTTTCATGGTTCTGCTCCCTTCACTCAGCTTCAGTTCATGTAAGTCTTTCCAAGCCTCTCTGAAGTCTTGCTTCTTATAGCACTTCATTTCTTATAGCAAAATAGTATTCCATTACTTTCAAATACCACAACTTATTCAGTCATTCCACAGTTGTAGGGCATCCCCTTGATTTCCAGTTTTTGATCACCACAAAGAGTACCACTACAAATATTTTTGAACATGTGTGACCCTTTCCCATTTTTATGATCTCTTGAGGGTACAGTCCTAGAACCAGTATTGCTGGGTCAAAGGGTATGCACATTTTTGGAGCCCTATCAGCATAGTTCCAAATTGCTCTCCAGAGTGGTTGGATCAGCTATAGCTCTACCAATAATGATTTAGTGTTCCAACTCTCCCACTTCTTCTCCCACATTTATCATCATCCTGTTTTGTCATGTTGGCCAATCTGATAGTTGTGATATGGTATCTCAGAGTTGTTTTGATTTGCATCTCTTTAATCAGCAGTGATTTAGAGCATGTTTTCACATGACAATAGATAGCTTTGATTTCTTCCTCTGAAAACTGCCTGTTCATGTCCTTTGACCACCCCTAATTAAAAATACCAAGGAATATTTTTGACACATTCCAGAATTATCAAGTGAAGGAGAAAATACTGCAAGCATCCCAGAAAGAAACAATTCAAATTTGAGGAACTACAGGCAGAATTACACAAAAACTTGCAGCATTTGTTTATAAAGATCAGAGGGATTGCAATATCATATTCTGTAAAGTAAAGGAGCTTAGGCTAAAATCAAGAATCTATTACCTAGCAAAACTAAGCATAATCTTTCAGGCAAGGTGATGGACACTCAATGAAAATGGGATTTCCAGACCTTCCTGTTGAAAAGGTCAGAGTTCAATAGAAAATCTGATATTCAAATACAAGACCCAAGTGAGTCATACAAAGGTAAATGAAAGAAAAGGAAAAAAAAAATGTTATTTAATGCGGGCAAACTATTTACATTCCTACATGCAAGGATGATACTTGTTAATCTTAAGAATTTTATATGTATTATGGCATTTAAGGGGATGTACGGAGATAGAGTTGGTGGTTATAAATTAACTCATGTGATGATATAAAACCTAATTAATGTTTGTGAAGGGAGACATGGTAAGTAGTGAGAAAAGGGTAAATTATATCATATGAAAAGGCACAAAATCATTTCATAGTAGAGGGAAAGAAAGGAGAGGTGAAAATTGTTTTAGCTTTATTCTGATGACATTCCATTCAAGGAGTGAATACCATACTCAGTTAAGTATAGAAATCTAACTTGCCTTACAGCAGTAGGAGGGGAAAGGGAATAGAAAAGGAATCAGGCGTGATAGAAGGGAGGGATCTTGAGGGAGGCAATAGTCAAAAGTAAAACTCTTTTGAACAGGGGAAGGGAGAAGGGAGAAACAAAACCACAAACGGGGTGGGGGTGGGATGGAGACAAAAAAACAGGTGTTAATCATAATTGTGAATGTAGATGGGATAAACTCACAAATAAAATAGAGGCAGATAGCAGAATGGATTAAAAACATAATATGTTGTTTACAAGGAACATTTGGAACAGGGGAGTACACACAGGGTAAAGGTAAAAGGTTGGAGTAGAATATATTTTGCTACAGCTGAAGCAAAAAAAAAGAAGAAGAAGAAGCAGGGGTAGCAAAAGTAAATGCACCAAATGGTATAGCACCAAATTGTTAGAGGAGAAACTAAGAGAATTACAGGAAAAAATAGACAGAAAAACTAAAATAGGAGAGGACCTCAACCTCCCCCTCTTTGAACTTGATAAATCTAACCTCAAAATAAAAAGGAAGAAGTTATGGAGGTGAATAGAATTCTTGAAAAGCTGAATATGATAGACCTCTGAAGAAAACTGAATGGGTATAGAAATGAATATATTTTTACTCAGCAGTACATGGCAGATACACAAAAACTGAAGATGTACTAGGGCATAAAACCACACAATCCAGTGCAGAAAGGAAAAGATAGTCAATGCATCCTTCTGTGATCATAATGTAATAAGCGTTATATGTAAGAAAGGGTGGTTGAAAAAATAGATATAAAATTAATTGGAAACTAAATAAGCCTGATAAGTTTTTCCACTAACATTCCAATTTGTCCTCAGCATTTTGGGGTCATGCAGTCTGGAAAAAACCATAGGCGCCAGAGAAGTTGGTCCCTCCCAGGCTTGCTCAGGTCCCTTCTCTCCAGAACAGTCCATGCTGAATTGTGCTCTGATCCTATCATAGCATGATAGACACTGCCTGTCAATTTTCCAGGCTACCTTGGGCTAGAGATTTGCTTCTCTCTGTCATTCTGTGGATTCTGAAGCTACAGAATTTGTTGAGTCATTTTTACAAGTATCTGATCATGTTTGAAGGGAGAGCTGGAGTAAGTCCCTGCTTTTACTATGCCCTTCTGGCTCTGCTCCTTGCACTTTTCTCTAACCCAGGTCCCACAAGCTTTTCCTACTGAGTTTCAAAGTTGTCTTTGATTTCTGAGGGTTGAGAAACCTGGGAACCACCACA
Source organism: Bettongia penicillata ogilbyi (assembly GCA_023548195.1). Taxonomy (NCBI): domain Eukaryota; kingdom Metazoa; phylum Chordata; class Mammalia; order Diprotodontia; family Potoroidae; genus Bettongia; species Bettongia penicillata. Next base: position 1,018,746 of record JAJHZJ010001031.1, on the reverse strand, counting down.
ACTTCCAGTGGTTCAGTCTCCTGAGGCTTATTCTGGGATACCCAGGGCCTAGTCTATACTGGCAAGCACTGTGTTGGACTATGGTCTTCTTTCAGTCTGGTTCAATAAACCTTTCCTGTTGACCTTCCAGATTGTCATGGAAATGTGTCTCATTGTATCTTTTTGTGGATTCTGCTGCTCTAGAATTAGTTTAGAGTCATTTACAAGTATTTGGAGGGGTTTGGGGGAGGTTGGTATATAGCCTGGGCTGTCATCTGGAAGCTGATGGCTTGCACTCTGAAAAAGACAAACCTGGAAAGGAGGTTAGGCAAACACATAGCAAACAGGCACAAAAGGATTATAAAGAACAGACAATTTTCCTAGACAGAATCAAAGATGACTATGGCAAAGCCAAAACATAGAAGGGCATGTTTGATAGGGGAGGTTTTGTTTTGTTTTTGTTTTCTTGCTGTTAGATATCCCCTTTCTTTCCAGATTGCTCCATGGGCATGTAGAACAAGGAAAGCATATTTTGAGTAAATAAGAACATCAACAGATCTGAGGTCAGGTCCTAAGGAATGAATTAAGACTCCCAAAGCCTGTCCTCTCCTTTCATCAACATACAGAGTGAAAGGTTTTCCCAGACTGGGTAGGTCTAGTGATGGTGTAGTGATCAAATTAATTTTCAGAATCTCTAAAGTTTTAACCTGGTCTGAGTCAGTGTCCTGAGTAGGGTCAAAAAGGGGTTTAACAATAAAACCAAAAGTTGGAATCCGGAGTTTACAAAATCCAGTCACGCTTAAAAAGACCTGAATTTTTTTCTTAGTGGCTGGAACAGGGATAGACAGGATTGTCCTTTTTATCTCAGAGGTTAAGGAAAGAGAGGTGGGCATGAGCTCATGGACCAGATACTTTACGGACTGACATGCTATCTGGACTTTGTTCCAAGAGACCCTATAGCCTCGAATGCCTAAGAAATTAAGGGCTTCTATGGCAGCAGCCAAAGAGCCCACTTGGGTGGGACCACGAATAAGAATATCACGCACATACTGAATTAAACTACTACCTACTAGCTTCAGGTGCCTTAAATCCCTTCCCAAAGCCTGGCCAAATAAATGAGGGTTATCTTGAAAGCTTTGGGGCAAGACTGTCCATGTTAACTGATACGGATTTGATTCCCCAGGAAAAGTACAATCAAAAGCAAAAATAAATTGTGAGTATTCTCCATTAGGCTTTTTTGTGGGAAGGATTGCAGTGTTGCATGGAGATGAACAAGGGACAAGGATTATATACTTAAGGAGTTTTTCAATTAAAAGTTGTAGTCCTTCCCAGGTCTCAGGCTTAATCAGATACTGGCTGAGATGGGGGAGCACGTTAGACTCTGGGAGGCTAACAACAGCTGGAGTGGCAGAAGTAGCTCACCCTGGAATTCCCAGATCCCAAACAATTGGCTCGACTATCTCCCACATTCTCAAGTGAACATGGGGAGATTTAGTGAACAGAGGGAAAAAGGAGATGGGAGGATTAACTAGAGAAAATTGGCTCCCCAATTTCATCATCAGGTCCCTTTCCAGCAAGGGAACAGGGCTGAAGGAGGGCATAAGGAAGGAGTGTTTAAACAACAGATCCTGAAGTAAGTTGGGGAGGGGGTTTGTCTAGAGACATTCCTTTCCCTTTCAGTGCCTATGACCTGAGGGGTCAAGGGTTGGGTAGGGCCAGAGTAACTGGTTAAAGCAGAGAACTTAGTCATGTTAAAGTGAGTAACCTTACCTTCAGCCTTTGTTTTTGCCCAGGGTTTGACGAAGGAGGTGGAGAAAGTGGGAGCCAGCACCCAGGCTTTCCCCTCATTCTGAGTATTGAGAAGACTAGAAGACAGGGTACTACTGAGGGGGCGGCTCTGCCATTTTTCCAACCTAAGGTACAATCTTCCCTTCAATGTCCCTCTTGGTCATATGGGCACTGTTCCACAGGTGTCGGTTCCTGAGGCTCCCTCTGTTGAAGTGCCTTGGAGGGGTACTCCTTGGACCAGTGACCTTTCTTGTGGCAACAAAATCAGGTTTTCCCACTGCCCAGGTAGCCAGTCTTCCTCCAAAGGGGCACCCTAGAAGAGTGCTCCCTGGGTCTTCTCCTGGCCAAGGCAGCAGCCAAGAATTTAGCATGCTCTTTGGCCCTGGCCCTTCTCCTCAATTCTCTTTCCTCTGCTGCAATGAGGACTCTGTTTTTAAGGACTTCAAGGTCATCTCCAGTAATTGGGCCTGAGGTGTTTGGGGTCCCATTGCCAATTTCTGCAGTTTTTTCCTAATATCTGCTCTAGACTGATTAATAAAATACATGTTAAAAATTATTGCCCCTTCTATGGAGTCAGGATCCAAATTTGTATGCTTTTTAATAGCTTCTATTAACCAGTCTTGAAAAAGAGCCGGGTTTCCTTCTTCTCCCTGAGTAATTTCCTTAATTGTTTGAAAATTTACTTGTTTTTGAAATGTAGTTTTTAGACCTAACAGGCAAATTACCATAAGATCTCTCTTTCTCTGTCCTTACTCTTGATAATCCCATCCTGGGTCACGAGTGGGAACAGTAGCTGCTCCTGGGGGGGGGAGGGTATTTTATGGGATCATTGCTAGGCATACGATCCCCAAACTTTTGCACATGTTCCCAAATTCTCCTCTTCTCCTCAGTGGTACAACAGACAGAGAAAAGAACATGCAGATACTTCCAAGAAAGTTCATATTGTAGGGATATGTCCCTAAAACTCTCAGTAAACTGAGTAGGGTCTTCTGAGTATCTCTCTAGCTTCTCTTTAATCTGGGTGAGATCTGAAAGACAGAACAGAACATTCACCCTGGTTTTCCACCTGGATGGAGTAGGCACTTCTCTCAAGGGAAATAGCCCTGATGGCCCAATGGGGAGAGGGGCTTGTGGAGGATAGGAAGGCCCATGTCTTGTGAGGGAGGGACTGGGGAATGCCTGCTGAACTGGATTAAGATGCAGGGCAAGGAGATCTGGCTGTCAAGGGGGGAGATCCGCTGGTACCTGAGGAAGAGTAGGGGTAGAAGGAGGACATGCCCCAGAGAGTGCCATGGGAGCAGAGCCTGAGGCCTGAGTGAATGCTTCCCCAGCTAGAGGGCTGCATAGGGAGGCACCTCAGTAAGTACTGTAGTTGGGGCCTGAGGTAGAGTCCCAAAGGAGGGGTAGCTTATGGGCAGTAATACTGTAGGGACTGCTGTAGGGGTGGGGCCTGAGGCCTGAGTGAATGTTGCCCCAGGGAGAGGAGCTGCAGAGGGAGGCACCTCAGCAAGCCCTGTGGCTGGGAACTGAGCATGGGTTGGGAACAGAGCTAGGGGAAGAGGTGAGGCCAAGACCCTAATGTTCAATTCACCCCCGTTGTCATTCTGTGTGGCGGCTCTGGCTATAAGAATCTTACAATCTTTTCTGAGAATGGGTTCCTCAGAGAGTTTGATGAAGGCCCTTACGTAAGGTATTTCTTTCCATTTTTCCTTCTGGAGACATTATAATACTAAGTGTAGAAGGATATTATATTGTAAGGTTGCAGACATGGGGCACACTTTGTTGTCCTTCAGGTGATACTGAGGCCAAAATGTGTTTCAAAAGAACACCAACTTTTTTTCTTTTTAAGTTCTTTAGAGAAGTTAATTTTTTTTTTCAGTTAAGTGAGAGACAACCCAAAGGTGAATTCTTTGGAATTCATGAACTTTGACCTGTTACTTGGCATGGGGCTGGAAGTTCTTGCTTCCTTAAAGAAGGACGTGGGAGTAAGCCTAGAGAAAAAAAAACAAGAGGACAAAAATAACTGAGTTTTACCTGATTTCCTTGCTCTCAGTAAATCCAGAGAATTGGGCACCCACTTAATTGACATTTCTCTAACTTTCCAGCTCCCAGAAAGTTAAGAGAATTGTGCTTTGGAGGGTATGCCCAGGTCCACTGCCTCAAACACAGCCACTGGACCAATAACCTGAGTCTCTAACTCCTTATTGCCCAGAAAGTTCAGAGACTTAGGCACACACTAAAAAAGTATCCTAGTTTTCCCTGATTCCCTTGTGCCAAGGAAAAATCCAGAGATTTGGGCACCCACTTTTGGAGGGTATGCCCAGGTCAACTGCCTCAAACACAACCACTGTACTGACAACCTGAGTCTCTAACTCCCTGGTGCCTACAAAGTTCTGAGACTTTGCCTGATACTGGGGCCTGAAGCCAGGTCCAAAAATCCACTTCCAAGGTGCTTGGAGAGTGAGAAGGGGATAGGGAGAGGGGGAGGCATATACCTTCCAGTTTTAGCAAAAGAACTTGAGATTAGAAGTTTTTTCCAGTCCGGGAACCATAAATGACAAGGTTTAGGGCTGCTGGAAACCCCAAAATCCTGACAGTCTGGGTCGTTCTCAAGCCTTCTTAATACCAAAGAAAGAAATATTTATTAAAGATTCTCCAAATTGGGTTGGCTCTTAAGGAGCCTAAGCATTTGTAATGCTTGTATTCAGAAACGGGCCAGATAGGTCAGATAGAATCCCAGCTAGACAGAGTCTGAGCTGGATTGAATCTGAGCCTTAAGAAAAGAATTTATGATCAAACAAGGAACCGAGAGGACCACGGAAAGTAAAATGGATAGTTTTGATTACATGAAATTAAAGCACTTTTACACAAATAAATGAAGTCAAAATTAAAAGGAAAAGAGGAAACTGGGGAAAAAACAATTTTGCAGTACATTTCAAGATAAAGACCTCTTGTCTCATGTGTGTGTGTGTGTGTGTGTGTGTGTGTGTGTGTGTGTGTGTGTGTGTATGGAACTGAAACAGATTTTTAAAAATGAAAGTCATTCCCAAATTGACAATTTGTTATGGAATATGAAGAGGCAGCTTTCAGAAGATGAAATGAATAAACCAATACTCCAAAAAATTTTTAAATTACTGATGAGAAAAATGTAAATTAGAAAACCTCACATCTATCATATTGGCTAATATGACAAAAAAGTATAATGACAAATGCTAAAGGGAATTAAAATAAGTAGTTCACTACTGTACTGTTGGTGAAGTTGTGATATAGTGCTTCATAAGCTATGGATCATGATTCCATGTGAGATTATGACCCACAGTTTAAGGAGCTCTGAAAAGATTGCTAGTAGAAAAAAAATTAAAGCCCTGAATTCCAACTATTGTACAGAGCAATTTGTAACGATGTCCAAAATAACATATTGCATACCCTTTGAACCTGTGACACCACTGCTAGGTCTGTATTTTAAAGAGATCAAAGAAAAGGAGAAAGTTTTTACTTGTATGGTTTAATTTTGTAATTGATTGGTAATTGAGTGGATATCTATCAATTATTGTGATGGAATATTATGCCATAAAAAATGGCAAGAAGCGTGATTTCAGGTAGAAAAAGAAAACTTGGAAGATTTTTATTAACTAATGCAAAGTGAAATGAACAGAACCAGAAGAACCTTGCATGCAGTAATGAGAACAATGTTAGGATGATCAACTGTGAAAGATTTAGATACTTTGGTCAAGGCAATGATCTAAGACAATTAAAAAAAAAACACATGATGAAAAATGTTCTCCAACTCCAAAGAGAGATTTGTTGAATTCTGAATGCAGATTTAAACCTACATTTCAAAAGCATTTTAATTCTTTTATGTTCTCTTTTTTATGCATTCTTATGTAAGTTGGCTAATATGGAAATAAGTTTTGCATGACTGCATATATTTAATTGATATATAATTCTTTGATTTTTCATGTAGGGCAGAGAGGCTAGAGGAATTGAAAATATTTGGAACTCAAAATTTTAAAAATATTTTATCTATACTGTCAAATCTCTCTTTAAACTAATCAATTACTATACACAGAGATACATAGAAGTGGATTTATGCACATATATGCATAGAGATTATATATAGTTTCTCTTTCATATATGTATATAAATATATAAAATTATGTATCTCTATAAAGACTATATATAGTTGTCTACATATTCACTGTATATCTATAGTAAATGACTGTACACAGACTATAGATTATATATTTTGCACATACATATATATGAAGGAAAAGAAGGGAGACAGAGAAAAAGACAGAGAGACAGAGGGAGAGAAAGACAGAGAGACAGAGAGAGAGAGAGACAAAGAGTTTAAGTTGAGTGTTAAACAAAATGGTTTGGTAATGTACACAACTTTACCAAGAGCACTTAATAGGGGGAAAAAAATCTAGATTTCATGTCTATAGTGTTCTATTGTTGTTGCTTAGATATTAAGGCTACAGAGAAATAGAACATGATATTATATTAAAGAAAAAAAAAAGCCCCACTAACATGAAATTCGCCTCGCTTCTGATGAAAGAGCATCTTTAGCTCAGGAACCTTGAACAATGGGCAAGCTATATCACAATGTCTTAAAAGACCTTTATTTGAAAATAAAATACAAGAAGCAACAGCTGAATTAGAGGAACCAGAAATATTCTTTCCACATTACTTATATTTTGACTTTTTTTTTTAAATCACATATTTAATCACCATCAAATTCAAATCTTGCTCTTGTTGTTCCACATGTGGAGGAAAGTGGAAGCATATGTCATATTAATCTTAGACCTCATACTAAGGTTTGGGAGATAGTGTGGCCGAGTACAAAGATCACTAGCTCTGTTCTAGTGACATTGGAAAATTCATTGAATCTTCCTGGGCTTCACTCTCCTCATATCTAAATTAAGAGAGTTCAACAAGATAACCTCTGATATCTCTTCCAAATCTTACTAGATCTTTTATCCCATAATAAGTCCTATTCCCTTTCTCTTTCATACCAAGAAGTTAAACTTTAGTTTAAATATCCAAAGCATTTACAAAATTATTTCATTTAATTTTCACAACAATACTCTGAAATGGATAATAACAATAGTATATATTTATAAGTAATTTTATGATTTTCACATCTCTTATTTCACTTAATGCCAACAAAAATCAACAACTCTGTAAGGTCGGTATTACTATTGTTCACCTTTTTAATAGATAAGAAAACTGAGGCTCAGGGATGTTAAAGAATTTGTTTAGTCAAAAAATGTTAGTTAATATTTGAAGGCACTATTTATGTCAGGGTATTAATCCAAAGTATACTACACATGTTGCTCCCCATAGGATATTTTTATTTTGTCCACATTTTATAAATAAAAAATGCTTCATAATGCTTAATTGGCTTGCCTATTATCACACAGTCATTGAGTCATTACTCCAATATAAGGAATTCAGACATAGTAACGATCAACCTTTCATATTCTTCACAATCCCATGTCTGGTACACTATCACTTGCATTAGATGAACTCTTAAAATGATACAGATCAGTATACTAGAGCTGCAGTTCAGATCAGATACATAAAATTTCATTTTGGGGTCTCAATGAAAATTTACAGAAAGCACTACCTTGCCCTTCTTCCACGGAAAGATAAACAGATCATCAGTGGCAAGCTGTTGTTTACTTTCTTGAATGTTTCTTCACATTTCTTCACATTATTTGGCAGACATTTTTAACTATGGTTGGGAATAAATTGAAGGGTGCGCAAATCTTTATTTTTATGTACTTTCGATCAGATGCTTAAAAGCATCCTTACATAATACCTTCCTCTTTCTCCGATATTATAGAAAGATGTGGAGCAGCACAATCTTGATGAATTTCTTGCAAATTGTTGTCATTTTTTGAAAAGAATTCGATGTAATGTTACAGATTTTATTCCTTGCATTATCAAACAGAAGTAGGCTCAGCAATCGTTCCCATTATTACCTGGATTTCTTGTCATAACCTATGATTTCATTCTCAATGATACACCCAAAGATAATTTCTCTTGCAAATATGTAGTGGAAAAAATTGTTCTGAAAATGTTTGTGTATGTGTTTTCTTTCTTTGTCTCCATTGTAAAGTACTTGAGACATTTTATTCACTGTCAACTATACCACTAGCAGTCTAAGTATTACCTAAATTCCTGAGTGTTACATATTGTAAACTACATCTTAAGTTACACTAACAAGGAAATGAGTGTGAAAAAGTGGAATATTTTAATTTTAACAAAATACACTTATATTATATTTTATGCCACATTTTCATGATAAATTTAATTTGGTTATAGCATGCCATGGAACTACTTGGAATACAATGAAGTGATTTCATTTGTCCAAGGTCAACATAGATGATAATTATATTTAATGAGTCTTGTCAAAATGTATCTCCTAGTTTATAATCAATGATAGGAACACAATAAAAGTAAAAGTGAGGGTAAGAGGGGAATATTGTACTGCCAAACTCCCACTTAAAATACATATTTGATTTTAAATAGAAGTAAAAGTGTGTGTGTGTATATGCATATATATGTATATGTATACATATATATGTGTGCACATGTAATTTTGAGTGTACATATAATTTTGACATGTACATATGTGGATGTAAAATTTTGATATACATTGCACACATATAATTTGGCATCAGCATATCTTATTTATATGATGTGATGAATGTCAAGAACAACCACAGTTTTTATTGAATCATATTTTAAAATAGCAGGCTAAAAGGCACAGTGGATGCCCAAGACAATTTAGAAGGTTATGAGGAAAGATCTGTTGCACCAAGGTGAGAGAGAAGCACAGTTCAATACAGGCCACACCTGTGTAAACTGGGCCCTAGACAACCAGAGGCAGGCCTCAGTTCAACTGAATTAGTGGCAGAGGTCACAATTTCCAGAATTCTCAGACCACAAAGAATCAGGGGATCAGACAGTAGGTCAGAAGAGGATTTACAGGGGTCTCATTGTGGACCCCCAGGGCCAGGACTCTGTTGCACAGTTATGGATCACAGTCCCAGTGTAAAGAGGAAAACTACCACAGCAGTGCCACAGGGGAACAAGGACTCTGGTCATAGCTCCAGGATTGAAAAGTGTGCCCATAGTCACTCACAAACCAGTGGTTCACCCCATGTATTTTGGGTTTTTGCCATTCTACAAATTTAAGAGGTGTATGGGGGAGTAGCAAACAGAACTTTGCCTAGATCATACCATCTTGGAAGGGCCAAAAACTTACAAGTCCCAAGAACTACCTCTGGAAATAGCTGCACACACACACACACACACACACACACACACACACACACGGGAAAACCCTGAAGTTTAGGACAGTGTCTTTCCCATTTGGGAAGCAGACCACTTTAGCATGGAGTTAAAAGTAAAAACAAATAAGCTGAAAAATGAGAAAAGAGAGAAAAGTTTTACTATAGAAAGTTATTATGATGACAAGGAAGATTAAAACACATACAAGGAAACAAAGCAAAAATTCCTGCATCCAAAGGCTCAAAGAGAAATATGAATTGGTCTCATGTCATAGAAGAGTTCAAAAAGAGTTTTTAAAAATCAAATAAGACAGAGAGTAAAAATATTGGGAAGAAAAATGAAAATGTTGCAAGGAAAAATAATAAAGAAAATAATATCTTAAAAACAGAATAGGTAGTATAATGGACCTGCTCAAGCTCTCTCCACAAAGCCTTAAAAACACTGTAAAAATGACTCTAAACAAATTCTAGAGGAGGAGAAGCCACAAAATGACAGAGTGAAATAGATTTCCAATCCAAGACAACCTGGAAGGCCAACAGAAAAGGTCTATTGCACAAGGTTGAGATTGGAGCACCGGCCAGTTTTGGATGCACTAGCACAGATGGGATTTGAGCAGGCTTCATGGCACTGAATCACAGCCAGCTGCTGCAGTTTCCTGATTTCTTAACTCACAAATACAAAGACAGCTTCAAAGGTTAGTGAAAAGGCCCTTTCATCTGGTGGTTTGTCTGTCCCCAGCTTCACAGTGACCACAGTCACTGCAAGTAATAGCAGCAGCTTCTGGAGCTCTCAGCCTACAGACTACGGGGGAATCAAACAGCTGATATATCTCTCAGTCCTTAGTGGCAGTCCCAAGGTGAGAAAGAGCACTGGTACAGTGGAGCAGATTGTGGTTGTAGAGAGGGAATCCTACTCCTCGTTCCAAGGCAAAAAAGAGTGTTTGTGGATGTTCACAGACCAGAGTGCAGGCCAGGAGAGCAGTAAATAACACTTCCAAGATTATCTTAAATTGGAGGAACTAAGAACTTACAGATCCCTAGAGATATCTCAGAGGACAGCTGCCCCAAGCCTGGGGTAATATACCCCTTACTTGAAAAGTGCTCAAAAGCCAATTAATTGGCTGTGAAAATACTCAAAAAGGGAGAGAATAAAGTATAGAATGCCATTTTATTGATCAAAATATATTTTCTTCCATTCTCTCAGAGGAGGAAGATCAAATCATACAACCAGAAGAAGACCAAAGCATACAGCAAAAGACAGTAAGGTCAAGGCTCCTACATCTAAGCCTCAAAAATATATATGAAATAGTCTACGGACATGGAAGAGCTGAAAAAATATTTTGAAAACCAAGTAAGAGAAGTACAGGAAAACTTGGGAAGATAAAAAAGAATGATGCAAGAAAATCATGAAAAATGAGTCACCACCTTGGTAAAGGAGACCCAAAATAATACTGAAAAAAGACACTTCTAAAATAAACCAACCTACATGGGAAAAGAGATCCAAAAAGCCAATGAGGAGAAGAATGCCTTAAAAAAGCAGAACTGGCCAAATGGAAAGCAAATCCAAAAACTCACTGGGAAAAAAAAGTAGTGCTTTAAAAATTAGAATGGAGCAGATAGAAGCCAATGATTTTATGGGAAATCCAAAAATCATAAAACAAAACAAAAAGAATAAAAAAATAGAAGAAATTGTGGAATATTTCCTTGGAAAAACAGGTGACTTGGAAAATAGATCTAGGAGAGATAACTTAAAATGTTTTGATTTACCTAAAAACCATAATCATAAAAAGAACCTAGACATCATGTTCCATGTAATTATCAAGGAAAATTGCACTGATGTTCCAGAACCAGAGGTTAAAACAGAAATGGAAAGAATTCACCAATCACTTCCTGAAAGAGATGCCATAAATAAAACTACTAGGAATACTGTAGCCGAATTCCAGAATTGTAAAGTCAAGGAGGAAATGTTACAAGCAGCCAGAAAGAAACAATTCAAGGGGAAATATAATCAGAATAACATAGGATTTAACAGCTTCTACACCAAGGGATTGAAGGGCTTAGAATATGATATTCCAAAGGTCAAATGAAGTATGTTTAAAACCAAGAATCATCTACTCAGTAAAACTGAGTACAATGGAAAAATGGAATTTCCATGAAATAGAGGCCTTCCAAGCTTCCTTGTTGAAAAGACTAGAGCTGAATAGAAAATTCGACTTTCAAATACAAAACTCAGGAGAGACATGAAAAGATAAACAGGAAAGAGAAATGATAAAGAAGTCATTAAAGTTGAACTGTCTACATTCCTATATGAAAAGGTATTTGGAACTCATGAGACTTTTTTCAGTACTAGGGCATTTACAGGAAAAATACATACATACACACACAAACACAAGCACACACACACACACTATATATATATATATATATATATATATATATATATATATATATGTATGTATGTATGTATGTATGTATGTATATATGCATATGAATATATATGTATGCATACCTACACATATAGATATGTGTGTGGGTATCTATAGGTACATTCGTGTATAATATATATGTTTAGGTTGGTATATGTATATGTGTATGTGTGTGTACAGGCCACAGTGTGAACTGAATATTAAGGGAGAATACCTAAAAAAATAAAATGGAATGTATTAGCTGTACAAAAAGGCAGAGGTAAAATGTAGCAAATCAACTCACATTAAAAGGGCAGGAAATATCTTTTACAATGGAAGGGGTGAGGTGAGAGATGAAAGGGAATAAGTGAACCTTATTGTCATGGAATTTGGCTTAAAGTGGGAATAACACACACTCAGTTGGGTATAGAAATCTATTTTATCCTGCAGAGAGGCAGAGTAAGAGGATAGGAGAGGAAACAAAATAAAAGGGACAGCAAATTGGGGAAAGGGATAATCATAAATAAACACTATTTTGTGGAGACAGGTCAAGGGAGAGAATGGAATAAATGGAGGCCAAGACAGGACAGAGAAAATTATGGTTAATCTTTCCCAACATAACTTGTGGGAGTGTTTTGCATGGCTACACATGTATGACCTGTATTGAATTGCTTGCTTTCTCAATAAGGGTAGGTGGAGAGGGAGGAAGAGAGAGAATATGAAACTCAAAGCTTTAAAAATGAACGTCAATAATTGTTTTTGCATGCAACTGAAAAACAAGGTGTACAGGCAATGGCGTATAAAAATCTATTTTGCCCTACAAGAAAATAGAGGGAAGGGGAATGAGAGAATCAGGGTGAGAGAATGGAGGACAGACTGGGGGAAGGGATGGATGCAGTGGAGGCTGTGCTTGGGTGGGGCTGGAGAGCAATGTGGAGAAAATTTGAAATTCAAATTCTTGTGGAAATGAATGTGAAAAACTGAAAAACAAAAATTATATATTGAAAAAAAAAAGCAGAATAGGCCCAATAGTAAAAGAGACACAAAAATCCAATGAAGGGAAGAATTCCTTGAAAGCAGAATTAGCTAAATGGAAAAAAAAAAAGATTTGCAAAAAAATCACTGAAGAAAAGAACTCCTTAAAAATAGAATTTGCCAAATGGAAAAAGAACGTTCAAAAAGTCAATGAAGAAAATATGCATTTACTGTAGACTGATTCAACCTTTCTGGTTAGCACTTTGGAACTTTTCTCAAAGTGCTAAAAAAAATGTGCATACTCTTTGATTCAGCAATACCACTATTATATATGTATTCTGAAAAGATCATGAAAAAGGGAAATGAACTCACATGTACAAAGGTATCTATAACTGATCTTTGTGTAGTGGCCAAGAATTGGACATTGAAAGGATGCCCATCAATTGGGGAATGGCTGACCAAATTGTGGTATATTAATGTAATGGAATGCTATTGCTCTAAAAGAAATGATGAGTAGGAGGGTTTCATAAAAAAAGATACCTGGAAAGACTTACATTAACTGATGCTGAATGAGTGGACAAAAAGAGCAGAACATTGTACATAGTAATAGACACATTGTGCAATGCTCAACTATAATTGACTTAGCTCTTCTCAGCAATATGATTATCTAAGACAACTGTAAAAGACTCATGATGGAAAATACTATCCACATTTAGAGAAAGAACTATGGAATCTGAATTTAGATTAAAGCACAGTACTTTCATTTCTTTTCTTTCTTATGGTTTCCCTTTTATTCTGATTTTTCTTTCACAACATTTAAAATGTGCAAATATGCTTAATATGATTTTACATGTACAAACTGTATCAGACTTTTTGCTGTGTTGGGGAGGAGAAAGAGATGAGAGAGAGGGAGAAAACCAACCAAAACTATGCTATTGTAAATTAAAATATAATAAGGTGGAGAAGTAAAAAAAATCCTTAAAAGCTAGGACTTGGCAAGTGGAAGCTAATGTCTTTGAGACACTTAAAAAAATCAAACAAAATCCAAAGCAGTAAAAAAAAAAAATAGAAGAAAATGAGAAACATCTCATTTGAAAAAGCTCTCCTGGAAAATAGATCCAAAAGAGATAATTTATGAATTACTAGAAAACCTAAAAGTGATGATCGGAAGAAATCTTTTTTTCTTTTAAGATCAGTATCTTTTAAGAATCATCAAGCAAAACTGTCCTGATATCTGACAATCAGAAGGTAAAATAGTAATTTAATGACTCTACCCATCACCTCCTTAAAGAAGTCCCCAGATGAAAATTCTCTAAAATATCACAGCCAAATTTCAGACCTCCTAGATCAAGGAGAAAATACTGAAAGAAGTCAAAAAGAAACAATTCAAATAGCATGGCATCACAGGCAGTATGCCACAAGATTTAGTAATTCCTACATTAAATGATTGGAAGGCTTAGAATATGATATTATAGAAGGCAAACGAGCTAGAATTATATAGAATAATCATCTGCCCCATAAAACTTAGGATATACTGTCTGGGAGAAAATGGACATTCAATGAAATAGATGACTTTCAAGCATTCCTGATGAAGAAAAAAAAACAGTTGAATAGAAAATTTGACTTTCAAGTGCAAAAGAAGCAAAAAAAAGGCCCAAGATGTGGCAACAGCTTTCACAGTACTCCAATTATCCCACAATCCCGCAAGTTTGCACCATGTGAGCCATCTAATCTCTTCTGGAGAAGCCAAGAGACAATTACTGTTCATGAATTTCACAGTCATCTTCTTTGTTAATACTACAAACTCTCACTCAAATAATTAACAAGCACCTGTTACGTTGTAGATCCTGTATATAAGAATCCCTGTAACTACTTATTGAATTAGAAAACCACACATTAATGTTATTTATATTTGATTGCATTTTTCTTTATTGCATTAAGTATTCCACGATTATAGTTAAAAAAAAAATCAAAAATTTAACTAAAGAATCAAAACAAAAATTTCCTTTATTAGTGCAGATTTGTTTTTAAAAGTTAATGCTGAAGCCTATAATTTTAGCTGTGTGAGTAGGTAATTTTAAAACTATCCAATTGTAATGTTGGTTTTGGATAATAATATACATTAGACTCAGGGGAATATGATCACAGAAGAAAACAATACATCTCTGCAGGTAACTTTTCACTTAATTTTTCATGAAATTAAATTTTCCTAAAAGAAATACATTCCCCAAAATTGTTCAAAGATGACCTTGATAACACCTGACAATCATGACTAATTAGATCAGAGATCGCATGAAATGTAACGTTTTTCATGTCTCAGTTTACTTTTCATTTTAATTTATAGGGAGCTCATGTCTCCCATAATAGTCTAATTCCTTTAAATTTACCTATTTTTTTGTGTTTAGAAAGGGATTATCTAAAAGATTGTACTACAATACTTAAATATCTTTTAATGTTTTGAGACAACCCTTCAAAAGACCTTTCAGTTCACTCTATTCTTCCAACCCAAGAATTTCTTCCTACTTTTATGATTCTTCATATCAGTCATGTAAAAATACAAAGCATGCCAGCTACTCTATAGATTACCTACTTTTTCTTTCTTCAAAGGAGATATTACAGTGCTGTGTTTTGAGAAATAATAATGACTTGTTTACTGACTGTCAAGTTTAGGCATATTCTGACAGAAACAGTTCTGTAACAACAGCAAACCTTCTTTGAATGACATTTTTTTTCTCTATTTCTATTTTTAGTTATTTGTTTCTACTTTTTGGTAAGCATTTAGGAATATGAAGAAGCACAGTATAGCCAATGCCTTCTGACATACAGCTTATTGGATAATGAGACACTGGAACCTACATTTCTCCCTTCTTCACAAATGTACCTACTCACTAATGCCAATTTTATAATAAAATCATCCGCAATGCCTAGATATCAATGAATTTTAACAAAGAAAACTAGGATTAAAACATTAAATTGAGAATTTTTTTGCGCCTCCAACTTTTATTATGAAGAATAGAAGTCTATACATTTTCAAGGCAAGGCTAGCAGAATATATATAATCTTTATAACTAAATCAAAAGTGGTCTATTAAATGATGTAACATTTCAGGCTTTTTCTTCCTTTATATCACATTCTCCTTGTTTTCCATCCCAGAAAATTGGTTTGATGTAAGATTAACAATCACTGAATTTATTTATTATATGTTTAAAAAATATTTTGATATAAAAAGATTGTTGAATACACAGAATTTCTGATTTTCATATTGCACAAAGAAATTTTTTATCACCATTTAGCAACCCCAGTCCAAGAAATATACACTGTATCCTACATCACAACTCAATTGAAATTGCAGATTCTAGGTCTGAGAAAATTTGTGAAGCATTTAAAATGTACATGTAGTAGCATCCACTTCATTATTAGTATCACTTTCTCCCTCATAAATCTACCACATAGTCACTTATGTGTCTCTGTTGTTAAAAAGGGATCTCCTATGCATTTGACCTAATATTTCAACTTAATTAAATTTAATTCATTGTAACTCAATTCAAATCATTTCAAAACATCATCCAGCATTTTATAAGATGCTGAATTATCCTGTAAAAATAAATGAAATTTCTTTTTCTTCCAATTAGTAGTATTTTATTTTTTTTCCACATCCATGTAACAATAGTTTTCACCTTTAGTTTTATAGGATTTTGAGTTACAATTTTTTCTTCCTCCCTTCACTCCTCCATCCCCAAGACAGAAGCAATCTGGTTTAGATTATACATGTACAACCATATTAAACAAATTTCCACCTTTGAAATATTGTGAAAAAATAATCAAATCAAAAGGGCAAAACACAAGAAAGAATAAACAAAAAATGTGAAAGTGATATGCTTCATTCTGCATTTAGACTCCATACATCTGCCTCTGAATGTGGATAGTATTTTCCATCATGAGTCTTTGGGAATTGTCTTAGATCATAGATTGCTGAGAAGAGCTAAATCTGTCATAGTTGATCATCAGATAATATTGCAATGACTATGAATAATGTTCACATGCTTCTGCTCATTTCATTCAGCATCAGTTCATGTAAGTCTTTCCAGGTTTTCTGAAACCTGCCTGCTCATCATTTCTTCTAACACAATAGTATTGCATCATGTTCATATACCACAACTTGTCCAGTCTTTCCCAGTTGATGGGCATCCCCTTAATATAAAATTCTATGCCATCACAAAAAAGAGCTGTTATAAACAGTTTTGTATATGTGGATCCTTTTCTATTTTTATGATCTCTTCAGGATACAGACCTTAGTCCTTTACCAAAGAGTAGGCCTAGTTTTGGTGCCCTTTAGTTGTAGTTTCAAATGACTCTGCAATGCTTGGATTTGTCCAAAACTGTATCAACAATGCATCAGTGCTTCAATTTTCCCACATTCTCTCCACCATTTATTATTTTCCTTTTCTCTCATATTAGACCATCTGATAGGTGTGAGGTTGTAACTCAATGTTGTTTTAATTTGTATTTTTTTTCTAGTCAATAGTGACTATAAGCATTTTTTTCATATAAATACAGATAGCTCTAATTTCAGTGTTCAAAAACTCCGTGTTAATATCCATTAACCATTTATTAATTTGGGAATTGCATGCATTCTTATAAATTTGATTCATTTCTTTACATATTAGTGAAATTAATTTTATCAGAAACACAGGCTGTAAAATTTGATTTCCCCGCTTCTGCTTTCCTTCTGTTCTTGGTTGCATTGACTTTGTTTGCCCAAAATATTTTTTTTTAAAAGGTAGTATTATCAAAATTATCCATTTTATATGCCATAATGTTCTCCGTCTCTTGTTCAATTATAAATTCTTTCCTTCTCCATGGATGTGACAAGTAAAATATTCTTTGCTCTCATGTTTTGCTTGTATCATCATGTATGTCTAAACCATGTACCCAGTTTGGGCTTATCTTGGTATAGAGTGTGAGATGTTGATGTATCTCCAGTTTGTGCCATACTATTTTCCAGTAGTTTTTGTCAAATAGTGATGTTTTATCTCAGATGCTGGAGTCTTTGGATTTATCAAATAATAGATAACTATAGTCATTAACTATTTTGTCTTGTGAAACTAATAGTCCACTGATTCACTATGCTATTTCTTAGCCAATAGGAACTAATTTTGATGATTGTCATTGTATAATATAGTTTTACACCTAGTAAAGCTAGGTCACCTTTCTTTTTTATTTTTTTTTTCATTAGCTCCCTTTATATTATTTCCTTTTGCTCTTCCTGATGAATTTTGTTGTTATTTTTTCTACTCTATAAAAATGATTTTTTGGTATATTGGTTGGTATGGGAGTGAATAAGCAAACTAATTTAGATGTAATTATCATTTTTATTGCTAGTTTAGCCTACATATGGCCAATTGATATTTTTTTCAGTTGTTTAGACCTGACTTTATTCGTGTGAAATCATTGTATTCATATTCTTCCTGGATTTGTTTTGCAGGTAAACTCCTGGGTTTGTCTTGGCAGATGTTGTATATTTTCTACAGTTATTATAATCAGAATTTCTCCTTCTAATTCTTGCTCCTAGGCATTGTTGGAAATATATAGGAATGTTGATGATTTATGTGGGCTTATCATATCCTCCACCTTTGCTAAAGTTATTAATGATTTCTAATAGTTTTCTAGTTGATTCTCTAGGATTATCTAAGGATACCATTATAGCATCTACAAAGAGTAATAGTTTTGTTTTCTCATTACCTAATGTAATTTCTTCAATTTATGTTCTTCTCTTGTTGTTATATCTAACATTTCTAGTACAATATTTCAAAAGAGTGGTAGGTGTTTCTAGCTTATCCCCATTACATATAATACTTGCTTACAATTTTAAACAGATACTACTTTTCATTTTAAGGAAAACTTCATTTTTTATATTCCTTCTAATGTTTTTAATAGGAATCAGTTCTGTATGTTGTCAAAAACTTTTTCTGCAATTTAAGAGAATCATATAACTTCAGTGGCTATTCTTATTGATATGGTCAATTATGCTGATGACTGTCTTAATATTGACCAAGTCCTGCATCATAATATAAATAACACCTGGTCATCGTGTATTATCCTTGTGATAAAGTGCTGTAACCTGTTGGAAATGCTTTATTCATCTATTTGTTCATTCAGTTATCTATCTATCTATCTATTTGTCTGTCTGTTTGCTTGTTTGTTTGTTTATCTATCTATCTATCTACCTATCTATCTATTTACCTATCTATCCATCTATCTATTTATTTATTCATCTATTCATCCATTTATTTATTTGTTTGTTTGTTTGTTTATTTGTTTATTTATGTATTTATTTTTGCATGAGTATTCATTAAGGAAATTAACCTAAAATATTCTTTCTCATTTTTGGCTCCTCCTGGTTTAGGAATCAGCGCCATATTTTTGTCTCAAAAAGAATTTGGAAGGATTCCTCCTTTGCCTATTTTTTTTTCAGACAGTTTTGGCTGAACTGGAAGAGTTGGAATCAATTGTCCTAAAGGTTGGATAGAATTCATTTGTAAATATATCTGTTTCTGAAGATTTTTTCTTTGGGAGTTCATTGATGGCTTGTTCAATTTATTGTTTTTTTTGAAAATGGGGTTAGTTATGTATTTCAATTCCTCTTCAGTGAGTCTGAGTAATTTATATTTTTATAAATATTCACAGATTTCATTTAAATTGTCTGATTTATTGGCATGCAATTGGGCAAAATAGCTCCTAATAATTGTTTTAATTTCCTTTCCATTCCTCCTCATTGTTTCTATTATTTCACTCTTTTCATTTTTGATGCCAGTAATTCTATTTTCTTCTTCATTTTTTAAATAAAATTAATCAATGGTTTATCTATTTTATTGTTTTTTAAAAAAATCAGTTTTTTGTTTCATTTATTGTTTCAATAATTTCTTCATTTCAATTTTATTAATCTCTCCTTAAGTTTTCAGAATATCTATTTGGGTATTTAATTGGAGATTTTAATTAGTTCTTTTCCAACATTTTTAGTTGGATGCCCAACCCATCGACCTCTTATTTCTCTGTTTTATTCATGTAAACATTTAGAGATATAAAATTTCCCCTAATACTCACTTTCTCTGCATACCGTAAGTATTGGCGTGTTGTGTCATTTTTGTCATTCTCTTGGATAAAGTAATTATTTCCTTGATTTGTTGTTTGAAACACTCATTTTTCAGGATTAAATTATTTAGTTTCCAATTAATTTTTAGCCTGTCATTCAATAGCAATTTACTACACAAATTCCTGATTCCACTGTGGTCTTAAAAGGACCCATTTAGTATTTTTACCATTCTCAATTGGACTGTGAGGTTTTTATGCCATAAAAAATTACCAATTTTTGTGTAGGTGCTATGTATACCTGAGGGAAAAAATGTATATTCCTTTGCATTGCTTTTCAATTTTCTTCAGAAGTCTATCATATCTAACTTTTCTAAAATGCTATTGACCTGCTTCATTTCTCTTTGGTCATTTCATGAATATATGTACATGTTTCCTTTTTTTTTTTAATCTTTGAAAATATCCTTTCCATTTTACAGCTTTTCCATCTTCTCACTTTGCAGATGAGGAATCAGACTCAGAGAGGTTTCCATTTTTCACAGGCCACAAACTAGTAATTGCCAAAGCTAAGACATAAATCCAAGTTTTCTATCTTCAATTCCAGTGCTCTTTCTACAATACCATATTTATTCCCACAAATAAGAAGGTAATGCTCATCCTCTTGGTCAAAGTCATACCTACCACTCAATGAAACTCAACAGAGATGGTGAAGTTGGGGAAACGTACTTTTCTTACAATAACATGTTGTTAGTAGATTATTTTATATAAATATTAGGATCCTCACATTATATTAGGGAAATTGAAGCTCACATTCCAAGATAAATTCTCTTTTAACTAGAGAATCTGTCTGAATACATTGTTACAAATTGTTACCCTTTATCAACCCCTCCCTTCGTTTATAAATGGTTATCTTGATTCTAGTTTCTACCCTCCATACCATGGAACACACTGCTACCAGATTAGCCATTCTAAAACAAAACTTTCATTATTCCATTCCAGGATTCTGGAATTGGTTACTTACATCACATCAAGTCCAAATTTGTCATTTTGGTGTCCAAAGTCATCTGTGAACTAAATGTAATTACTAATCCAGCCTCATTGCCCATGACTATCCCCAAATAAACTCTTACCTCCAATCAAGTTGAACTTAATGTTACCTTTCCACTATGAAATATAACTCTCCTATGATGCACATTTGATCTATGATGTCTCTCTGCCAAATGAAATACTACATTTCTTTTTTCTTTTCTTTTTATTTCTTCATCAAACCTGATTTTCCTTTATTTTTTTCTTTTCATTTTTTCATGTTTATTCATTCATTTTCAGTTTTCAACGTTCATTTCCACAAAATTTTGAGTTCCAAATTTTCTCCCAATATCTCACCTCTCCCATTCCATAACTCCTTGCATTCTGATAACCCCTTCCCTCAATATGTCCTCCCTTCTATCACACCCCTCGCTTGCCTTATTCTCATCTTCTCTGTTTTCTTGTAGGGCAAGATTGATTTCTATACCCTATTACCTGTATTTCTTATTTCCCAGTTGTATGCAAAAACAATTCTCAATATTCATTGCTAAAACATTGAGTTTCAACTTATCTCTTCCCCACTTATCCTCACTGAGAAGGCAAGAAGCTCAAAATAGGCCATATATGTTCAGTTTTGCAAAATGTTTTCTCAATAGTCATGTTACATAAGACTAATTATATTTCCCTCCATCTTATCCTGCCTCATGTTGATTCTATTCTCTCTTTGGACGTTGTCTCTCACCAAAAGTGTTTACTTCTAATTACTCCCTCCTTCCATATGCCCTTCCTTCTATCATTGCCCCACCCCACTTGTCCCTTACTCCCCTACTGTCCTGCAGTGCTAGACAGATTTTCATACTAAACTGAGTGAGCATGTTATTCTATGCTTAAGTGAAATGTGAAGAGAATAAGCTTTACTTTTTCCTTCTCACTTCCCTCTTTTCTCCTCCATTGAAAAAGCCTTTTCTTTCCTCTTTTATGAGAGATACAAATACTATCTTTCCATGTAGAAATGTAAAGACTTCAACTTTAGAAAGTTCTTTATGATTTCTCTTTCCTGTTTACCTTTTCATGCTTCTCTTGATTCTTAAGATTGAAAGTCAAATTTTCTTCTCAGCTCTGGTCTTTTCATCAAGAATGCTTGAAAGGCCTCTATTTCATTGAATGACCATCATTTCCCCTGAAGAATTATATTCAATTTTGTTGAGTAGGTAATTCTTGGTTTTAATCTTAGTTCCTTTGCCTTCTGGAATATCATATTCCAAGCCCTTCGATCCCTTAATGTAGAAGCTGCTAGAAGTTGTGTTATCCTGATTGTATTTCCACAATATTCTAATTGTTTCTTTCTAACTGCTTGTCATGTTTTCTCCTTGACCTGAGAACTCTGAAATTCACTTACAATATTCTTAGGAGTTTCTCTTTTAGGATCACTTTCAGAAGGTGATTGATTGGTGGAGTCTTTCAATATTGATTTTGCCCTCTGGTTCTAGAATATCAAGGCAGTAATCCTTGACAATTTCATGAAAGATGATGTCAAGGCTCTGTTGTTGATCATGGCTTTCAAGTGGTCCCATAATTTTTAAATTGTCTCTCCTGGATGGATTTGACAGGTCAGTTGCTGTTTCCAATAACATATTTCACATTATCTCCAATTTTTTTTCATTCTTTTGGTTTTGTTTTATAATTCCTCGGTTTCTCATAAAATCATTTGCTTTCATCTGATCCATTGTAATTTTTAAAGAACTATTTACTTCCCCAGTTGATAAATGGTCAAAGGATATGAATAGGTAATTTCCAGAGGAAGAAATTAAAGATATTTATAATCACAGGAAGAAATGCTCTAAATCACTACTGATTAGAGAGATGCAAATGAAAAAAACTCTGAGGTACTACATCACACCTATGAGATTGGAAAACATGACAGAAAAAGAAAATGATAAATGCTGCAGAGGATTTGGGAGAGTTGGAACACTAATTCTTTGTTGGTGGAGCTGTGAGCTCATCAAACTCTTTGGGAGAGCAGTTTAGAACTATGCCCAAAGGGCTAGAAAAATGTGCATACCCTTTGACCTAGCAATATTGCTACCAGGACTGTATCCCCAAGAGATCATAAAAGTGAGAAAAGTTCCCACATGTACAAAAATATTTATAGAAGCACTATTTGTAGTTACCAAAAGCTTGAAGTCAAGGGGATGCCCATGAATTGGGGAATGGCTCAATAAATTATAGTATATGAATGTAATGGCATACTATTGTGCCATAAGAAATGATGAAAAAGAAGACTTCAGAGAGGCCTAGCAGGACTTATATGATCTGATGCTGAGCGAAAGGAGTAGAACCAGGAGAACTTTGTGCACAGCCACAACCACAGTGTGTGAGAATTTTTTCTGGTAGACCTCGAACTTCATAATAATGCAAGAACTTATTAAAAAAAGAATCCCAATGGTGGTTTTCTAAGGCAAAATGCCTTCCACACTCAGAGAAATATGGAAGTCATTCGCGGAATGTAGCAGATCATGTATGTATGTGTGTTTTTGTGTATTATATTATGTTTTGTTATATGAGTTCTTCCATTTATTTTAGTTCTACTCCATAGCATGACTATAGTGAAAATGTACTCAATAGGAAAATATATGTAGAACCTATACAGAATGGTATGCTGTCGTGAGGAGGGAGGAGTTAGTGGGGGGTAAGTGTGGGGGGTTAAAATCTTAATTTTATGGTAGTGATTGTAGAACATTAAAAATAATAATAAAATTATTAAAACAGAGCTATTTCCTTCAGTAAGCTATTGAACCGCCTTTTCCATTTGAATAATTCTGCTTTTTAAAGCAATTTTCTCATCATAGACTTATTGAACTTCTTTTGCCAATTGTAGTAGTGTCTTTTTAAAGGTATTATTTTCTTCTTTTTTAAATATAAATTTATTTATTTAACTTTTTACATACATTTTCACAAAATTTTGGGTTCCATATTTTCTCCCCCTTTCTCCCCTCCCCCACCCCAATACACCAAGCATTCTAATTTCCCCTATCACCAATCTGCCCTCTCTTCTATAATCCCTCCCTTCTCTTCTCCCCATCTTCTCTTTTGTCCTGTAGGGCCAGATGACTTTCTATTCCCCATTAACTGTATTTCTCATTTCCTAGTAGCAACAACAATACTAAACAGTTGTTCCTAAAACTTTGAGTTCCAGATTCTCCCCATCCCTCCCCTCCACCCATCCCCTTTGGGAAGGCAGGCAATTCAATATAGGCCATATCTGTGTAGTTTTACAAATGACTTCTATAACAGTCCTGTTGTGTACGACTAACTGTATTTCCCTCCCTCTTATTCGGCCTCCCATTTTTTCTGTTCTGTCTTTTGATCCTGTCCCTCCCTGAGTGTTGACTTCAAATTGCTCCCATCTCCCATTGCCCTCCCTTCCATCATACCTTCCTCCCTGCTTATCTTCTTCTCCCCCACTTTCCTGTACTGTAAGATAGGTTTTTGTACCAAAATGAGTGTGCATTTTACTCCTTCCTTTAGTCGAATGTGATGAGGGTAAACTTCATGTTTTTTTCTCAGCTCTCCTCTTTTCCCCTCCACTAAAACGTCTCCTGCTTGCCTCTTGAATGAGATATAATTTGCCCCATTCCATTTCACCATCTCTCCTCCCACTACATTTCTCTCTCACGATTTACCTTAATTTCTTTTAAGATATGGTCCCATCCTATTCAATTCACTCTGTGCTTTCTGTCTATGAATGTGAGTGCTTGTGTGTATGTGTATGTGCATGCATGCATGTACGTGTGTGTGCACGCGTGTGTGTGTGCGTGTGTGTGATCCCACCAACTACCCAGATATTGACAAGTTTTAAGAGTTACAAATATTGTCTTTCCATGTATGAATGTAAAAAGTTCACTTTTGGTAAGTCCCCTATGACTTCTCTTTGCTATTTACTTTTTCATGCTTCTTCTCATTCTTGTGTCTGAAAGTCAAATTTTCTTCTCAGCTCTGGTCTTTTCATCAAGAATGCTTGAAAGTCCTCTGTTTCATTGAAAGACCATATTTTCCCCTGAAGTAGTATACTCAGTTTTGCTGGGTAGGTGATTCTGGGTTTGAGTCCTAGTTCCTTTGACTTCTGGAGTATCCTATTCCACGCCCTTTGATCCCTTAATGTAGAAGCTGCTAGATCTTGAGTTATCCTGATTTTATTTCCACAGTACTGGAATTCTTTCTTTCTAGCTGCTTGCAAGATTTTCTCCTTGACCTGGGAGTTCTGGAATTTGGCCACAATGTTCCTAGGAGTTTCTCTTTTTGGATCTCTTTCAGGTGGTGATCGATGGATTCTTTCAATATTTGTTTTGCCCTCTGGTTGTAGAATATCAGGGCAATTTTCTTCGATAATTTCATAGAAGATGATGTCTAGGCTCTTTTTCTGATCATGGCTTTCAGGTAGTACCATAATTTTTAAATTGTCTCTCCTGGATATATTTTCCAGGTCAGTTGTTTTTCCAATGAGATATTTCACATTCTCTTCCATTTTTTCATTCTTTTGGTTTTGTTTTGTGATTTCTTGGTTTCTCAGAAAGTCATTAGCCTCCATCTGTTCCATTCTAATTTTGAGAGAACTATTCTCTTCAGTGAGCTTTTGAACCTCTTTTTTCATTTGGCTAATTCTGCTTTTGAAAGCATTCTTCTCCTCATTGGCTTTTTGAACCTCTTTTGCCAATTGAGTGAGCCTATTTCTCAAGGTGTTATTTTCTTCAGCATTTTTTGGGGTCTTCTTTACCAAGGTATTGACCCGTTTTTCATGTTTTTCTTGCATCCCTCTCATTTCTCTTCCCAGTTTTTCCTCCACCTGTCTAACTTGATTTTCAAAATCCTTTTGGAGCTCTTCCATGGCCTGAGCACATTGGATATGTATTTCAGATGTTTGGAATACAGAGGCCTTGACTTCTATGTCTTTACTTGATGGTAAGCATTGTTCTTCCTCATCAGAAAGGAAAGGAGGAAACATCTGTTCACCGAGAGAGTAACCTTCTATGGTCTTATTTTTCTTCCCTTTTCTGGACATTTTCCTAGCCAGTTCCTTGACTTCTGAGATTCCTCTCCACCGCCATTTCACCTCCAGATCTGCCCAGCTAGTGCTTGGGGTCTGAGATTCAAATGCTGCTCCTCAGCCTCAGGGCTTTCAGTGGTGGGAGCGACTGCTATTCAGGGTCAGATTAGATTCAGGTTCTCAGGTGGGGGCAGGGCTGCCTCCCAGGCTCAGTTCCCTCAGAGGTTTTATGTGGAGACCTTCAGGAATGGACCTGAGCTCCTGCCCTCTCCGGAAGCTCCTGGCCTCTGCTGCCTCTTCTCCTGCCTCCTGAGGGTGCCCAAGTTATGGAGACACCCTGCTCCCCTCTCAGCCAGCCCAGAAGGCTCTCTCACTGACCTGAAGTGCTTGAGAGTGGAGGTACCTTCGCGGCAGTTGAAGATTCCATCCCTGAAGCCTGGTCACATCTGCTCCTCTTGGGTCCTCACGGCCAAGGCAGGGCTGGGATCTGCTCCATGTTTGCTGTGCGATGCACCTTTGGGGTTGGGTTTTCAGGGCTCTCTGGAACAGAAATCTCCTCCACTCCGTTGCTGTGTGGCTTACATTGCTCCAGAATTTGTTGCGAGTTCCTCTTTACAGGTAATTATGGACTGTGGGTGTGGAGCTAGCATATGTGAATCTTTCTACTCCACCATCTTGTCTCTTCCAAAAGTGCAACACATAATTCTAATGAAAGCAATTCTATATGAAAGTAACTTCTACAGGGGGTACATGAACACTTTGTTACAGTGTTTGTACAGTCAAGTAGGTATGCATTGTACAGGTTATCTACCTTTATGTTCCAAAGCTTTAACTTTGTTGATCAATATCTTTGACATCTCTTTTGGATGTTTTCTTTGTCTTGAATTTTTCTTCTCAAATGATTTTATGGCAACACCTTTACTTTAGATGATATAGTCTTTCTTTTTTAGTATTCTGGCTCTTCATCCTTGTTCCTTTCTTTTGTCCCTTATTTTTTTCTTATTTTCTAGCTGACAGACAGGAATCTCATACTATATTTTGGAAATTTGAAAAAAGGAAACTTTATTTTATTTGTATTCTGATTAAAATACATCACTTCTTTCAGCCTTGTGAGATTTTTGCAACATTGTTTGCTTGCTTACTTGTTGTCCTTCATTCTCAAAGAGGTCCAAAATGATGTCACTATTCTAGAGTCAAGTTTCACTGTTTTTACTGTGATTGGTCAAGCAAATATGAGCTCAGAATACTGTACCAAAGATCAGGCAGAGATAGTCCACATGAAAATCTGGGATAGATTCCCTAAATTTGAGCATCCCGTGTTTCCTTTGAGTTGTTTCAATTCTATTTTGCACATAGAGTACATCACTTTCTCTGATGCTGACACATTATGCTAAGCAATCCTCTGCCATGTCACACAACTAATTTCAAAATTCAAGCTGCTGATTCCCTACAAGTGTGGAGGGTGTGTGTGTGTGTGTGTGTGTGTGTGTGTGTGTGTGTGTGTACATATATACAAAACATAGGGAAGTAATAACACAAAACAGAAATCCTACCAAATGGAATCAATTTTGATATCAAAGCAAGCATTTTATCTTAATGGGATCCATGACTTGCAACATGATTCTGGAAGTGTACAATTCATTCAAAATAATTAAGATTTATGAAAAATGTGTGAGTTAAAAGCAAGTTCTTGTTAAAAATATATACTATGTGAGGAGATCCAGGACCTAGAAGCATTGTGAAGAGCACTTAGTAGAAGTTAATAAATTCTTGTTGAATTGACTTAAAGAAGAATGGAGAAATGAAGAAAATTATTTTTGTTGTAATATGCAATTGACAAACACCCCTCCCCAGCATACAAAAGATTTATTTTGGATAGGCCAATCTCAGATACTAGTAACTATACATAAAAAGAAAGCTTTCACAATTATTTTGTACCTATTTGTATAGACTTAAGTAACAGAGATTCTCTGATTCTCATAGAACAAGGCAGGCTCCCTTCTCCCCTCATGATTCTAGCCTGGTCTTATTGGATTGCAGAGTGTCTTTTCCCCTATTGACAGTAGTTCAAGTACTTACCAACTATGCTTACCCCCTCCCTCTCATAGATTAATTGCATGTGCTTGAGTTCCATTTCACCACTATCAATTAACTTTTACAAAAAAATAATTACTTTATAAGTATGTTAGTTATAAAGTACAAATAGTTTCCACAACTGCTTGAGGGAATGCTATGTTCCAAATTGCCTTCATTTCTTGGAAAATGTTTTAGAAATTGTTCAGTTTTTACATAAAATTAATCCTTCCCGATTAAGATATGACTTGATAACCACAATTCCTTGGTCCCAGCTTTCCCTGTCCTTGGTTCAGAAAGTTACTACATGAGAACAGAATAAGGGAGATAATTGTACTACACTGTTCTGTACTGATCATACCAAATCTATATGCTTAAGTATTCATTTTTGAGCAAAATATTTTAAGAGCAAATTGTGTCATCCTCTTTGAGGGACCTGGAAGGAGCAGCATCCCTTTCCCCTCTATTTATGATAGAATCAATGAACTTAGCAGGGAAAAAATAGTACGATTTTATAGGAACCCCATTAAAACACAAGAAAGGGAGTAATGTGAGTGTGTGTGTGTGTGTGTGTGTGTGTGTGCGCGCACATGGGTATGTGTGTGTGAACCAAGATGTCTGAGTATAGGTAGGGATCCAGCTAAACACTGACAATATGTCCCTTCAAAATCTTTAAAAATAACTCCACAACTAAGACTTTATAATGGAAGAGGCTATAACAGGTAAGAGGGAAGAATTTTTTCTATTCTAAGAAAATTTAGGAAGGCAGCACTTCTATAATATCGAGGTGGGAACAGACCTGCAGAAAGTCAGGGGTACCATAGATTGGCTTGAGATGCAGTTTCAACAGCAACAGCAACAAGAACTTTGAGAACCATCAGCTCAGAGATGGTAAAGTGATAACAACTGGTCAAAAAGATATTACAGAGGATTCTTTGCTGGTCCTTGGTACAGTTACGGGTGATTGACAACCTTATTGACCACATATTCAGTTCCAGGTTACAGTTTCAGTACGAAGAAGAACACTGTTGGTCAATCACAAGAGAGCATTTAGACAATAAACAATACTTTGGAGTACACCTGTCAAAGCAAACCCAGAAACTATATAAACAACATTTATCTATCTATCTATCTATCTATCTATCTATCTATCTATCTATCTATCTATCTATCTATCTATCTATCTTTCTATCTTTCTATCTATCTATCTATCTATCTATCTATCTATCTATCTATCTGTCTGTCTGTCTGTCTGTCTGTCTGTCTGTCTGTCTGTCTATCTGTCTATCTGTCTATCTATCTATCTGGTTGGCTATCCATCTATCAGTCCATCCATCCATCCATCCATCCATCCATCCATCTGTCTATCCATCTGTATCTGTGTACATCTATAGATATAGACAGATATATATTACACTTACAAGATTGGTCAAAATGACAGAAGGGGAAAGTGGCAAATGTTGAATGTGTGAAATAGTTGGCACACTGATTCGTTACAGAGATCAATATAGAACTATGCCCCCAAAGTTAATAAACTTCCCATATCCTTTTCCTCCACAATACCACTACTTGGTCTATTTCTAAAAATTATTAGGAGAAAAGGATAAAGAACTTATATATTCTAAAATATTTATAGCAAATTTCTACAGTGGTAAAGAACTGGAAATTGAAAAGATGCCCATCAATTGTAGAACAACTGAACAAGTTGTGCTTTATGATTGTAATATAATATTACTAAATTATAAGAAGTGATGAGCTCAATAATTTTAGAAGAAAAGAAATTGAAAGACTTACATGAAATAATGAAGAGCAAATGAGCAGAACCAAGAGAACATTGTATATATAGTAAAAACAATATTGTTTTAAGGAAAACTTTAAGTGAATAAGCTATTTTGTCTAATATAAAAACTCAAATTAACTATAAAGGATATATGAAGAAATATGCTATTGGCATCCAGAGGAAAAAAATGATATACAGAAGGATGTATAGAAGGATTTTATGCATACATACATTTGTGTCTAATGACAGCTGTCTGTAGTTTGGTGAGGGAAGAAAAATAAGAAATTTATACTATAATTTTTGTATATTTGAAATGAATAACAAGGTACAAATAGTAAATTTCCAGTTTCATGTGTAATTATTTTTTTTAATTGTACTATGTTATAGAAATGTGTGTTACATTCCACAAATTGAAATAAAGTAAAATTTTGAAAAACAAGAAAACAGAGGCCCTGATCAAAGTTCTAAAACTGAGAAGTCTTCCAGTACATGCAGTGGCAGGGGGGCATGGGCTTTAACTAGGTAATGATTAAAGCATAGGCCAGGAGAATAATGACCATACATGGCCACCATGACTAGTATGACTGGGATTATATCATCTTGGAAGAAAAAAAATCCAAAAAAACAAAAAATCAACCCTTCCAGACCCATAGAATTAGTTCTAAAAATAACAGTATGAAAAAAACATGAAGCTTAGCATAGTGCCTCTTCACTCCAGTTGAGCAAAACTAAACATTAGCATTAAGATGAAACTTCAGAAATATGTATTAAAATGAGGAAACAACCAAAAAGAGAGAGAACTTAACTTTCAAAAAGCTACTATGGTGTCAGGGAAGTCCAAGACATAAATTCAGAAAACAATAATGTGAAAATAGCTATTAGGAAAGGCTAAAAGGAAAATACTAACTAGACTAAAGACCAGCAAGAATTCAAGGAAGAATTAAAGAAATAGATAATGGTAGTAGAGGAAAAAGTATGAAAAAAATGAGTGTGAAGGAAAAATTGTTAAAATAGAGCATCACCCAAATGGAAAAGGAGATAGAAACATTCATTGAAAAAATGAATTCTTTAAAACACAGCACTAGTAAAATTAAAAAAGAAGTACAAAAGTTTAATGAAGAAAATATTTCCTTAAAAGTGTAATTGGGCAAGTGAAAGAGAAAGAATCCAACAGACTTCACGAAACAATAAAACAGTCAACAGTGAAAAAGATATAAAAGAAAATGTGAAATTTCTCATTGGAAAAGAAAGGTGACCAAAAAAACCAGATAGAATGTAGATAAATTAATCATTATTGGACTACCTGAAAAAAAGGTGATCAAAAGGGATGGGTGTAGGACAAGAAATCATATTTCAAAAATTAAAAAAAAAGAAAGCGTCCCCAATGTATTAGATCCAATGAACAAAACATAAATGGAAATATTACCTCCATCATTTCCTGAAACAGATCACAAAATACAAACCCTCAGGAATATTATATTCTAATTCTAGAGCTCAAATGTTAAGGAGAAAATAATGCAAATAAGCAGAAAAGATCAATTCAAATATTATGAAAGCATACCCAGTATCACACAACATGTAACAACTTCCATATTAAAGGAGTATAGATCTTGGAATATGATATTTTGGAAGGCAAAAGAACTAGGCTTACAGTGAAGAATAACCTATCCAGCAAAACTGAATATAATATTTCATGTAAAAGCAATGAATATTGAATAAAAATATCAAATGCATTGCAGATGAAAAGACAAGAGGTAAACAGCAAATTTGTCATTGAAACAGAAGGCTTAAGAAAAACATAAAAAGATAAACAACAAAGAGTAAACATCAGATATTCAATGGAGTTAAATTTTTTTACAGTCCTATTTGGGAAGGTGATACATATAGCTTCTAAGAACCTTATCATTACTAGGGCAGTGAGAAGTAGTCTAAATAAACAGATGTCATGAATATGAGTTCATTAAATTAGGCTTATCTTCAAATACACACATATGTGTGTGTATGTGTGTGTGTATACGTGTGTGTATGTAGATCAAAAAGGGACAATTTAAGAATTATTAGACTATCTGAGAGCAATGAATAAAAGAAGAGCCCAGGCAGCATCTTTCAAGAAAATATCAAGGAAATCTCTCTTGATATGGTATAGCCAGAGAGTAAAAAAGTCATTAAAAAGATCCAATGATCACTTCCTAAAAGAGATCCCTAAAAGTCTACCCCAAGAAATATTATAGGCAAATTCCAGAGTATCGAGGAGATAATACTTCAAGGAGACAGAAAGAAATAACTTAAGTATCATGAAACCGTAGTCAGGTTTATGCAGGACCTAGCAACTTCTACATTAAAGGATCAGAAGGCTTGGAATATAATATGGTGGAAGGTAAAGGAGTTTGCTTTATAACCAAGAATCAACTCCCCAAAAACTCAGTATAAATTTTGAGAGCAAAAGATGGACATCCAATGATATGAGACTTTCAATCATTTTTAACAACAACAACAAAAAAAAACACATTGGACCAAAAATATGATCTTCAAATACAGGACTTAACAAGGTTAAACTGTTTACATTCCTACATGGAAAGATGATACTTGTCATTATAAAAAGTTTTATCTTAATTATGGCATTTATAAGGGGTATACATAGAGGGTGTGGGTATAAAGTGAGTTTGATGTGATGACAAAAATAATTCATTAAGTAATGAAAAGGGATCATATAGGGAGAAGACAAAAGGGGAGTCACAGTAGGGTAAATTACATTACATGAAGAGGCATAAAGACCTATTACATTAGAGGTAAAAAAGGTAAGCCGGTCAGTATTGTTTGACCATTAATCCCATCATATTTGTTTCAAAGAGGGAATAATATACACATTCAGTTGGTTATAGAAATCTATCACACTCTATAGGGAAGTTGAAGGAGAAAGGGAAAGAAAAGGTAAAGGGCCTGAAAGAAAGGAGGGAAGACTGAGGGAGAGGTCATCAGAAGCAAAACGTGGATGAGGAGGGAAAGAGTCAAAGGAAAGAAAAAAGCATAAATGGGGGCAATAGAATGGAAAGAGAGACATAGTAATCTTAACTATGAATGTGGATATGATGAACCCGCCCATAAAACTAGTAAAGTGGGTTAAAACCAATAATCCTACAATATGTTGTTTACAAGAAACATATTCAAACCAGAGAGATATACACAATATAGAGGTAAAAGGATGGAGCAGAACACATTATGCTTCAGCTGAAGTAAAAAATATGCAAGAGTAGCAATACCGATCTCAGACAAAGCAAAAGAAAAAAATAGATCTAATTAAAAGATATAAGGAAGGAAAATACATCTTGGTAAAAGGTATCATAGACAATGAAGTCATATCAGTATTAAATGTATATGCGCCGAATGATACAGCATCAAAATTCTCAGAGGAGATGTTAAATAAATCACAGAAAGAAATAGCAAAACTGTACTAGTGGGGAACCTCTTCCTCCTCCTCTCAGAACTAGATAAATTTAACCACAAATAAACAAGAATGAATTTAAATGAGTCAATAAATATGTACCTATTTAGTTTTCCACATTCACTTCTATGAAATTTTGAGTTCTAAATTTTCTCCCTTTCTCTCCCCTCCAACCCCCCCGAGATGACATGTACAGGATATAAGTGTAAATATGTGTAAAATCCTATTAAATATCTTTTCAATTAGTCATGTTTTAAAGAAGAATTAAAACCAAAGCAAAAAACCATGAGAAAATACAAACAAAAGAGAGAGAAAGTAAGCTTCAGTCTTCATTCAGACTCCATAGTTTTTTCTCTGGTGTAGATAGCATTGTCCATCATAATTCTTGGAATTTTCTTTGATCCTTGCATTCCTGAGAAGAGGTAAGTCTGTCACAATTTGTCATCACATAATGTTGCTGTTACTGTCTACAGTGTTCTCCTCATTCTGCTCACTTCCCTCAGCATCAGGTCATGTAACTCTTTCCAAGATTTTCTGTAGTCCTCCTGTTCATTATTTCTTATCGAACTTAGTATTCCATTACATTAATATACCACAATATGTTCAGCCATTCTCCATTTGATGGGTAGTCCCCCAATTGTCAATTCTTTTTCCAATTTATCAATTTATTTATTTTTAGTTTTCAACATTCACTTCCATAAGTTATAAATTTTCTCCCCACCCTTCCTAAGATAACATCAGTCTGATATGAGTTCTACACATATATTCCTATTAAACACATTTTCACATTAGTCATGTTGCACAGAATTATAACAAAAGGGATAAACCATGAGAAAAACACCAGAAAAAAAGAAGGAAGAAAATAGTCTGCTTCACTCTGCGTTCTGACTCAGTAGCTGTCTCTCTGGATGTGGTTGGAATTCTGATGAGCCCTTTGGAATTCTTTTAGGTCCTTGTGTTACTGAGAAGGGTTAATTGTATCCAAATTAATCATAGCATGTTGTGGCTATTACTGTGTACAGTTTTCTCCTAGTTCTGCTCATTTCACGCAGCATCACTTCACAAGAGACTTTCTAGGTTTTTCTGAGGTCTGTCTGCTCATCATGTCTTATACCAAAATAGTATTCCATTACACTCATATATCACAACTTGTTCAGCCATCCCCTAATTGATGTGTATCCCCTCAATTTCCAGTTCTTGACCACTACAAAAAGAACTGCTAGAAATATTTTTGTCTATATGGATCCTTTCCCCATTTTCATTATGTCATTGGGATACAGATCTGTAAGTGGTATTTCTGGAACAAAGGGTATGAGGTTTTATAGCCCTTTGGGCAGAGTTCCAATTTGCTCTTGAAAGTAGTTGGACCAGTTCACAACTCTACCAGCAAAGCATTAGTGCTTCAGTTTTAATATGAGCAAACTTTTGAATCACCTTATATGATAGTAAAAATCACTTTTCATTTGTAAATTTTTTTTATAGATAGACAGATTAGACATAGTTCATAGAACATCAAGGACCCACAAGGAAGCCTGTGCCATTGGAACATACTGAATGTAAAGGTGAGAAAAGTACAATATTACTGGTAAAATGGAAAAGATCCAGGTAAAAATAGATGATAGATAGATTAATCAATAGATAGATAAAGATAGAGATAACGACATATCTCTAAATAAAAAAAAAATGATTCCACATTTTTTTCTAAGAGATAATAAGAAACCCCATGAATTTTTTTTCAATAAGGTGATGACATGGTGAGATATAATTTCAAGGTAAATTTTTATGGCTAAGTGGAAGATGGACTGAAGTAGGTAAAATTTTGAAGTAAGGATAAGCCCTCTCTGGAAGGCTTTGAAACAACCTAAGAAATAGGTAAAGAGACACAAAAAAGTGTTGTGGATTTGTTAGCAGAGAAAAGATAAGAGACTGATGTTAGTAAAAATAACAACAACACAATTCCCAATGTAAGAGGAGGTTTTGCCAGCTTTGAATTCCAGCCTCTGAGGAAACAATTATCATAGGGAAATGAGTTCAAAATGAGTAATATACTTGGTAAGATAAAATGGAAATAGATAAATTACAAACATCCCAGAAAGGAGACAGTTAAGATAAAGGAAAACAAACCAAAAATGGAGAAGATATTAATAATAAATGTGTAGATGTGCTCTAGTTCAATTCAGTAAGTAAAAAAAAAATATTTGAATAGATATTTCAAGACAATGGAAAATGAATCAGCACCTGATGATTCTGGGGATTTGCAAAACACATAATAACAACAAATGATTTTGATAAATCATTCAAAATGGAAACGAGATTGAATCATTAAAGCACAATTTCTGATATGTACAGCAGCAATCAACAAAGAAACCAGACAGAACAGTGACTTGGAATTTCAATGCCCAAAACTGAATGATAATCTCAGAGAGGAAGGAAAACAATCACTTTCAAAGAAAAGGTACTCTCAAAACACACATACACATACACAACTATTACAGAGGGAAGTTAAGAGAAACAAGAAAACTATATACATGATGATTATAATAACATGAAAAAGAGTTTATGCAGAGGATAGATAACCATTTTGGGGGGAATATTGTGGATGAAATACGTAAATTGGTTAGTTGAATTAAAAACTCAGAAAGTGAAGCAAAATTTTGAAGATCAAATAATAAATGAAATATGACTTCTCCCTGAAATAGAAAAGAAATGAAAGCTTAAAGAGAAATCACTCAAAAAAAAAAATAGGAGGATTGAAGCAGGAGAAGTAAATTCTTATTCAAATAAGAAATTTCATAAATATAGGAAAGGACAAAATATAACAAATCCCTAAGATAATAGAAAACACTGGGAGGTACAACCAAGATGGTGGAGAAAAGATGGGACTCTCCTGAAAACCCCCTTAACGCTTGAAAATACTTTTACATAAGGCCTTAAAACATTTTCTGGAGTAGCAGAACATGCAAAAGGATGGAATGAAACAATTTTCTAACCTAAGGCAACTTAGGTTAGTAGGAAAGGTGTTGCACTAGGCTGAGAATGGAGCACACAGTCCAGAGAACAGTAGGGTAGATCATGCCTCAGAAAACCAGCAGGAGGTCTTAGGGCTAACTGAATCTGTGGCAGCAATGGTGACTTCTGAGCCTCTCAGAACAGATTATAAGGGGATCAGACAATTCATCAAGGGGTCAGGACTCTGTTGAATTTCCCACAGTTGAATTTTAGCTGCAGTCCTGGGTCTCAAACCCAGGGCTAGGAGGAGCACTAGCTCACCACAGTTTGTGGAGAGGAGTTGTGCCCTGGTCCCAGTTTTAGGATGGAAAAAACACTTGTGGTTGCTCAGAGACTAGGGCAGAGAACGTGAGAATAGTAAATATGTTTATTCTTAGATTATACCATTTTGGAAGAACTGAAAACTTAGGAGTCCTCAAAATTACCTCTGAAAGCAGCCGTACAAAGTTTTAACAACCTTGAGACAGTGTAAACTCTACTCTGGAAGCAGAGCCCCACTTTAACATAGATTTTCAAGTTAAGAAATATCCTGGAAAATTAGCAAACAGTATAAAAAGATCATGACTCCAGAAAGGTGCAGTGGTGACAAGAGAAATCAAAACAGGAAGTTGGAAGAAAATAAAAAAGTCCAAACTCCTACATCAGAAGTCTCAAAGAAAAATTTGAATTGGTAAAAGGCCATGGAAGAGTTCAAAAACATAATAAAAATCAGCTAAGAGAGGTGGAGGGAACATTGAGAAGAGAAATGAGAATTATACAAGAAAATTTTGAAAAAAAGAGTCCAAAGACACACAAAAATATTGAAGAAAGTAACACTTGAGGCTCAGATTCCTTAAGAGTATAGCCAATGCTGAGATTCCTTAAGAGTCTTGTCAAAATGGTGGATTTTTAGACTCACACCCACTTATTAGTGCCTTAATAAACCTTATTTTGTCTTTGGTTGGAAGAAGTCTTGGGTAAAATTCACTTGGACGGGACCTGGATGCCACTATTTCGGGTTCCCACTACCCCTATACCTCACATCCTTTCTTCCACCATAATGATAATTCTTTTCATCTTAGAACCTTGGGGTGAATCCCTCTATCTCAATAATTTTCCCACCTTAGAACTTGTTGAACCCTTCTCCCATTGGATTAGAGCACATTTGTGTATCTTTGATTCTAGTCCTAGCTGCACATCCTTGGGGGGTTTCTTTAAACTGGTTTTCCTGAAAATGAAGTCAATGAATGAGAAAAGGAAATCCATAATCTTAAAGAAGAAAATGACTCCTGGAAAAGTAGAATTTGGTCAAGGGAATCCAGAAAAAAGAGACCAAGAAATAACAAAACAAACAAACAAAAAAGAATTAAAAATAGAAGAGAGAGTGAAACATTCATAACAAAAAAAAACTGATCGGGGTATTGTAAGCACCCTGACGTACCCAGGATGACAAGTTGATACAGGTTCTTAGATCTGCTTTTCCAAGGAAAGTAACCTTAAAAGGGGTAAACAACCTTACTTTAGTCAAGCACATATACCATTTCCTTAGCTCAGAGGAAAAAGCCAGCATCCTGAACTTCAGCGAAAATACAAACAGATATTACAAGCAGAAATTACAAGCACAGACACCAACAGACAGGACTTCTAGCTGTCTGACTACAGACAACACATACATTATTAATAGAGAAAGAAGCACCAACATCTGGATTTTGAAAGCCAAAGGGGTTCCTGAACACCTATTCAGAGTCTTTTCTGGCCTAGTCACACAAGCACTCTTCCAATTATTTGAATCCCAAAGAAAAACCTCACCTCAGGGTATACATACACTTTTCAGAGTTGAGGGTATAACCCTCCATGACCAAATGCCTCATTAGCAATTAACAAAAGGCATGGATCTTCAAAAAAAACTAGCCTCCCCTAATCAATCTTCCCTTAATAGCCCCACCTAATGCCTATAAATTGGCAGGGAAGATTTTTAACTCCCATTACAGGAGAAGAGATCAAGAGAAAACATACGAATAATTGAACTACCTGAAAGCTATGGTCAAAAAATTAACCATTAAACAATAACAGAAGACATGATTAAAGAAAAGTGTCCCAAAGTGTTAGAACAAGAGAGAAAAGTAGAAATAGAAAAAAATCCACTGATTATCAACTGAAAGAGATCTCATGAGGAAAACCTACAGGAATATCATTGCTAGATTCCTCAGCTCAAGAAGAAAATGTTATGAGAAACAAGAAAAAAAAATTCAAATATGGTAGAGCCACAATTAGAATCACATAAGACCTAACATTGGCTGCTTTAAAAGACCACAGGTCTTGGAACACATATATCAAAGAGCAAAGGAACTGGATTTGTGGCTAAAAGTGTCATGCCCTGTAAAGTTAATCATAATTCTGACCACTGCAGAAAGGACATTTAATGAATTGTCAGACTTTCAGGATTGTGCTGTAAAAACACCTGAAGTCAATAGAAAATTTAACATGCAAGATCCAAGAGAAATATGAAGGAGAAAACTAAAGTTCAGAGAAAAAATAAAATGCATTTGACATATTGAGAGATAAATAAATAAACTTCACCTCCTGTCCATGTGAATAGATCTTCAAGTATGTGAAGATAGTGATCATGTGAAGAAGAAAAAGGAGGAAGAGGAGAACCAAAAAATAATAGATTCAGTACAGGATGGGGTCTTCTAAGTGATCAAATTATATCTCTTCCTTTTATAAATGAGGCATGAAGTGATTAGATGACTTGCCCAGTGTGACACAGCTAACATGTATCTGAGGTCATATCCAAATCCAGGTCTTCCTGACTATAAGTCCAGTGCTCAATCTACTATGCCAACCTAAAAAAAAAAAAAAAAAAAAAAAAAAAAAAAAAAAAAAAAAAAAAAAAAAAAAAAAAAAAAAACAAACAGTTATTTTTAGGTCTTTTTTAAAAAACATGATTTTTCAATGTGTTTGTTATCAATACATTATGAAAGTCACATTATGAAAGTCCATGAACACTGGAAGAGAAGGAAGGTGTTCTGTTAATTTAGGCATTAAAAGAGTCTTGCTTTCCACATCAGTCCTTAGAGAGGAAGTAGGAAAATAGTGCAAGTCACATTAATCATGATTAGAGTGAAAAGTTCTGCTAGACGATTTCATTTCTTCACTCAAATAGGGAGATAAAATTGCAGCCAAACTAGTTCATTAGTTGAATTCAGATTTGAAAGTATTTCATAATCAGAGTTTTTGGAGAAACACAAAAAGACAAAACATTAAGAAGACTATTGAACCCAATAAAATAAGCTAGAGAATCCTTATGTCTCAGATCTGGTACAGATTTCAGAGGTCATTCCAAGTCTCTGTTCTATTTCTAGAAAGATCTGAAAGAACTTAGCATCTGTGGGCTAATGGTTGGTTCTAGACCTGTGCTTTCATCATATAGGCAGCTGCCAGTCAAGGAAACTCACTCCACTACTTAAGGTTGGAAACTATTCTGTAACTTAATTTTTTTTGAAGTTTTGTATGAGGGGTAGTGAGAGGTTTATGGACTTTCCCAAGGCCACATAATCAATGTGTGTTTAAGGCAAGGCTTTATCTAGGCCTTTCTTACTCCAGAGTTGGAGTGACTCTCTACTAAGCCACTCAGATACCTCTCAGAAGTTCATTATTCGTTAGTATTTACTAAAATACAAATACACAGGAAGTATATTCTCCAAATTCAGTAGATTCTATCTGGGTTTTCCAAGGATAAATAACTTAACAGTGAAAACTTGCATCATCCAGAACCCTGTCCTAGAATGAGAAACAATAAAACAAAAGTCTAATCCATAGGATTGATCTATATTAATAAACTGAAATTATAAGAATCTGAATTACTGGCATTTTTAGACATGTCCAACTCTTCATAACCCCTTTTGGGGAGATCTTCTTGGCAAAGATGCCGGAGAAGTTTGTCATTTCCTTCTATAACTTATTTTACAGATGAAGAAACTGGGTTAAACAGGGTTTGGTGACTTGGTCAGGGTCACATAGCTAGTAAGTGTCTGAGACCTTTGATTTGAATTCAAATCTTCCTGATTCCATGCCTGGTGCTCCATTCATTGCACCCACACACATCCTTTAAGATTTAATTGAATGACACTTCCTTTATGAAGTTTTCTCTGAACTCTCCAGAGAGAAGCAATACTTTTTTCCTTTTCTAAATTCTAATAGTGCTTTCTATTGTGACAATATAACTATCTTACATTGTGATTATTTGCATAAGAAATTGTAAGATCTTGTAAAATAAGGATCACGCCATGTAAATCATGTATTTCACTGCCCTGAACATAAAAGATACCCAATAAATGCACTTAATGAATGAATGAAAGCAAACAAAACAAACAAAAAAACCCTAACAAAACAGAGTAACATTTGAAAAAATAGATAAAATGGTAAAAAGAGGTATAAAAGTCCAATGAAGAAAAGAATGCTTTGAAAAGCAGAATTGTCTAAATAAAAAAAGGTATATCAAAATTCACTAAAGGGAAAAATTCCTTAAAATGTGGAAATGACCAAATTAATGTTAGGAAACACCAGAACAAATCTAAGTCTGAAATAAATAATATATATGTATATTTGTATGTATGTTTATAGATATAGATGTATTTGTAGATATAGATACAGATGTAGATATTGATATAGATATGAAAATGCCAGAATAAAGTGAAAGAAAAAAATCACCTGAAAATCAGGCAAAAGGGGGAAAAATCTGATAATCATCAGACTATTTGCAATGCAAGACAACACTAACAAAATATGATATTAAATCATTGTTGAAAGTTGCAGAGGACTATCTGAAATAGATGATGCACTGAGTGCATAAGGAAGGGAGAGGTAGAACAAGGTAAATTATTTCACATTAAAACGTGTGAAACACCTGTTGCAGTGGAGGAGAAGATGGAATGGAGGCCAAACTGGTAATGGGCATTGCTTCAACCATACTCTCTTCAGTATTGGCTCAAAGAAGGAATAATATACACAATCAATGGAAAACAGATATATATCTTCCTTAACAGGGAAGTAGGAGGGAAGGAAAGTAAAGGGATAAGATACTGACAGAAAGGAGGGCAGATTGGGGGAGGCTGTAGATAAAAGCAAAACACTACTGAGGAGTGACAAGGAGAAAGGAGAGGCGAAACAGGAGAAAGAATAGGATGGAGGAAAATATAGAGCCAATAATCATAACAGTGAATGGGAATGGGATGAAATTTCTTATAAAATAGAAGCCGATCAGAGGTACTTGTTGCAAAATTATTTTCCCAATTTTCTGCTTTCCTTTTAATTTTGTTTTCAATGGTTATGTTTGCCAAAAAAAAAATTCTTAATTTTATATAATCAAAATTATCTATTTTATATTTTGCAATACTCTTATTTTATTTAATCCTAAATTCTTTCTTTATCCATAAATCTGACAGATAACCTATTTCATGCTTCCCCTATTTTGCTTAAGGTATCACCATTTATGTGTAAATCATGTAACAGTTGATCTTATCTTGGTTTATGTTGTGAGACATTGCTCTGTACCTAGTTTCTCTTATACTGTTTTCCAATTTTTTTCCAGTAGTTTTTATCAAAGAATGAGTTTTTCTTCCAAAAGCTTAGATCTTTGTGTTTGCCATATACTAGATTACTATGGGCATTTACTACTGTATCTTTTGTACCTAACCTGTGACTGATCCATCACTATTCCTTAGCCAATAAAAAAATGGTTTTGAATATTGCTACTTTATGATATAGTTTTAGATGGGTACAGTTAGGCCACCTTACTTCACGTTGTTTTTCATGGATTCCTTTGACAGCCTTGACCTTTTCTTCTTCGAGATTAATCATGTTACTCTTGTTCCATTTCCAAACAATATTTTTATTAGTGATTGGTATGTCACTGAATTAGATAAAATTGTCATTTTCGTTATATTGTTTCAGCCTACCCATGAGCAACTCATACATTTTCCAGCCGTTTAGATCTGACTTTATTTACGTGAAACGGATTTTGAAGTTAGGTTTATATAATTTCTGAACTTGATGAGCAAGTAAACTACCAAGTATTTTATATTGTCTACAATTATTCTAAATGCATTTTCCTTTTCTATTTTATATTGCTGGACTTTGTTGCTAATTTATAACAATGCTGATTATTTATGTGGGTAAATTTAATATCCTGCTACTTTGCTAATATTGGTAATTACTTTGGGTATTTTGGGTTAGTTATTTGTTCTCTAAGTATAATATCATATCATCTGCAAAGAGTGAGAATCTTCATTGATTATTCAAATTTCTTCAAATTCTTTTATCTTATTTTTCAACTAAATTTTTTAGTATAATGCTGAATAAACAGTTGATAATGAGCATCTTTACTCCACCCCTGATTGTATTGGAAAGTCTTCTAACCCATCCTCATTACGGATAATCCTTGCTGATGGTTTTAGATAAATATTATTATCCTTTAATGGTAAGCTCCATTTACTCCAATGTGCTGTAGTGTATTTAATAGGAATAGGTACTGTATTTTGCCAATGGCTTTCTCTGCTTCTATTGAGATAATAATATGATTTCTTTGATTTTGTTATTGATGCGGCTGATTATTTTGATAATTTTCCTTATATTGACCTAGCTCTCCATTCTTGGTATAAATCCCACTTGGTCATATTATATGATTCCTATGATATATTTATGTAATCTCCTTGCTAGTACTTTATTTTAAAAAATTCACATAAATATAAATTAGGAAATTTGTCTATAATTTTCTTCTTCAGTTTTGACTCATTCTGGTTCACTTATCAGCACCTTGTCTGTGTAATAAAAAGCATTTGGTAAGACTCTTACTTCCTCTCTTTTTCCCGAATATTTTATACAGCATTTGAATTATTTGTCCTTTAAAAATTAAAATATATCTTCACATTTTAATTGAAATTAATTTTAATTTTTAATTAAACTTGAATTAAAATTAAAATAAAAAATAAAAATTTAATAAAATTAAATTTTGGTTAACATTCAAAATTAAATTAAAAATAAATAAAAATTCATTTAAAAAATGAACCCATCTGGCCTTGGGGATTTTTTCTTAAGGAGTTCATGGATAACTTGTTTGATTTGTTTGTCTAAGATTGAGTTAATTGCGGATTTTGCTTTTTCCTCTGTTAATTTGGGTAATTTATAATTTTTTACTTATCCATTCATTTCATTTAAATTTTGAAATTCACTCACATGTATTTGGGCAAAATAACTCTTAATAACTGGTTTAAATTCTTCTTCATTGGTGATGAATTCACCCCCTTCATTTTTGATACAAGCAATTTGTTTTACTTCTTTTCTTACTTTTCTTAAAATACATAATTTATTTTTCAGTTCTCAACATTCATTTTTCACAAGAATTTGAATCCAAAATTTTCTCCCTATCTCTTCTGATCCCCCACCCCAAGAAAGCGTGCACCCTATCCAATCTTCCATCTGCCTTCTCCTCTATATTCCTGTAGGCCAAAATAGATTTCTGTATTCCATTGCCTGTATATCAAAATCTCCAGTTGCAAGTTAAAACCATTTTTGACCTTCATTCTTAAAGCTTTGAGTTCCATATTCTCTCCCTCCCTCCCCACCTATCCTCGTTGAGAAAACAATCAAAACCATATAGGTCATACATGTATAACAATGCAAAGTACTTCCATCATACTTCCGTTGTAAAAGACTAACAATATTTCCCTCTGTCCTATCCTGCCCTCTATTGATTTCATTATCTCCCTTGACCTGTCCTCCCACAATAGTGTTTCTTCTGATTATCCTTTTCTCCAATTGGCTGTCCCTTCTATTATCTTCCCTGTCATAGATTCTTCCCCCTTGCCCTCCAGCAAGGTGAAATAGATTTCCAAATTCAGTGGAGTGTGTGTCATTTCCTCCTTAAGCCATATCCCATGACAGCAAGGCTCAATTTTTTCCTTTCATGCTCCCCTTCTTCCCCTCAATTTTAAAAGCTCTTTTTTCCTTTGATGTGAGATGATGTGTTATATTCTACCTCTCCCTTTCTCTTACTCCCATGACCAGACCACCCCTCCTCCACACTTAGCAAGCTAACCCCAGGGCTGATTGGGGGAAACACAAAACAAAAAGATAAAAAGATACTTGCTCTTAGCTTTTTCACACAAGTCAGCTCAACATCAAGTTCTACAGCTTCTAACTGAAAGAACGAAAAGCCACAACACCATCATGAAAAAGAAAAAGCAAAACAAGCACGAGAAAATCATAGA
Organism: Bettongia penicillata ogilbyi; assembly: GCA_023548195.1. Taxonomy (NCBI): domain Eukaryota; kingdom Metazoa; phylum Chordata; class Mammalia; order Diprotodontia; family Potoroidae; genus Bettongia; species Bettongia penicillata. The sequence continues at coordinate 974,586 of JAJHZJ010001031.1, read as the reverse complement.
ATCTTTCTATGGGGGCAAGGACCAAAGAACGAATACCAAAGAAGTCAGTCGTGAGACTGTACTTCCATCTGAAACTTCAGAAGGGACTATGAACTACTCTCATGCACAAACAGATCTCCTGGAAGAGTGGAAGAAGGAAATAGAAGACAAACTGGCCAATGATTTTAAAAATATTAAAAAAAGATTTCACTGATGAGAACACCTTTTTAAAAAGGAAAATTGAATAAATGGAAAAGGAATCAGAAAAGCTAACTGGGAAATATAGACAAATGGAAAAGGAAACACAAAACCTAACTGGGAAAATTGCACAATTGGAAAAGGAAATACAGAAATTAACGGGAGAAAATAACTCCTTAAAAGGAACAATTGGGCAGATGGAAAAGGAGATGCAAAAGTTAACTGAAGAAAACAATTAGATAAAAAATAAAATTGGGCAAATGGAAACTAATGACTCTATGAGACAAGAATCACTCAAACAAAATCTAAAGAACATTTCCAACCCAGGGTGACTTGAAAGACCCACAGGAAACGTCAGTTGCACCAGACATGGAGCAGAGCTCTGATTGTGGAGTCCAGCCCAGCCTTGGTCCCCTACACACGGCTCGTAAAAAGCCCTCTTGGTCTGAATCTCCAGTCTCAGAATCTCCAGTCCCAGGAGCAGAGGGTCTGCAGATCCCTCAAAACACAGGTGCCAAAGGTCAGTGACAGGGTTTATTCAGCTGGCCAGGAAGGGAGAAGGGCCTTCACATCTGGCAGGCAGCAGGAGTTCTCAGGGCAGCACCTACAGCAGCCTGAGACTATAGCTGGATTGTAAAAACCCCTGGGGGCACTGAAGAGCTGAATCTTACCTCAGCCCTATGTAGATGTCCTGACGAAGCTCGTCTTTGTCTTGCAAGGAATGGAGGTCCTGCCCCCACAGCTTGATTGAATCCCCCCCATGTCCCCACCCCAAGGGATACCTTGGCAGAACTGGAGGCCAGATGCCTATGGAGAGGAAACACGAGTAAGATTCTGGGCACAAAAAAATTCCCTACTCCCAGACCAGCACACACTTGATTGTGCCATCTTGGAGGAAAGGATATTTTACAGGTCCCCATACTATACCCTGCTCCTGACAAAGGACCCAAAAGTAAAGTAACTGTTTGGAAAAATGCCCCAAAAAGGGAAAAAAAGTGGGAGTACAGAAGATTACTTTGTTGGTGAACAGATACCTCTTCCCATCCTTTTAAATGAAAAAGAACAATGCTTACTACCAGGAAAAGACATGAAAGTCAAGGCTTCTGTATCCCAAACATCCAAAATAAATATTCAATGGGCTCAGGCCATGGAAGAGCTCAAAAAAGATTTTGAAAATCAAGTAAGACAGATGGAGAAAAAACTGGGAAGAGAAATGAGAGAGATGCAAGAAAAGCATGAAAAGAGGGTCAATACCTTGCTAAAGGAGAGCCAAAAAATACTGAAGAAAAGAACACCTTGAAAAATAATCTAACTCAATTGGCAAAAGAGGTTCAAAAAGCCAATGAGGAGAAGAATGCTTTATAAAGCAGAACTAGCCAAATGGAAAAGGAGGTGCAAAATCTCACTGAAGAAAAGAGTTCTTTAAAAATGAGAATGGAGGAAGCTGACCCGAGCAGACTTCAGAGAGGAAAGCTCCGGGGGAAGCGCCGGCAGCCAAGAAAGTCCCTCCGCTCACAGAAGCTACAGGTCAGTGAAAAAGAAAGCCGGGCTGAAGGAGAGGGGAAGCGGGGCGTCTCCGTGACTCGGGCCCCCTCGGGAGGAAGCGGCTGCGGCAGAGATGGGGGCAGGAAGCGGCGGAGGCAGAGGCGTGGGCGGGCGGCTGAGGCGGCAACGGCCCGGGACTCAGGAATCCCCCAGCAGCAAGTAGGATCTTCAATACTGAAGGTCTTTCCAACCTGAGGGAGCCGAGCAGGGGAGACGGCCCTGCCTCCACCCTGCTCTACTGCTGAACGCCTCTGAATAAAACCCCCAAGGGAGCTGAGCACAGCAGGCGGGGCCCCCCACCCCGCCCCCACCCGCTCCTTTCCTGAAAGTCTCTGCGGAAAGCCCCTGAGGGCCCAAGCTTAGGAGACGGCCCTGCCCCCACCCCTGTGCCAGAACTAATGCTTGCCGCGGGAAAGGGCATTTGAATCTCAGAGGCCAAGCACTAGCTGGGCGGATCCAGGCGGGGGTGGAAAGGAATCTCAGAAGTCAAGTAACTGGCTGGGAAAATGCCTAGAAAGGGGAAGAAAAATAAGACTTTAGAGAGTTTTTTCCAACAAATGCAAATGATCCCGACCTTCGGATCTGATGGGGAGGACGAGAACATATTTTTCTCATCAGGGATAGATGTGGAGGGCGGGGCCTCAGTACCCCAGACACCCCAGGGGGGTGTTGGGTGGGCTCAGGCCTTGGAAGAGCTTAAAAAGGATTTTGAAAAGCAAGTTAGACAGGTGGAGGAAAGACTGGGAAGAGAAATGACAAAGATGCAAGAAGAGTATGAAAAAAAGGTCAATATCTTGGTAAAGGAGACCCAAAAAAATGCTGAGGAAATTAACACCTTGAAAAATAGGCTCACTCAATTGGCAAAAGAGGTTCAAAAAGCCAATGAGGAGAAGAATGCATTCAAAAGCAGAATGAGCCAAATGGAAAAAGAGGCTCAAAAGCTCACTGAATTTAATAGTTCTCTCAAAATTAGAATGGAACAGATGGAGTCTAATGACTTTATGAGAAACCAAGAAATCACCAAACAAAACCAAAAGAACGAAAAAATGGAAGAGAATGTGAAATATCTCATGGGAAAAACAACTGACCTGGAAAATAGATCAAGGAGAGACAACTTAAAAATTATGGGACTACCTGAAAGCCATGATCAAAAAAAGAGCCTAGACATTGTCTTGCATGAAATTATCAAGGAAAACTGCCCTGACATTCTAGGACCAGAGGGCAAAATAAGTATTGAAAGAATCCATCGATCACCACCTGAAAGAGGTCCAAAAAGAGAAACTCCTAGGAACATTGTGGCCAAATTCCAGAACTCCCAGCTCAAGGAAAAAATCTTGCAAGCAGCTAGAAAGAAACAATTCCAGTACTGTGGAAATACAATCAGGATAACCCAAGATCTAGCAGCTTCTACATTAAGGGATCGAAGGGCGTGGAATAGGATATTCCAGAAGGCAAAGGAACTAGGACTGAAACCAAGAATCACCTACCCAGCTAAACTGAGTATAATACTTCAAGGGAAAATATGGTCTTTCAATGAAACAGAGGACTTTCAATCATTCTTAATGAAAAGACCAGAGCTGAAAAGAAAATTTGACTTTCAAACACAAGAATGAGAGGAAGCATGCAAAAGTAAACAGCAAGGAGAAGTATTAATGGACTTACCAGAAATGAACTGTTTGCATTCATACAGGGAAGGACAATATTTCTAACTCTTAAAACTTTTCAGTATCTGGGTGGTTGGTGGGACCACACATACACATGTACACGCATGCACACACATACACACATGCATTCACATGCAGAGACAGAGAGCACAGATTGAACTGAATAGGATGGGACCATACCTTAAAAGAAATTAAGGTAAATGGTGAGAGAGAAATGTAGTGAGAGGAAAGAGGGGGAAATGGAAGGGGGTAACTATATGTCATATAAGAGGCAAGTAGGAGATGTTTTTAGTGGAGGGAAAAAGAGGAGAGCTGAGGAAAAAACAAACAAACAAACAAACAAAAGTTTACCCTCATCACATTTGACTAAACGAAGGAGTGTAATGCACACTCATTTTGGTATGAAAACCTATCTTACAGTATAAGAAAGCGGGGGAGAAGGAGATATTGGGGGGGGATGATGGAAGGGAGGGCAAAGGGAGGAGGGAGTAATTGAAAGTCAACACTTGGGGAGGGACAGGATCAAAGGACAGAAGAGAAACAATGAGGGGCAGGTTAAGAAGGATGGCAATTCAGTTAGTCTTACACAACACGACTATCAGGAAGGTCATTTGCAAAGCTACACAGATATGGCCTATAATGAATTGCCTGCCGTACCAAAGGGAATAGGTGGGGAGGGAGGGATGGGGAGAATTTGGAAATCAAAGTTTTAGGAACAATTGTTTAGTATTGTTGTTGCAACTAGGAAAGAAGACATACAGTTAATGAGGAATAGAAAGTCATCTGGCCCTACAGGAGAAAAGAGAAGATAGAGACAAGGGAAGGGAGGGATGACAGAAGAGAGGACAGATTGGAGATAGGGAAAATTAGATTGCTTGGGGTATTGGGGTGGGGGAGGGGAGAAAAGGGGAGAAAATTTGGAACCCAAAAATTTGTGAAAATGAATGTAAAAAGCTAAATAAATAAATAAACTAATTAATTAAAAAAAATGAGAATGGAACAGATGGAGGCTAATGACTTTATGAAAAACCAAGAAATCACAAAACAAAACCAAAAGAATGAAAAAATGGAAGATAATATGAAATATCTCATTAGAAAAACAACTTACTTGGAAAACAGGAGAGGCAATTTAAAAATTATGGGACTACCTGAAAGCCATGACCAAAAAAAAAGAGCCTAGACATCATCTTTCATGAAATTATCAAGGAAAACTGCCCTGATATTCTAGAACCAGAGGTCAAAATAAGTATTGAAGGAATCCACCGATCACCACCTGAAAGAGATCCAAAAAGAGAAACTCCTAGAAATATTGTGGTCAAATTCCAGAGTTCCCAGGTCAAGGAGAAAATATAGCAAGCAGCTAAAAAGAAACAATTCCAGTATTGTGGAAATGCAATCAGGATAACACAAGATCTAGCAGCTTCTACATTAAGGGATTGAAGGTTGTGGAATAGGATATTCCAGAAATCAAAGGAACTAGCATTAAAACCAAGAATCACCTACCCAGTAAAACTGAGTATAATACTTCAGGGGGAAAAATGGTCTTTCAATGAAGTAGAGGACTATCAACCCTTCTTAAAAAAAAAGACCAGAGCTGAAAAGAAAATTTGACCTTCAAACACAAGAATCAAGAGATGCATGAAAGGGTACATGACAAAGAGAAATCGTAAGGGACTTACTAAAGTTGAACTGTTTACATTCCTTCATGGAAAGATAATATTTCTAACTCTTGAAACTTTCTTAAGTATTGGGGTAGTTGATGGGATCACACACACACACACACACACACACACACAAACACTCACAGAGAGACAGAGAGCAGAGGGTGAATTGAATAGGATGGGATCATATCCTCAAAAACTGAAATTAAGTGCGGAGAGAGAATTATATTGGGAGGAGAAAGGGAGAAATGGAATGGGGCAGATTATCTCTCATAAAAGAGGCAAATAAAAGACTTTTCAGTGGAGGGAAAAAGAGGGGAGGTGAGAGAAAAGCACATAAAGCTTATTGTCATCACATTAGACTAAAGGAAGGAATGAAATGCGCACTCATTTTTGTATGAAAACCAAACTTACAACACAGGAAAGTGGGGTAGAAGGGGATCAGCAGGGTGGGGGAGATGATGGAGGGGAGGGCAGTGAAAGGAAGAGCAATTTGAAGTAAACAATCTTGGGGAGGGACAAGGTCAAAAGAGAGAATAGAAGCAATGGGGGGCAGGATAGGATGGAGAAATTATAGTTAGTCATACGCAACACGACTATTATGGAAGTCATTTGCAAAACTACACAGATGTAGCCTATATTGAATTGCCTGTCTTCCCAAAGGGAATGGGTGGGGAAGGAGGGGTGGGAAGAAGCTGGAACTCAAAGTCTGAGGAACAATTCTTGAGCATTGTTCTTGCAACTAGGAAATAGAAATACAGATAATAGGGTATAGAAAGTTATCTTGCGCTGCAGGACAAAAGAGAAGATGGGGATAAGGGAAAGAAGGGATGTTAGAAGAGAGGGCAGATTGGTGATATGGGCAATTAGAATGCTTAGAGTTTTGCCATGGGGAGAGGGAAAAATGGGGAGAAAATTTGGAACCCAAAATTTTGTGGAAATGAATGTTAAAAGTTTAATTAATTAATTTTAAGAAAAGAAAAAAGCATATGGTAAATTGCATCACAGGAAGAAGTATAACATAGTAGAGGGAAAGATGGGAGGGAGATGGGAATTGTTTCAGAGGTACTCTCATTGCATTTGATTCAGGGAGGGAACAATAAACTTAAGTATATAATTCTAACTAGCTCTGTAAGCAGTAGGAGGGAAAAGGGGAAGAAAGGTGAGGGGAAGCTAAAAGGGAGGGAAGAAGCAGTAAGGGTAAAGGGGAGTAAAATGGAGGGGACCTAAGAGAAGGAGGGAAGGTTGCAGGAGGTGGTGGTGAGAAGCGAAAACTATTGAGATGGGGAAGGGAGATGAGAGAGCTGAAAGCAAAAATGGTGGGAAAAAGGATGGAAGGAAATACACAGATTGTAATTATAACTGTGAATATGAATGGAATAAACTCTCCCACAAAACGGAGACGGATAACAGAATGGATTAAAAGCCGTAATCCAACGGTAGTTTGTTTACAAGAAACACATTTGAAAAGGTGGGATACACATGGTAATGTTGGAGGAGAATATATTGTGCTTCAACTGATATAAGAAAAGCAGAAGTAGGAATCCTAACCTCAGACAAAGCAAAAGCAGAAATAGATCTAATCAAAAGAGGTAAGGAAGGAAACTATATCCTGCTAAAAGTCACCATAGACAATGAAGCAATATCATTGCTAAACATGTATGCTCCAAGTGATATAGCACCCAAATTCTTAGAAGAGAAGTTGCAGGAGTTGAAGAAATAGACAGCAAAACTATGCTAGTGGGGGACCTCAACCTTCCCCTGTCTGAACTTAATAAATCTAACCTCAAAATAATCAAGAAAGAGGTTGAGGAGATAAATAAAGCATTGGATAAGGTAGATATGATAGATCTCTGGAGAAAATTGAATGTGAATAGAAAGGAATATACTTTTTTATCATTTTCTCAAAAATTGACCATGTACTAGGATATAAAAACCTCACAATTTAGTGTGCAAAGGCAGAGATAATCAGTGCATCCTTCTCAGATCATAATTGAATAAAAATTATGTGTAATAAAAGGCCATGGAAAGATAAACCAAAAATCAATTGGAAACTAAAAAATCTAATCATAATAAGGAGGGGTTAAAGAAGAAATCATAGAAACAATCAACAACTTCATTCAAGAGAATGACAACAATGAGACAGCCTGCCAAATATTATGGGATACTGCAAAAGCAGTTGTTAAGGGAAGTTTTATATCTTTGAAGGCCTACATTAATAAAATAGAGAAAGAGATCAATGACTTGGGCATGCAGCTGAAAAAGCTAGGAAAAAAACAAATTGCAAATCCCCAAGTAAATACCAAATTAGAAATACTGAAAATCAAAGGAGAGAGTATAAAATTTACATTAAAAAACTAATGAACTAATAAATAAAACCAATAGTTAGTTTTATGAAAAACCTACTAAAATGGATAAACCTTTGGTCAATTTGATTCAAAAAAAAAGAAGAAAATCAAATTACTAAAATCAAAAATGAAAGGGGTGAAATCACCTCCAATGAGGAGGAAATGAAAACAATAATTAGAAATTACATTGCCCAATTTTATGCCCACAAATACAACAATCTAAATGAGATTGATGAGTATTTTAAAAAAATGCAAATTGCCCAGATGAACAGAAGAAGTTGAATACATAAACAATATCGTCTGTGAAAAACAAATTGAACAAGTCATCAATGAACTCTCTAGGAAAAAAAATCTCCAGGGCCACATGGATTTAAAAGTGAATTCTATCAAACATTTAAATAACAGTTAATTCCAATACTCTATAGACTATTTTGAAAATTGGGGAAGAAGGAGTCCTCTCAAATTCTTTCTATAATATATATACGATTTTGATACCTAAACCAGGAAGAGCCAAAACAGAGAAAGAAAATTATAGATCAATTTCTCTAATGAATATAGATACAAAAATTTTAAATAAGATTTTAGCAAAAAAGAATCCAGCATCTTATCACAGAAATAATACATCATGGTCAGGTAGGATTCATACCAGGGATGCAGGACTGGTTCAATATTAGGAGAACTATTAGTATTATCCATCATATCAACAACAAAACTAACAAAAAACACATGGTTGTCTCAATAGATGAAGAGAATCTTTCAACAAAATACAACACCTATTCCTGTTAAAAAATACTGGAGAACATAGGAATAAAGGGAACTTTCCATAAAGTAATAAGCAATATCTGTCTAATACCTCCAGCAAGCATTATATACAATGGAGATAAGCTAGATGCATTTCCAATAAGCTCAGCAGTGAAGCAAGGATGTTCATTATCACCACTATTATTCAGTCTGGTACTAGAAATGTTGGCAATTAGATAAGATAAAGAAATTGAAGGAATAAGAATAGGCAAAGAATAAACTAAGTCATCAAGTCATCACCCTTTGCAGATGATATGATAATATACTTAGAGAATCCCAGAGATTCAAGTAAAACAATTTGTAATAAACAAGTAAGTCAAGTTATAAACAGCTTTGGCAAAGCTGCAGTTTACAAAATAAACCCGCATAAATCTTCTCCATTCCTATATATTAATAACAAAGTCCAACAGCAGCAAGAAATAGAAAGAGAAATCCCATTTAATGCTGGAGTAGACACTATAAAACATTTGAGATTTTACCTGCCTAAACAAACCCAGTGACTATATGAGCAAAATTACACGACAGTTTTTGCACAAATAAAGTCAAATCTAAGTAAGTGGAAAAACATCAGTTGCTCATGGGTAGCCTGAGCCAATATAATAAAAATGAAAATTCTATCTAAACTAATTTACTTATTTAGTGCCATACCAATTAAACTAGTAAACAATTATTTTCTAGAGGTAGCTAAAATAATATTAAAATTTATCTGAAACAACAAAATGTCCAGAATATCAAAGGAACGAATGAAAAGAAATGCTAGGGAAGTTGGCTTAGCACAACCAGATCTCAAATTGCATTATAAACCAGCAATCATCAAAACCACTTGGTACTGGCTAAGAAATAGGGTAGACAAGTAGAATATTCAAGGTACTCAAGACACCGTAGGCAATGAATATAGCACTCTCCTGTCTGACAAACCCAAGGACCCCAGCTTCTGGGGTAAGAACATACTGTTGGACAAATATTGCTGGGAAAACTGTGGCAGAAACTAAATATAGACCCATGCCTGACACTGTACACAAGAATAAAGTCCAAATGGGTACATGATCTATGTATAAATCTTGATACCATGGACAAACTGGAGGAGTAAGGAATAGAGTATTTATCAAATTTATGGAGAAGGGAAGAATTTTTGACTGAATAAGAGATAGAAAGCATTATGAAGTGCAACATGGATAATTTTGATTACACTGAACTGAAAAGTTTTTGCACAACCAAACCCAATGAAACCAAAATTTGGAGGGATGTAGTTTATGGGGAAAGAATTTTTACAACTAATCTTGGGGATAAAGGGCTATTTACTGGAATATATAGATAACTGAGTCAAATGTGCAAAAATATAAACCATTCCACAATTGACAAATACTCAAAGGATTTGAACATGCAATTTTCAGAGAAACAAATTAAAGATATCTATTATCATTAGAAAAAATGCTGTAAATCACTTTTGATTAGAGAGATGCAAATCAAAACAATTCTGAGGCACCACATCACACCTGTTAGATTGACAAACATGACAGAACAAGAAAATGATAAATGTCGGAGAGGATGTGGGAGAGTTGGAACAATAATTCATTGTTCATGGAGTTGTGAGCTCAGACAATCATTCTGCTGAGCGGTTTGAACTAAGCCCAAACGGCTTCAAAAATGTGCATACCCTTTGACCCAGCAATATCACTTCTACAACTGTATCCCCAAGAGATCATAAAAATGGGAAAGGGTCCCACATGTACAAAAATATTTATAGAAGCACCCTTTGTAGTTGCTGTAAACTGGAAATCAAGGGGATGTGCATCAATTGGGGAATGGCTGAATAAATTATGGTATATGAATATAATATGGCACTATTGTGCCATAAGAAATGATGAATAAGAAGACTTCAGAGAGGCCTGGAAACATTTATATGATCTGATGCTGGGTGAAAGGAGCAGAACGAGGAGAACTTTGTGTATGGCAAGGACCAGAGTATGTGAGAGCTTTTTCTGGTAGACCTGGATCTTCAAAGCAATGCAAGGACATAAAAAAAAATTCCCAAATGTCTTCTAAGGCAAAATGCCTTCCACATTCAGAGAAAGAACTATGGAATTCAATCACAGAATGTAGCACATCATTTTATGTGTGTGTGTGTGTGTGCGTGTGTGTGTGTTATGTTTTGGTTTGTTATATGATTTCTCCCATCTGTTTCAGTTCTTCTGCACAGAATAACTATAATGAAAATGTATTCAGTAGGGATGTATGTGTAGATGTTATATAGAATTGTGTGCCATCTTGGGAAGGAAGAGGGGTTATGGGGGGTAGATAAGGGGAAAAAAATCTAAGTTTTGTGGTAGTGATTGTAGAGCATTAAAGATAAATAAAATGAATACATATGAAAAAAAGAACTATTTTCTTCACTGAAGTTTTGAACCTCCTTTTCCATTTGACTAATTCTGCTTTTTAAAGCATTCCTCTCCTCATTGACTTTTTGGACCTCTTTTGCCATCTAAATTAGTTTAATTTTTAAGGTGTAATTTTCTTCAGCATTTTTTGAGTCTCCTTTTGCAAGTTGGTTACTTGATTTTCATGATCTTCTTGCATGGCTCTCTTTACTCTTCCCATCTTTTTCCTCCATTTCTCTTATTTGATTTGCAAAATACTTTTTAACTTCTTCCATGACCTGAGATCATTGCATAGCTTTTGGAGGTTTTGCATGTAGAAACCTTGACTTTTATCTTCTTCTGATGGTATGCTTTGTTCTTCCTCATCTGAAAGGATGGAAGAAAATATCTTTTCACTACAGTAGTAACCTGCTTTAGTCTTGTTTTCCCCCCTTTTTGGTCATTTTCCCAGCCACTTACATGATTTTGAGTCCTTTGTCAAATGGAGGGTATATTCTAGGGACTCCACCCCAGGCAATCGTCACCACCTTTAAATCCTCACCTATTTTTTTTTAAGTGATACATACATACATATATATATATATATATATATATATATATATATATATATATATATATATATATATATATATATATATATATATATATATATCCTTCCAAGGTTGGTGACCAAAGGAAAATTTCTATAGCCACTATATTTTTTAGAGGTGGGGAGGGCCTGGCATAATGAGAGAGATGGGGTTATATTAGTCAAAAATGTACTGATACTTTTATATGCACTGCATGCATATACCAAGCTCAAAATTCCATAACGACTTTCATAATTTCAATACAAGTCTACATGTGTGTGAGTCCTTGACATCAGTACCTCAAAAAGCAGAACATGGAAATCTAGATACTTTGTCATCAATTAGAAAACATGATTAGTGAAAGACAAATTTGAGGGAGGCAAAATGTTTTATTATAATTGGCAGTTTGGAATGATATATAGATTTTATATATGATCCATCTTCCCCAAATCATTTTTCTTTTCCATTCATTTAAGAATTTTAAAAATGAACTATGCACACACACATATCATTGAATTTGCATAAAGTACAATATGCCAATTGACTTGCATTTTTATGTAATTTTTAAGTCAAGAAATATTGCTGCATAATCAACTGCTGGATTTCTAGTTCTTGTTGGTACGTTACCCATGAAACAAGTAAAATATTTTCAGTATTCTAAGGGGTGAAACTTACATGGAATATTAAAATATTGTACTGAGGTACTACTATACAGTAAAATGGAGTGACATATTCAATTATGCTACAGATAAAGTTGTGTCCCAGAGCCATGTACGGGGTGTTCAATGAATCTCTAAACTTAACACAGACAGCATATAAAGTAGACATTGTACTCATCTTTCAAAATCATCATTTTTATGCATTTGAAAAAAAAATACATAATTAATGTCCAAATATAAGTGGTAAATAATTTTTTTTCTCTAAAGGAAACAAAAGTTATTCTGCATGTAGATAGAAGATGTGGTATTATTTGGGTTTATTCAAAATCTTTTAGTAAAAAAAACAAACAAACAAACAAACAAACAAAAACCATTGTCTTGCTTTAATATTTATTTTATCCTCCAGAAGTTAGAAGACACAGCAATGTGAAGTTCTATTCTGGACATGATTCTAACAAGGAAGAAAATAGATAGAATGGTGTTTCTTAAACTTCGTTTGTGCCAAGAAAACCTTTGGAATTTTGTGGAAGTTTATAGAGGCTTCTTAAAATAGCACTTATTTGTTGTAAAATATATGGGATTTTAAAGGAAATAACTGATATTAAAATAATTAACTGTTTTCTATTTTGCATATCCTAAATTAATATTCCCCATGCTAGACTGACTTCTCACTGTGTCATGTTTTGAACTATATGGTTTCTGAAATCTCTTCCGAATCTGAAATTCTATCATTAAGGGATTAGGGGTATTAGCTCTAATAAAATTGGAAGTCTGAAACTCTGCATGGCAGAAAACTAAATTGAGCAGGTTTTATTTTCCTGACTTTTAAAGCCATCAGAGCAAAATTACTACTGCTTACTGATTTGCTACACATCTGGTACATTTTGTTTTGTTACAAGATAGATAAAATTAAGGTTATGTGGACTAATCTTTTATGAAGTGGGTACATATTAATTTTGGATAATCTGTAATGGTTCTTTAAACAGCGATGATGGATGAGATTGATAGAAGATGGATTATTAATGTTTTATATGTCGTATATCGGTGGGATACGACACCTACACAATTCTCTGACCAGGTACTGAACTGCTCCTAAATTTGGGGGATAAGGTAAGTTGAAGATCAGTAGAATGGGAATTGATTTAAAAAAGGAAAAAAAAAACCATGAGAACCAAAATGATGAAATCGTTAACTACTTTATATATTTAGAACAATATACATTAAGTGATTATAGTCTTGAAATGAATATCAAGAGAAATCAAGAGAATGACAACCATAGATTCCCCCCACCCAATTGTGAATGGATCAAGTAAAGGACATACTTTGTAATTATTCATTGCTGCATTTAGCAACAATAGAAAATAAATTAGTAGTTGGGACTCTAGAATTTTATAGATAATAGCAAGTTTTTCTGCATAATTGAATCTCAAGAAGAGGTTAAGAAACATCCTCCCCTAAAATAGAAGACAGCAATAATATTTAGTAAAATATCAGATTTAAAAAAGAATATTTAACTTTCTGTAAAGATAATAACTAAAAATAAATCTTCAATCCTACTTTGTAACTGAGATTGCATCAACTCAAAACAACTTCTTAGAAAAGAAACTTTTGAACTCTTGTTTTTTAGTCATTAGTAGTCCTTTCCATAGATATTTATTAATTGATTAACATATACTAGGTACATTATGATAGGTGTTAGGAATGATACTGAGAACAGCAAGACATGTGCCTATCTTCAAGGAACTATAGATATCATAGACAAGATTACATAAATATGTGTGATTGTAGTGTAAATATAGTCTTTGAGTATAAAATATTAAAATAAAATTGTAATAGGATTGTCACAGTAAACAGAGATAACACCCAATAAAAAATGAAAGCCCTTTAAATTCTTAAAACAGCGCTTTTTAAAGGCCTTAATGGTCTATAAGGGAGTTGATGGAGCAGAAGAGTCTAAAGATTTGCCCATCCTCAAGATGAACAAAGAAAATCAGGGACTTGCTAGAGTTCTCTCCCCAAACCCAGCCAAATACCTGTAAAAATAACTCTGAACAAGTTCTGGAGCTGCAGAACCCACAGAATGATGGAGGGAAGCAAATCACCAGTACAAGACACCCTGGAAGGTTGACAGGAAGTGTCAATTGTTCCAGGCCAGGAACAGAGTTCAATTCAACATGGGCTGTGTCAGCATAGACAGGACCTGAGTGGGCCTTGGGGGAACTGAGTCACTGGCACTTATGGTGGTTTCCGGATTTCATGACCCCAAAATACTGAGGACAAATTGGAAGGTCAGTTGAAAAAAACTGTAGGACCTCTGTGAGAGAATAAAGTGGTCTGGTCCTCACCGCAGGGCAGTGGAGGGGGACTAAGGAGAACATGGCAGCCACAGTAGCAGCAGGAGCAGCAACAGTTATTTATGGAGCTCTAAGCCCACAGATAGTGGGGGACATCAAGCAGCTGACAGTACACCACCCACCTCCACTGCAAGCAGAGAAGGACCTTGACAAAGAACTCAGAAGTCAAATAATTGGCTAGGGAAATGAGTAAAAAGAGGAAAAAAAAATCAGACTACAGAATCTAACTTTGATGACAAGGGAAAACAGAATATACAACAAGAAAGAGACAAAAAAGTCAAAACTCTTACATACAAAGCCTTCAAGAAAAAAAAATAAATGGGTCTCAAGCCATCGAAGAGCTCTCAAATCATTTTGAAAATCAAGAAAGAGAAGTAGAGAAAAAATTTGGAAGAGAAATTAGTAATGCAAGAAAATCATGAAAAATGAGTCAACTACTTGATGAAGAGGACCCCAAAAATGCTGAAAAAAAAAAAAACGTTTAAAAATATACTAAGCCAAATGGCAAATATATCCAAAAAAACCACCGTGGAGAAGAATGACTGAGAGAGCAGTACTGGTCAAATGGAAAAGGAAATCTAAAAATCCTACAGAGTAAAGTAACAGGAAATATACATATATATATATATATATATATATATATATATATATATACACACACATATGTATATGTATGTATGTATGTATGTACATGTATACATACATATACATACATACATACAAGCACTATGACTGTGATAGTTTATCAGAAGGAATGAGAAAAAAAAACAGAATATTGTGAAATTATGACAAAAGTAGACCCCCAATAACATTTCTGAAATATTATTCCTTTTCATGACAAAAATAAGGAAATTACATATTGGTACATAATATAGAGCATTCTGTCAGGCTTATTCACTATGTTTGCTTTCACTCAACTGCTATTTTGGGGGTATTTTTTCTTCTGTACCTTTATTACAAAGGATGGCTGGAAAAAGGCAGCATATTCAAAAATAAATTCATACAAAAGCATTCTTTAAGAGTTTAATATGGAGGGGAGGGAGGAGCCAAGATGGTAGAGCAGAAAGATGCACATATGCTTAGCTGTTACCCCACAGCCTATAAAGAAGAATTCTCAACAAATTCTAGAGCAGCAGAAGCCACAGAACAATGGAGTGGAGGATATTTCTGTTCCTGAGAGATCAAAAACTGATGGGAAAGGTCTGGTGTGTACCGGACTTGGAGCATAGCTGAGCCCTGCCTTGGGCACACAGCACTGACAGGAGCAGATTCAAGCAGGCTTCACAGACGGAATCTCCAGCAACAGCGCAGGTCCCGCAACCCACAGGCACCAAAGGTCAGTGAGAGGGTCTTTTCAGCTGGCCAAGAGGGGAACAGGGTGTCCCCATAACTCAGGCCCCCTCAGGAGACAGCAGCAGAGGCAGCAGCAGACGAGTCTCCCAAAGTAGGCTGTGGTGTGCATCTGTTGAAGGTCTCCTTCAAAATCCACTAAGAGTACTAAGCCCCATTTGGTACCCCGACCTGAGAAGCTGAACTTAACCTCACACTGAATAGCAGCCCTACCCCTGCCAATAGCCCCTGAGGCTTGGGAGCAGCTCATTTGAATCTCAGTCCCCAAGCACTGGCTAGGAAGAACTGGAAGTGAGGTGATTGTGGAGAAGAAACTCAGAGGCAAAGTAACTGGCTTGGAAAATGCCTAAAAAAGGGAAAAAGTAAGCCCACAGAAGATTACTTTCTTGGGGTACAGTGGTCACTCCCCATCCTTTCAGATGAGGGAGAACAAGGCATACTGTCAGAGGAAGTCAAGGCCTCAGCCTCCAAAGGGAACTTAAAATGGGCTCAGGCAATAGAAGACCTTAAAAAACAAGTTAGCAGTTCAGTGAAGGAGAACCAAAAAAAAAAAAAAAAAAAAAAAAAATGCTGAGGAAAATAACAGCTTTAAAAAGAGGCTAACTCAATTGGAAAAAGAGGTACAAAAATCCAACAAGGAGAAGGAGGTTTTAAAAAGTAGAATTAGCCAAATGGAAGAGAAGTTTAAAAAGATAACTGAACAAAATAATTTGTTGAAAGAGAGAATTGAGTTCAGGGAAATGAATGACTATGAGTTAAACCAAGAAGTTAGTAAACGAAACAAAAATTTGAAAAACTAGAAGATAAGGTGCAACAAATCATTGGAAAAACAACTCACCTGGAAAACAGATCCAGGAGACATAATTTAAAAATTATTGGACTACTTGAAAGCCATGATCAAAAAAAGAACCTAGACATTATCTTCCCTGAAATTATCAAGGAAAACTGCCCTGATGTTCTAGAATCAGAGGGCAAAATGGATATTGAAAGATCATCAATCATCTTCTGAAAGAAACCTGAACAGAGAAACTCCTAGGAATATTATGGCCAAATTTCAGAGTTCCTAGATCAAGGAGAAAATACTGCAAGCAGCTAGAGAGAAACAATTTGAGTACTGTGGAAATACAATCAGAATAACACAAGATCTGGCAGCTTCAACATTAAGGGATCTAAGGCTTGGAGTGTGATATTTCAAAAGTCAACGGAACTGGGATTGAACCCAAGAATCACCTACCCAGCCAATCTGAATATAATACTTCAACAGAAAAAATCATCATTCAGTTATATAGTCGAATTTCAAGATTTCATGTTGAGGAAAAGACCAGATCTGTATTTAAAGATTTGACTTCCCAAGACAAGAATCAAGAGAAGCATGAAAAGGTAAACAGAAAAAAAATCATAAAACACTCTCTAAAGCTGAACTGTTTACATTACTACATGGAAAGAAAATATTTTAACTCTTGAATCTTTTCTCAGTATTTGGATAGTTGGAGAGATTGTATATGCATGCACACACATACACATAGATAGATAGAAAGTACAAGATGTGTTATATCAGAAAACATGATATGCACACACACACACACACACACACACAAATAAAATAAAGTAAGAATTAAGGGGTGAAGGAACAAAATTCCAGGAAGAGAAAGGGAGTAGTGGAATGGGGCAGGCTATAATTCATAAAAGAGATGAGAAAAAACTTATTCAATGGAGGAGATAAGGGAGAAAGGGAGAGGGGGTAAAAATAAATCTACTCTCCTCATGTGTGACTGAAGGAGGGAATAACATGCTCACTAAATTTGGTATGAAAATGTACATACACCACAGAAAAGTAGGAGAGAAGGCGGCAAGTGGAGCGAGGGGAATCTTAGAAGGGAGGGCAAATGGGAGAAGGGAGTCACTAGAAATCAAAACTTTTGAGAAGGGACAAGGTATATTGAGGGGGGGAAATAAGGGAGAATAGGGTAGGTCAGAGGGCAATATAATTAGTATTACACAACATGATTGCTATGGAAGTCTTTTGCAAAACAACACATATTTAGTCTGTATTGAATTGCTTCCCTTCTCAGTGGGGCTGGGGAGGGAGGGGGCAGGGAGAAAAGTTGGAATTCAAAGTATTAGAAACGAATGTTGAGAATTTTATTGCATATAATAGGGAAATAAGAACTACAGGGATAAGGGTATGGGAATTTATCTTGCCCTGAAGGAAAAGAGAGAAGATGAGATAGGAGAGGGGTGAGGTTTGATGGAGGGGAGGGTACATTGGGGGAAGGAGTAATCAGAATTCGAGGTATTAGGAAGCGGGGGGATGGGAGTGATGGGGACAAAAATTGGGCAAGTTACAAAGTGAGGTAAAAGCAATTAGTATTAAAATAATAGACTGAATTCATTACTGAGAATAAATCAATGACATCTTTAGTTTGGAGAAAAGAATTTCACTCTAAATTTCCGAGAGGAAGGTAACCTTGGGAAATATTTGGCATTGATGGAAAAGTAAGTGTTTTAATGGTAAATTTGATTTTATGATTGCCATTTAATCAGGAGCTAGAACATGTATAGAAAGGCATGTAAGCCACTTAAGACTTGTCCCAAAAGATGTTCCTTAGCCAAAGTGAAACTATAATCATATTTGAAACCTGGTTATTGGAACTTGCTATTTTTAGATTCTATGGGACTAAGTGAATGTTCTTTTAACTCCAGGTATGGGTAGAAAAAAAGGTGGTCTGAGCCTCCAATACATAATGCCAGTAAGTTGATGAGATGCTGGTATGAACTGCATAAGGTGATCTCAAGGGAAGGGAGAGAGCAGCTGTTCAGCATGGGATGAGGTAGAATTCTCCTGACTCAATTTCCCCACTGACACCTAGCACACTTTAAGCTTGACTGAATGCAAGTGGATAATCTAATCCTGCTTGGAATTGACATGAAGTTGGAGTGATATTGTACCCCTCCAATGCCCTTACTATTGGTGGAAATTTCCTATAGTCAAAAGGTTTGTAAGCTTAATACCAGATCTATTCAATTATAGATCATGGATAGGTGAACATCCAAGGGTGTCTAAAATTAAGCTATTAGGCATAGGATTTTAGATCAACAACAATAAGTTAGGGTCCTTTAATTCTTAGTAATATTGGGCAGACAATTAGGTCGAGCTTGTGAAGTTAGTAACATAAATATTATTTGTGTCTCAGTTGGTTAATGTTTTAAAAAAAAATGTCTTTTGTGGTCCATATTGTAAACGCTTTAAAGACAAGTATCATGTGTCCAAAAGTTGGAATTGTTTTATATGTTATAAACTGTGTTAAAAATAAATAATAATAGATTTTTCAAAAAGAGTTTAATGTATACTAAGCTTTGAAGATTTAGTTTACAAAAGCAGACAATCACTTCCCTCAAGGAACATATATTTTCAAAAGGGGAGATAAAACATTTATGTGAATGTTGGCCTGTGGGGCATTTTGTTCTCAAAATAATAGGGACACTAAGTGGAGCTTTTGTTAGGGAGACTGATATACCTCTTCCAGAAATAATAATAATGTGGTTTATTGGAGAGAGATGGAGATAGAGAGAGATATTCTTGTTGAACTAGTGAAGGATTCCATTGCAGAGTATGGAGTAAGTGACACAAGGTAGGGATTGTTCTGAAATATTAGTATGGGAGAGGCAGTAACAATCCAGGGCATGGATGCCTCAGCAAAGACAATGAAATATTAGGTCATGGCCTCTAGTGCAGAAGCAGTTAAGTAATTATAAGAGTTGTGAAAGAGATCACTGGAGTGTAGGAAGAGATGAATGTGGTGTCAAAAAAAGAATCAATATATATTAAAATCATGTATGCAATTTCCAGGTTTTGAAGAGTAAAAAAAAGTTGATGCAAGTGAGATACTATATGATTCTATAGGTCAAAGAAGAATTTCATCAAAACATTAAGTCATAGAAAGCCTTAGCGATTCACTCTCCATGTAAGGTCAAACGTCAATTTAATTGCATATCTCTTCATTATTAGATAATGTCACTGTCCACCTAATGATTCCAATGTCTTTTATTATGAAAGTATCATTTTTGAGCAAATCAATTGCTCAACTTTCAGAAGTTAAAAGATGAAAATGATATTGCTTTCCATTTTATCCCCACAAAGTCACCCAAGGGATTGAAAGGGTATTTTTCCTCAAATATTTTCATTTTGAAAATTAAATTAGCATAATGGTTTCAACATGTTGACATGAATGAATGCATACATTTTAAAATAATGATTGGTTGAGTTTTGTTAATTTTATCCCTCTGTAGCTTATTTGAGATATCATGTAGGTATTGTTATTCTGAATATGTATTTTAGCAGTTCCTGTGATCTACAGCTTAAGGCAAAGAGACTATAGAACAAAACCTATTTACTTAATTGAAATGACTAAAGATAAATGTGGCTATTCACTGGAAACAGAGGTTTATAATAGCAGAAAACAGAGGAAAATGGATATGTTAATGTTCAATTTTAGGAGTCATTGGGAATGCCAACCAAGTAGTCTTTACAGTAATGATTTTTTTAAGGAAGGCAAACATTATAATAAAAGCTGGAAGAGGCTCTGTTATTCAAAAACAACATGAAATAGTGCTTTGAAACTGATGCAGAAGACATTTCAATGTTTTCCCCTTGAAAACTATAATAGTGCTCATTGAAGCACACTGCCCTACTTCATTAAATCAATATATGTGATATCCAATATTATTCTCCTGTAATTTCTTATTGTATTTTCCATCAAATGTTATTGCAATCATTAGCTTTTTCATAAGCACTCCCCCTTTCACTCTCCTTTTTACCTAAGCAAAAATAACTTTTCTTAACTTCCTTTAAACAAAAAAGGATGTAAGTTAAGAAAGCCTCCAATTCAAAGTCAGCCTCTATTAAAAATGACTAATCTCAAAAGTTATCATTTTGAAGATTAAAAAATAGGAATTTTTCTGGATGATTATATGCAACATGACTAAGGAGGGCTAGGGATGTAGAGTAAAAAAGATTACACTAGTGAAAAGGAAAATAGGGACTCCTTTATGGGAGTTTTTAAGCTGGACTTAAAGAATTAATAAAAAAGTAACTTTCCATTTAATCTCTAATTCTATTTTACTAAACTTTTACAACCATTATTTCTCTGAGTAGGGGTTTGGAGGTTTCACCATTTTGTTACACCACACACACACACACAATCTTGGGTTAATGATTAAAAGAAAAAAAAATCTTATTGCTTTTATGCATCTTCCAACTCTTAGATTTCTTCACTTACTTAGTAGTGCTTCTGGAAGAAAAGAATTAAAGTGAAAACTACTTTAATGCTTAAGCACTCAGAACCATTTTTAATGAAATCCTTATCCACTTGCTAGTTGAAAGATTTGATTTCAGTCTCACTATGCTAGGTTCTTATTTACTCATCATCACAAAATAAAACTTTGTTAATCTAGTGTCAAGGGAGTGAAATTCAAAGTAACTGATATTCTTGAGTCAACCAGTATTTTTTACTGAAATCATTTAATTTAAAGTACAGATAATATTTAACTTGAAGTCTAATTTGAGTCCTGAGTAAATGACTCCAAGTAAATGTCACCAAATACTTCCAGTGAATATACTTATTGGAAACCACAGAGTAAACTTAGAAGTACCACTTCAAAAACTTGGGGAACAATAGGTGTATATGAAGTGAAAACAAGAACAACATTCAGTGGGCAACTTGATGGGCAAATTTAGGTTTAATGATTTTATGATTTTGAGCTAATTAACGAGCCCTACAGTAGAGCATGTCTTTGAAGACTCACTATTGATTGAAACCACAGCAAGATGATGAGTATTTATTACGTACTTACTATATGCCAGGCACTGTGCCTAGTACTAGGAACACAAATAGAAGAATAAAAGAGAGCACTCTTAAGGAGCTTACAGTCTAATGGGAAGAGACAACACACTAAAGGGAAATCAAAAAAGGTTCAAGGGAAATTAAATACGTAGAGGATTGGGGATAAATGGTGGCAAATCATGAAAAATCAGAGGCCAGACTGAGAGATGAACTTGACTAATCTGACTCACTCATTAAAATGAAGACAGAGGAAGGAAGTAATGAATAGGAGAAGGGCTCAAAAAGGCATATTTGCTTGTTAATTCTGAGGAATTATTTGATTTTCTAGAACATACTGTCATTTTGAGGGCCCTTTGCCAACACGTGATAGCAGAACATATCTCAATCAGTAATAAAACATTGCATGAGTACTTTAAAAATAAAATATATGAGAAAATTTTAATCCAACTCCGGATTGTTGACACCAGAAAAGAGTTAAAACAGTCAATGATATGCTTGCCAGATGTGTCTATAACTGATGTGTAGCATATCTCCTCAGAGTCCCATGTAATGAAGGATTACTAATAGAAGATGTAGCCATCCCGCTGTTACTTTTGTGAATGACCTTTTATTGATTGCATAATGTCAGATAAAATTATATAGTTCCTAGTTAATAATCAAATCACTCAAGGTTTTTCAGCCAATATATCAAACTCACACGTTTGTTTTTTATTTGTTTGTTTTCTTAATTTTTTCCCAGAAAGTCATGACTGAGGGATGATAACTGGGGCCCAGGTTGAATAGTTTGAAGAAAGATTGAATTGTTTTAGAGAATAATTTTGTACAATGGACAATACTTTTTAGTACAATGATTTTGGTAACCATAATTTTCTTCTTAAGGTAGAGAGCCCTAATTTGTGCATCAGTATTCTTTGAATTATGACATATGTCTGCAAGTCATGAAAACTCAGAGTTATTTAAGAACTAAAGTTGTGTTCAGTGGTGATTGCTTATGGGAATTTGTTCAGGACAAATGGTTTAGGGATGTCTTTGATAGGACCAGTATTTTTCTAACACAATTTCCTTCAGCCTCAGCTTCTCTGGCACAGTTTCCTCATCATGAGGCATAAAAATTCCCGGCTTCAAATAGTCTGAGTCTCTTAGACTTTATGAGTACCTAAAATTACAAGATTCATTATGCCCTAAGGACTTATTGACCAGGCCCTGATACTTAATGATCAGACACCTTTCAGGATTGAAAGATAAGGTCTATATTCAGAAAAGCTAAGTGTTATTGTATCTTTGTTGCATAGTTTTACTATGTTAGGGCAGAGTAAACCTCCTTTATTCAATGATTTGTGAGCATCTCATTTCACCCCAGAACTGAACCTGAACTAACAGAGTGATAGTGTCAGAACTGAGGCTACAAAATTTGGCATAATCTTGGCACATTGGGTCGAGATAAGGCGTTCTAATGATTTCCATCATGGTTAAATAGAAGAGCCGTACAAATGAGGCAGAAGAGAGTGCCCTGGGGGATGCCACTTAAAACTTTGTCACCAGAAATCTTTTGATCTTATATAGGAAGTTTTCTCTGTGGGACCCACAGCGGGCTCTCATGCAGGCAGATGGACATTAACTTGATGAATACTAAAGAAGGCTGAGTGAAAGTAGGGTAAAGAAAGTATAAAATAAAAGGCAGCTCTCTGTGGTTGTTGGCTGTCCTGCATTAATTGGACTCTCAACATAGTGAGACTGCATCTAACCTGGACAGCATATTCAGCAATTAGAGACAGAGATCATGGTTTTCAAAGACTGTACAATGAAAGGCAATTGCCAACCTATGGAACTGGTAGCTATACAAGTGATGAACTCTCTCCTTGGGCATTCAGTTGGGGTAGTGTATAACATCTTGGACCGGGAATCAGGAAGCCAAAAATGTAAATCCCAAGTCAGATAATTATTAGCCGTCTGACCCTGAGAAAGTCACTTAACTTCTGTCTGCCTCAGTTTCCTCAACTCTAAAATGGAGATAACAATAGTACCTATTTATTGTAATTGTTGTGAGGATAAAATGAGAGGATAATTGGAAAGCATTTAGCACAGTGCCTGGCATAGAGTAAGCCCCATCAAAATGTTAACTCTTGCTATTACTTATAGGTATGGGTACAGAAGGGACCACAATATGGTCCCTGACTCTGATACTCTTTCCTGCTGAAATAGGAGCCACGAGACTGGAGGAAACTAGACTTGAAGCACAGACCAGTGAGCTTCTGCGAGTGCTAAGGAAGTTTCAGGCTTGCCATATAGCTGCTCTCAAGAGGACGTCAATGATGCCCTGTCCTGAGGAAATAGGCTGTGTTTGACCCTCTCTACCAAAGAACTGAGTAATTTCACAAGTTCACACAAAAAAACTTAGGAATTCCAGGAAGAGGGGCTCCTGAAGGCATAGTCTCATAAAAAAGATAACTAAAAAACTCTTAGTTTTGTATTTCGAAAGCCATTAAGAAACACTCTCAGGATCAATTTTTCCAAAGTCATCAAAATTAGTCTTCAGAGTGCAGATACTCCTCAGGTTGTTGAGATGGGAATATTTACATCTGGCTTTGTAAAGTTAAATTCTCCTTGTAGACAACTTGCAAAAGAAGCTCTTCAAGGAAGGGCATGAAGTTCTTAATATAATGGGTTTGCAAAAACCTATGCTCCCTCCCCTAGGGCCTGCACATTCTATGCCGGGTCAGTGCCAGGTGCAATTTGATGCTATTTCCTGGTTGGAGCCTACCAGCAAGACTTCAGACTTTAGTTATGTAACTTCAAATCCACATAACCATATAGGTGTGAACTAATCAATTAGTAAAATTTTAACAGGAGGTTTGGACTGTTGTAGCTTAGGTAAACACTGCTGTCAGTGATAATAGAAACTTTGAGAATGGAGAGGGAAACCACAGACCCCTTTATATCAATTTGTTACATGGGTAGAAGGGTATAACACCAAACCCAGGAAGGACTTTGAGTCTCTCTCCTGAAACATGAGTTTGATAATAAAACAATTGATGTCCAGCCCATGAATGCATTGCTAAAACTCTTCAAGGAAATTAAGTACTAGAACCTTTTCAGCACCATCCAAGTCTGAGGTATCCTTGAAAGGTTCTACCCCATTATGATCATTCTGGGGAGGTTAAAAAGGGCAGTTCATGAAAGAAAAATTGATGCTATGAGCTTAGTATTTATGTGGGCACTTTCAGCAATCTCTAGGCACATTCCTTTGGTTAGAGTCAAATGGAAATCCTTAACATTTTCTGAACTAAACTATGTAGTTAAGTTATCCAGTTATCCAATATAATATCCAATCTTAAGGTCCTTTCATGATGGAAACTAAAGAAGTTATAGAACTTAATTGCAGCATATTCCCTTCCAAAACCCCTGTGTAACCTCTCAGGAAAGCAGATGGTATCTTGTAGAATGCAGTGGACTAAGCAGAACTGTACAAAGTTATCAGACCTAACTCCACAGTAGTTCCTGATCTCATTAATGTGAGAAAGCAGGTAGCTCAGGTGCAGTGCAAGTGGTATGGAGCTCTCAATCACCTACTCTTGCTTTATTCTTCCTCAATTTCAGTGGCTGAGCCTATTGAAGAACAGTTTGTTTTCATTGGATAACGAGTCCCCTACACTTTCACTATTCTTCCCCAGAGATATCTAAACGTGGTCTTGGCATATTGTCATATTACTCCCAGAAAAAGTCTGAGTCTTCTCTTCCTGAGAATATTTATATGCACTATAACCTTGATGGCATAATATTGACTAGACCGGATGCACTTACTGTGTCAGGGCTTTAGTTCAAATAGCATTCCATATGAATGATAAGAGAGGTAAATTAATGTTGATAAAATCTAGGGTCTAACTCACTCAGTCTAATTATCAGAAATGAAATGAGTCTTTCCAGTAGGGCCCAGAACAGTCTATAGTTCTGACAGGTACAAAACAAACTGTCTAACACTGTTTTCCCAGGGATTTTTATGTTCCTTCAAAGTCCATTTTTCTAGAGTTCCTTGTCCATAATGATTAGACTGAGTGGAGCCTTTGGAATACACCAAAAAGACTTTGAGAGACACCTGGAATGAGGTACGCAGCACAATAGATCTCTGGGCATAGGTTCAGGGCAACTTAAGTTGAAATTCAGCTTCAAACTTTTATGGGCTTTGTTAACTTGGGAAAGAAGTTTAATCTCTCTTTGTCTCAGTTTCTTTAGCTTAAAATGAAGTTCATAATAGCATGTACTTTGTAGATTATTTGGGGACATTAAATGAAATAATATAAGTAAAATGCTTAGAGCCGTTCCTATCACATGGAAGGTGGTTAATAAAGATTTATTCACTTCCCCAAAAGGGAATAAACCACTGCTAGGCATCTAGAGTTCAAATTTCTCCAGAGTAGCCACTCCTGCTATTGTTTTAAAACAATAATAGCTTGCTTCTTACTGGGCTCTACTTGTTGCAAAACAAATGACACAAGGTCATGCAATTCATATATATCATACAATCAGTCTTACCACTGAAGAGTCATAATAGTTTGGATAATGCAAGATAATCCCTATAGCAAGACAGACAGGGCAAAGGAAGCTACTGTTGTTAAGTGGAAATGGTAGATTAGAAATCACCCTTGCTTAGTTTTTTCTTGTATTAGTACTCTTCACAAAGAAGTGGTGACTGTGATAGAAAAGGAGGCCTCCAGTTCATTTCCTGATATTTTGCATCCTTGGCTAGCCTTCTGAACTCCCACCTGTAAAAACAAAGCAAAACACTTCTCTCAAAAATAATATCACTCTCTCTGGTCAACCAATGTTTCAGTCTCCTTGAAGACACACATACTCAATAGGACTTAAGCAACCACTAATCTGGCAACAAGAAATATCTAGGCCTGGAGAGTACAAGTACTGACATTTCCTTCCAGTTGCTTAAGCTATTTTAAGCCACAGTTCTGTATTAATGCATTTTAATGGAATTAATGTATTTTTAATGGAATGGGAAGACCTTTCCCACCCATTAATAGACCTATGTGACCTGCATAAGTCTCATGGAATTCTGAGCCACTTGAGTTTGAATCACATGAAGGCTATGGTAGGAGGAGCTTGCTGAATGGGTGAAACAGGAAAAGGTGGAGCGGGGGCAGAGGTGAGATGAGGTTGGTCAGACTAGTCAGAGCTGGGAAGGGTAGAGAAAGTAGGCAATTGGTTGTGAGTGAGGCAAGGGCTTATTGCTTAGGAGAGAGTTTTAGTGGGAAAGCCTGATAAGGTGTATAGACTTCATGGTTACTATGATGAATTTCTTTATTGCTATGATAGAATTGGCTTTCTGGTGTTGGAATTTGGCTTTCTGGTGTCTGAATAAATGTTTTAGTTCTGTCTTCCATGTAGAGCATCTGTTATATTTTCCGATTCAGAACTCCTCTGGCATATTCCTAGTCACTGTCAGTGCTGTGAATATTGCCTTGGTGATACAGGTTCTGACTGATCTTCTCCAAATCTTATTCATTCCCCAGCACGAAGTTTTCTAGTCCTCCAGGTATTTATTCATGCCAAGGGCTCCATGCCGGCTGGATAAGTAATGCAAGTACACTTCGAGTGTCAGTCATCTGTTCTCTGGGATGATACAGCAAATTTCTTTTCAGAAGAGGCTTGGGGGACCAAAGATTGATATTTTTGGAAACTTTCTTGATTTCTAATGGGATGGAGGAAGTGAAACTGTTCCCACATGCATATGGTGCATTTGTAATTACCTAGAAGAAAGATGATACCTTAATTGATTTGAGAGTAATTCTGGGTTTCTGGGGGAGGGCAATGAAAAGTACTTATCTAGCTACTTTTGGGGAAAAAAAGAAGTCTTTCTACAGAAGTCTCTAAAGGGGAAAATTTGTATCATTCCTGATGTGTTTATCACAGAAGAGAAGGTTTTGGAAGGTAGGTCAGAGAATACTGAGTTGGGTGACAGGAAAAAAGACAACTTTGATAACTTTAGATCTCTCTGCATGCAAGAGGCATACTTACCCACTTTGCTATTAATGACTGATACAAAGTGAAAAATTATTGACTCCAGTAGAACTATTCCTATAGAGGATCTAGGTTTTTGAAACTACTTCTGCTCATCGGATTGTCCTTAAACCAACACACGAAATACTTAGCTTTACTAGAGATATCAGTATCTGTGCTGTGGCCCTAGTGTTCTTTGTGCTATTCTGCTTCATTATCAGTACTTAGTATTAGGAGAAACATCATGAACTGCAAAGATGTGACACCAACTGCAACATGAATCATTCTGTGAGAATTTAAGATTTAGTCTTTCTAAATGAAGAAGGAAAAGCTTAGTACTTTTTTCATATTCCTTCACAATTTTTGTTGTTTTTGCTTTTTATCCATTTCCCTCCCTCAGTACCAACTATGGCAGGAGAACCGTTGAATAAAAGTACTTACATTAAAAACATTTACATAGTGGAATATGCTCAAGAGATCTTTAGCATCTTACAATACCTAGATAGTATTTGATATCATCAGAATTTTTTTTTTCTGACAGAATGACCTGAAGCTCTAGCTTCCCAGACCAGTATCCTATTCCCATACAACCTGATGGACCCCCAGCTTCCTGGTTGAGAGGCTTAAAGAGTCCTCATTTGCAGATAGTGTTGCCCTATCAGAGTTGGTGGGTAACCAAAATCATGTTATTCATCACAATTGTGTGACTTAATGACCAGACACATTTCTAGTTAGAGACGAAATATCCAAAGATGCTAGGTGTCATGGTATCCTTTTTGCATCTTCTTGCTGTATTTGAGTAAAGTAAACCTGTTTCTCCAATGCACAATCATTTGTGAATGCCTCATTTCATCACAATATCAAAACTAAACTAAGAAGTTTCTAGCATTAGAATCAAAGCCATAACAATATCCTTTCAAAAAATGAATCACTAAAAGAGTAAGATAAACTGGTCATGTGACACATTATCTAGAGAAAAGCTACATGGACCTTCAGTATAGTTTCTGTAAAGAATTACAAGAAAACATAGATAAGTAACAGAACTAGGAGAAATGGATTGGCTGCAATGTGCAGTGTGAAGGTGGTAGAAATACAGAATGATATTACCTAAAATATACATAAATAACCCATATAGATTAACTTAATGTAGCTCTGGACAGACACATGAGTGTATCTTCATAAGATGGTTGGTGAATTCCTGATAGGGATACCTAGTGAACATAGTCTCTTTCCAAGGGTCAGCAGTAAGGTAGCTGTATGTTTTGGAGATGTCATCAAAGGTAGTTTTAGTAAAATTAGCCAGAGTGGTAGTACAGCCTTTATTAGTAGTGGAGGATCATTAATTCAAGCTATGATCAGCTACTTCTTAGGCACAGGAGTTGAGACAATGCAAGTGAACTTTAGGAATACATTATCAGGTACACCAGAACTGATCTACAGTGACCAGAAACATAGTAGGGTACTGTATGAGGCTTGTCAATCTTGAACCTCCTATAATCAAATCTCACAGAAAATATGGGCAAGGATCAAATGGCCTGGAATCAAATTCTGCCTTTGATATATATTGGCCATATGTCCTTGAATAAATCAACTAACCTCTCAGTGTTCTAGGCATCAATTTATGACTAAGTTACAGAGTAGGTGACTAGCTAAATTAAGTAAAGCAATTTCCTCACTGGGATCTGCCTACATGGAAACAGTGTTGCCTGGAATCCTTTGGCCTCTCCATAACTCAACTATGTTGCCTCACATGTAATGTAGTAACTCAGTTAAAATATACTTTCATCATAGAGGGATGAATCAGTGGAACAGGTTAAGTTCACAAGACACACTATTCAATAAGTGTAGCTATCAATAGTTTAATAATTATGAAGACTCCAACTTCTGGGATAAAAACTCACTATTTCATGAAAAGTGCTGGAAAAACTGGAAAACAGTATGCCAGAAACTAGGTAGATTAAGATCTTATCCCATTTATCATGATAAAGGTATAAAAGGGCCAAAATGGGAACACAATTTAGTTATAAAGGCTGCTATTACAAACAAACTGGGATTGTAAAGGAATAGTTTACATATTAGACTTATGGAAAACATAGGAATTTATGACCAAACATGAGACAGAACATTATGAAATGCAAAATAGATCATTTTTATTAGATTAAATTTAAAAGTTCCTCACAAACAAAGCCAATGTAACCTAGATTAAAAAGGAATCAGAAAGCTGGGAAACAATTTTTATAGCTGTATTGCTGATAAAGGCTTTATTTCTAAAATACATGGAGAACTCAGTCAAATTTGTAAGAATACAAGTCATTCCCCAATTGATAAATGATCAAAGGATATGAAGAGGAAGTTTTCAGATGAAAAAAATCAAAGCCATCTATGAAATCAAAGCCATATGAAAAAATGCTCAAAATCACTATTGATTATAGAAATACAAATCAAAACAACTCTGAGGTACCACATCACACATATCAGGTTGGCTAACATGACAAAACAGGAAAATGAAACTTGTTTGAGAAGATGTGGGAAAATTTGAACACTAATACATTATTGGTGGAGCTGTGGACTGAGTCAACCATTCTGAAGAACAAATTGGAACAAAGTCCAAAGGGCAATAACACTCTCTTTACTATTTACTTTCTCATGTTTCTCTGGATTCTTGTATTTGAAAGTCAAATTTTCTATTCAGCTCTTGTCTTTTCATCAAGAATGCTTGAAAGGGAGGAGGAGCCAAGATGGTGGAGTAGAAAGACTCACGTATGCTAGCTCCGAATCGACAATCCATAAATGTCCTTTAAAAGGAACTCCCCAAAAATTCTGGAGCAATGGAACCCACGCAGAAACACACTGGAAGAGATTTCCGTTCAAGAGAGCTCTGGAAAGCTGTCCCCAGGGGTCCGTCGCACTCCAGACATGGAGCCCAGCCCTACGTTGCCCCGGCCTCAGGGATGGAATCTCTGGTGGCTGCGAAGGTCCCTCCTCCCACAGACACTCCAGGTCAGTGAGAAAGACTTCTGGGCTGGCCGAGAGGGAAACGGGGTATTTCCGTGACTTGGGCACCCTCGGAATGCAGCGGCAGAGGGAGCGGCGGAGGCAGCAGTGGCAGCCTGGGACTCATGAGCAGACAGAAGCTCCATTACAGAAAGGTCTCTGCATAAACCCCCTGAGGGAACTGAGCCTGGGAGGTGGCTCTGCCCCCACCCAAGCACCAGAACTTAAGCTCACGTTGAACAGCAGGCGTTCCCACTGCTGAAAGCCCTGAGGCTGGGAAGAAGTATTTGAATCTCAGACCCCCAGCACTACCTGGGTGGATCTAGGTGGGGGTGAAGAGGAATCTCAGAAGTCAAGTAACTGGCTTGGAAAATGCCCAGAAAAAGGAAGCAAAGTGAGACCATAGAGAGCTACTTTCCTGGGGAAGAGACGTTCCTTCCTCCCATCATTTCTGATAAGGAAGTACAATGCTTGCCATCAGGGAAAGACGTGGAGGTCGGGGCCTCTCAATCTCAGACATCCGAGGTGGATGTCTGGTGGGCTCAGGCCATGGAAGACCTCAAAAAGGATTTTGAAAATCAAGTTAGACAGGTGGAGGAAAAACTGGGAAGAGAAATGAGAGAGATGCAAGAAAAGCATGAACAAAGGGTCAATACCTTGGTAAAGGAGACCCCAAAAAATGCTGAAGAAAATAACACCTTGAAAAATAGGCTAACTCAATTGGCAAAAGAGGTTCAAAAAGCCAATGAGGAGAAGAATGCTTTCAAAAGCAAAATTAGCCAAATGGAAAAAGAGGTTCAAAAGCTCACTGAAGAAAATAGTTCTCTCAAGATTAAAATGGAACAGATGGAGTCTGATGACTTTCTGAGAAACCAAGAAATCATGAAACAAAACCAAAAGAATGAAAAAATGGAAAAGAATGTGAAATACCTCATTGGAAAAACAACTGACCTGGAAAATAGATCCAGGAGAGACAATTTAAAAATTATGCGACTACCTGAAAGCCATGATCTAAAAAAGAGCCTAGACATCATCTTTCATGAAATTACCAAGGAAAACTGCCCTGATCTTCTAGAACCAGAGGGCAAAATAAGTATTGAAGGAATCCATCAATCACTGCCTGAAAGAGATCCAAAAAGAACATTGTGGCCAAATTCCAGAATTCCCAGGTCAAGGAGAAGATATTGCAAGCAACTGGAAAGTAACAATTCCAGTATTGTGGAAACACAATCAGGATAACACAAGATCTAGCAGCTTCTACATTAAGGGATTGAAGGGCATAGAATAGGATATTCCAGAAGTCAAAGGAACTAGGACTCAAACCCAGAATCACCTACCCAGCAAAACTGAGTATAATACTTCAGGGGAAAATATGGTCTTTCAATGAAAGAGAGGACTTTCAAGCATTCTTGATGAAAAGACCAGAGCTGAAAAGAAAATTTGACTTTCAAACACAAGAATGAGAAGAAGAATAAAAAAGTAAACAGCCAAGAGAAGTCATAAGGGACTTACCAAAGGTGAACTGTTTACATTCCTATATGGAAAGACAATATTTGTAACTCTTAAAAAGTTTCAGTATCCGGGTAGTTGGTGGGACCACACATAGAAGTACACACACACACACACTCACACACCTGTACATGTGCACACGCACACACACTTACACATATGCACGCACACACAGAGACAGAAAACACAGAGTGAATTGAATAGGATGGGACCTTATCTTAAAAGAAATTAAGGTAAACGGTGAAAGAGAAATGTACTTGTAGGAGAGAGCGTGAAATGGAATGTGGTAAATTATATCTCATTCAAGAGGCAAGCAGGAGACTTTTTAGTGGAGGGAAAAAGAGGAGAGCTGAGAAAAAAACATGAAATTTACCCTCATCACATTCGACTAAAGGAAGGAGTAAAATGCACACACATTTTGGTATGAAAACCTATCATACAGTACAGGAAAGTGGGGGAAAAGGAGATAAGCAGGGAGGGAGGGATGATGGAAGTGAGGGTAATGGGAGAAGGGAGCAATTTGAAGTCAACACTCGGGAAGGGACAGGATCCAAAGAGAGAATAGAAACAATGAGGGGCAGAATAGGATGGAGGGATATACAGTTAATCTTACACAATATGACTGTTACGGAAATCATTTGCAAAACTACACAGATATGGCCTATATTGAATTGCCTGCCTTCCCAAAGGGAACGGGTGAGGAGGGAGGGATGGGGAGAATTTGGAACTCAAAGTTTGAGGAACAACTGTTGAGTATTGTTGTTGCAACTAGGAAATAAGAAATACAGTTGATGAACAAGAAAACTTCAGGGAGGCCTGGAAGGACTTATATGATCTGATGCTGAGCGAAAGGAGCAGAACCAGGAGAACTTTGTGCACAGCAACGACCACAGTGTGCGAGAGTTTTTTCTGGTAGACTTGGAACTTTGTAATAACACAAGAACTTACTGAGAAAAAAAAAAAATTCCTAATGTCGGTCTTCTAAGGCAAAATGCCTTCCACGCTCAGAGAAAGAAATATGGAAGTCATTCGCAGAATGTAGCAGATCATGTTTGTGTGTGGGTGGGTTTCAGTGTATTATGTTTAGATTTGTTATATGATTTCTTCCATTTATTTTAGTTCGACTACATAGCATGACTATAGTGATAATGTGCTCAATAGGAAAGTATATGTAGAACCTAAACAGAATTGTATGCTGTCACGGGGAGGGAGGGGGGGTATTAGGGGAAGGATGCGGGGTATAAAATCTTAACTTTAAGGAAATGATTGTAAAACATTAAAAAAATTAAAATTAAAAAAAAATCAGTGATAAATAGAATTTAATAGCAGATGTTTTTACTTTCAACAGAGTGAAGTTATTGAGCCTTGACTCATGGCATAGCCTGTAACAAACCCAAGCATAGTTTACTCTACATGAAGAAGTTTTACCTTGTCATCTATTCATGGGAACATTAATGCTTTCCTTCAGGAAATGCAGCAAGATTTGGAATTTAACCAATTCATGTTTATATAAATAAACTAACACAAGAAAAAAAAAGAAAAAAAAAGAAATACAGTTAATGGGGAATAGAAAGTCATCTAGCCCTACAGGACAATAGAGAAGATGGGGATAAAAGAAGGGAGGGATGACAGAAGAGAGGGCAGATTGGTGATAGGGAAAATTAGAATGCTTGGTGTATTGTGATGGGGTGAGGGTTTAAATGGGGAGAAAATTTGGAACCCAAAATTTTGTGAAAATGAATGTAAAAAGTAAAATAAATAAATTTATATTAAAAAAAAGAATAAAATCCTCTATTTCAATAAATAGTCATTTTTCCCACCTGAAGGACTATAATTAGTTTTACTCGGCATGTGATTCTTGATTTGAATTCTAGCTCCTCTGACCTTTGGAATATCATATTCCAAGCAATTCAATTCCTTTATTTAGAAGATGCTAGATCTTGTGTTATCTTGATTGTGTTTCCACAATATTCGAATAGTGTCTTTCTGGCTACTTGCAATATTTTTCCTTGACCCGAGAATTATGGAATTTGGCCACAATATTTCTAGAAGTTTTCTTTTGGGGATCTGGTTCAAGAAGTGATTGGCAGATTCCTTAAATTTCTATTTTACCCTCTGGTTCTAGAATATCAGGGCAGTTTTCCTTGATAATTTCTTGAATGATGATGTCTAGGCTCTTCATTTTATTGTGGCTTTTAGGTCGTCTAATAATGTTCAAGTTATCTCCCCTGGATCTATTTTTCCAGTCAGTTGTTTTGCCAACCAGATATTGCACATGGTCTTCTATGTTTTTTTTTTATTCTTTTGGTTGTGTTTTGTAATTTCTTAATTTCTCATAAAGTCATTAGTTTCCATTTGCTTTATTTTAATTTTGAAGAAATTATTTTTTTAAGTAAGCCTTTGGGCCTCCTTTTCATTTGTCCAGTTCTGTTTTAAAGGCATTCTTCTCCTTACTGGATTTTTGGATCTCTTTTTCCATTTGGGTTAGTCTATTTTTTCAGGTTTTATTTTGTTCAGTATTTGGGAGGTCTCCTGTACCAAGCTGTTGACTCCTTTTTCGTGATTTTCTTGAATCAATTTCATTTCTCTTTCTATTTTTCCCTCTACTTTTCATACTTGATTTTCAAAATTCTTTTTGAACTCTTCCATGGCCTAAAACCAATTCATAGTTTTTTTTGAGGCTTTGGATGTAGGAGCTTTGATTTTGTTGACTTCTTCTAGTGGTATGTTCTGATATTCCTTATCACCAAACTAAGATCCTATAGTATGAGGCTTTTTTTTTCCCTTTTTGTTTCTTTTTTTTTTTATGCTGTTTACTCATTCTCCTGGCCAAATGCTTGACTTTTTAACTCTTTTTCGAGGTACACTTGGGGTGGTTGTGGGAGTGAGTGCCCAAGCCTTCATGAGTTTTATATGAGCTTCTCAATTCCCCCTTTCATTGATTCTTATATGATTCTCCAGGCTCCTATCCCCTCCAATTAAATATTACTCATTAGGCATGTGCTATAAGCTTGTAATAAATGCTGAGGATATAAATACAAAACTGAGGCAGTCCTCACCCTCAATGAGTTTTCATTCCTATGAAAGAGGTATCATGAAATAAATAAGTGTGTATGTATTTGTGTGTGTGTGTGTGTGTGTGTGTGAGAGAGAGAGAGAGAGAGAGAGAGAGAGAGAGAGAGAGAGAGAGAGAGAGAGAGAGAGAGAGAGGACACTTCTAAATGAGAACATTTAGTCTGCCAATGCAGGTCAGAAACTTCACTGCAACTCCTATATTCTTAGAGTTGCCTAGAGCACTAAGATAAATGACTTGTCCAATGCCCCACAGGTAATATGTGTCTAAGACAGTGCTTGGTCCCAGGGCTTCCTAATGCTACAGCCAGCTCTTGATCTTTTATGTCATGCTGTCTGGTGTAAGTATATACCCAACGTCTATTCAAAATTTCTACAAGGTAGCTTCCAAATAGAATGTACAGGTAATTATGAGAATGAGGAAAGAATTCTTTCAGAAGGTAGTAATAGAGAAGATATCTGAAGGAAAAGCAGGGATTTCAAGACATGGTATGGGGAAAGAATACAATTCGAGCATGAAAGACAGACTATGAAAAGACATATGAACCAGAAATAAAGTGATGTTTGTGTGGAACAATGGGTAGCCCAATATGGCAGGGTCACTGACGGAGAGGAAGGACGTAATACATATATTTGAAGAACAGAAATGCAGGGAAAAGGCCAGATTATGAAAGGACTTTTCATAAAAGAAAAGAGTTTGGTAAGTTCAACCTTAGTACTCAAAAAATTAAATGAATCCCATAATCACAGAATAATGAACCTTGCCTTCAAACCTAGAGCCAGTATGAATGCTTAGATGGCTGGAAGCAGGGAAATTAAATGGGAGCTCAGGGTCCATCTAGTTTAATTTATGTCTAATTAGAAATTCTCCTTTTAACATCTCCCTTTGATGCCCTATAATGGTAGCAAATTCATTAACTTCCAAAGGCTTTACAATCCTCCTTTGTATAGTAATAACTTAAGATTTTTCTTCATATTGAATGAAATGTATCTCTTCCCCTTCTCTATGTTTTTCCTAATTTTGCCAGTTGGAACAAAGGAGAGTAAGTCTAATGCCTTTCAAATACTTGAAGACAATTTTCATTTTACCACTGAATTCTCTTCTCCAATAGAAGTTTTCTCAGTTTTTTTCAACCAAATCAATCATTGTGTGATCTCAAGACCTTTCAGTAACCTTGAAAGCTTTATCTAGGACTATTAAAAACATGTTGCTCTCACAATTATATGACTATGTGCTATCTAAACAACTACGTTTTGTCTGATCAGAAAAGAATATATCAGAACTTTAACCTGATATACGGGAAGCTATGTGGTAGAGGGGATTGAGTTGCTGGCCTGTTGTGAGGTAGACTCATCTTCATGAGTTACAAATCTACCCTCAGACACTTACTGGGCACATCAATTATTTCTGTTTACCTCATTTTCTTCAAGTGTAAAGTAAACTGGAGATAGAAACAGAAAATTCCTCCAAGATCTTTGCCAGGAAAACCACAAATGAGGTCATGATGAAGTAGACATGATCAAGAATGACTGAACAACACCAAATAACCTGGTTAGTCTACACTGATAATAGTGTGACATAGTAAGGGCATATAGTGTGTCGTGGAAAATTCATGTGTTCTATAGTGAGATTTGATTTCAAGTCAATATCTGGTATTCATTGATTTTTGGCACATTACTTAACTTCTCTACTCCTCAATTTGTTTTCTTTTTTTTAAAGTGGCAATTGAACTCCACCTCTGAATTCCCATAGAGATTAATTTTTTTGATAAATTCTGACATAAATATGGTGTTATGTACTAGATAAAGAGCTGACCTAAAAACTAATTCATCTTGAGTTCAAGTCCTGAATCAGGCATAAACTAATTTTGTGACTGAGGGCAACTCACTTAATTTGTCAGTATCCCAGGATACCTTATAAAATTGTAAATTCGAATAGATATGATAAAAATTTCACTCAGTGGGAATTTTCTACTTCAATAAAATCATGATTCTAGAACAAATATATCTAACATTATTTTGGGGGGGGTCTGACACATCAAACTATTGATTTACTTACACTAAATAATACCCTAAAAATGTTAGGTCTTTTTTTTTCAGTTATCTATTATACACACAAATTTCCCATAATATATATGCATATATATACATATATACTATATAATATATACATACTACATTATATATAATTATATCATTATTATATAATATGTATAATTATATCATATATTTACATATTATATTATTATATTATACATTATTATAATATTATTACATGATATTACATATGGTTATGTATGGTATACAGTATATATAACTATATTACATATGATTGTATAATATCATATATTACACTGTCTAATATATATTATATAGTATATATATGCTATATATTATATATACATATATAGTTGACTTTTTAGCCCAAATCTAAAATTATATTTATCTTTGTGAAATTTCATCATTTTTATATTGTAGTAAGCTGTTCAGTGAAATCTTTAAGGATAAAAAAGACAAAAGAGATGCTAAAAAACAAAAATAACTAATTGAAACTTATGCCTCCATTTGAGTTGCTAATATTTTTATTTCAGGAAAGCAATAGTATTGATGATAGAAATCAACTTATGAGAAGTCAGTTACACTTAGTAGGTAATTAATGTTTAGTTTCTTTTTTAATTTTTTAAAATTATTTTATTGATTTTCAGTTTTGGACAATCACTTCCATATATCTTAGCTTTTCCCCCCTACCTCCCCCTCTTCCTGTCCTTCCCTGAGATGGCATACAGTTTCATACAGGTTCTACACATACATTTTTGATAAATATATTTTCACCTTAGTCATGTTGCATAGAAGAAATAAACTGAATGGGAGAAATCATAAAACAAACTAAAACATAATACAAAAGAAAATGATCTGCTTCATACGAAATGCATGTTTCTTTCTCTGAATGTCAAAAGTATTTTGCCTTAAGAGACCATTGGTAATTATTTCAGTCCTTGTATTGCAATGAAGTACTATGTCTACCAGAAAAATTCCTCAGACACTGTGGTTGTTGCTGTGTACAAAGTTCTCCTGGTTCTGCTCATATCACTAACATCAGTTCATATAAGTCTTTCCAGGCCTCTCTGAAGTCTTCCTATTCTTCATTTCTTATAGAAAAATTGTATTCCATTACATTCATATACCAGAATTTATTCAGCCATTCCCCAATTGATGGACATCCTCTTGATTTGCAGTTTTGGCTACCACAAAGAGAGCTACTACAAATATTTTTCTACATGTGGCACCCTTTCCCATTTCCATGATCTCTTTGGGATTGTATCCCAGAAGCAATATTACTGGGTCAAAGGATGTATACATTTTTGTAGCCCTTTGGGCATATTTCCAAATTGCTCTCCAGAGTGGTTGGATCAGTTCACAGATCCACCAACAATGAATTCTTGTTCCAATTCTCCCACATCTTCTCCAACATTTATCATCTTCCTGTTCTGTCCTGCTAGCCAATCTGATAGGTGTGATGTAGTATCTCAGAGTTGTTTTGGTTTGCATCTCTCTACTCAACAGTGATTTAGAGTATATTTTCTTATGACTTTAGATAGCTTTAATTTCTTCCTCTGAATACTGCCTGTTGATCCTTTGATCGTTTCTGTATTGGGGAACAATTTGTATTCTTGTATATTTGACTCAGTTCTCTATACATTTTAGAAATGAGATCTTTATCATAAACACTAGTTCCAAAAATTCTTTCCCTGTTTTCTGCTTCCCTCCTAATCCTATTTGCATTGGGTTTGGTTGTGCAACAACAATTGAATTTAATATAATCAAAATTATCAATTTTGCACTTCATAATGTTTTCATTCTCTTACTGAGTCAGAAATTCTTCCTTTCTCGTTAAATCTGATAAATACACTATTTCTTGCTCCATTAATTTGATTATAGCATGCATCTTTATGTCTAGATCATATACCATTTGAACTTTATTATTGTGTACTGTGTCATGCATTGGTCCATGCCTAGTTTCTGCCATGCTGTTATCCAATTTTCCCAGTAATTTTGTCAAACAGTGAGTTCTTATCCCAAAAGTTGGAGTCCTTAGGTTTATCAAACAGTAGTTTGCTATATTTATTTGCTACTGTGTCTTGGGTATCTAACATAATCCACTGATCTACCTTTCTGTTTCTTAGACAGTACTAAGTGGTTTTGGTAATTGCTGCTTTATATACAATTTGAGATCTCATAGAGCTAGGCCACCTTCCCTAGTATTTGTTTTCATTAGTTCCCTTGATTAATGTTTAGTTTCTTATTAGGTGAAGAGAAATCTTTGTTATGAATAGACACATGACACTAATTTAAAGCTTGAACAGTAGACTCCCCATAGATTACTATAATGTTCATTTCTTTGACTAGCATGTAAAGTAGAAATAATACTCACTAGGAGAGAGGGGCATGGTACCTATTCTTGGGTCTTCTACTTCTTATTTCTGTTATATTTTGGGCATGTCCTAGAAACTTTTGATATTTAGCTTCCTCATTGGTAAAACACTAATAATAATACTTTCCCTGACTAGTGTGGCAGCGAGGCTGGTGGGATTTATTTGTTTGGAGTTCTTTTCCAAGTTCAGACTAGATTGCAAATCCCATTTGAGAACTGATAGTTCACAATTTTCCTGAGTCTTGTGGGTTTTGTGCCTGCTGACTCTGAGTCAATCAGAAGCCAAGTCTTTGTTATACTTACTGAGAGGTTAGTATTTTACTTTGGGGGTTCCCTTATGAGAAATATCTTGTGGTTATCAGATCAAGACTCTGAGTAGCTGTATGTTCAGACACTGCATCTGCTCAGACATGAAGGCTCTCTAGATCCAGGGATGTAAATTAACTGTGTAGCAAAATTGCTCTGGTTCAGGCAGTATAGCCTTTTCTGCTGCTTTTGATAAAGATAAAAATTGTTTGTTGAATAGATGGAAGACTTGGTAACTTTGGAAATGTAAAAAATAAAAAGATTTGTCTGGAAGCATTTTTTTGAACTGATTAAAATGATTTTTGGCCTCTCAAAAGCTGCCTTTCCTTTTATAAATGTAGATTTAAAAACCTGTTATTACTATAATAATAACATACTGGCCCTCCAGTATATGTTGGGGTGTTTACTGATACAACTAGCTAAGTGATAATTAAGTAGGATTTAAACCACAAATTCTGAGAAAGAGCATACCCAAAGATACCTGTCATAGAGAGCAGAGATAGTTTTAAAAAAGAACAGTAATGACATCAGAACATATTTAGAGAATGGAAAAAGTGATTTATAGGAGAAAATAACCACGAGGGAGAAAGCTAAAATCCATGATCTCTAATATGTATAAATAAATAGACTAGGTGATTTAGAGATTCCTATAGAAAGAAAAAAGATAAACATATACATAATGCAATGTTGTTTGAATTTGACTCATGATTGGAATAAGGCTTTGTACTCCTTCCATGATTCTGGTTCTTCAAATCCTATACTAATTCAAAGTTCAGCCCACATATTCCCCTTTATATGAAGCTTCTGTTGCTTTATCAATATTTTCTATTCCATTTATTTAGAAAACATTCACAGGACATTGTTGTCTCATAATTTCCTCCTTATATCCCTATATTATAGTTTGATTACAAATATGAGTTAAAATTGTAAGATATTCATACTTTCATCCTATTACAGTAACTTAGAAATGTTCTAGTATCAATTTATTATTAATAGATTTAGTATTGTACATACAAAACTTTTTGATTATAGACATTTTATCTAAAAGGAAAAAGGGGCATAGTCATAAAAATATCAGACATCATAAGATAGGAAAAATCTCCCTTAGAATGGAAATAGCACAATAGGGAAGCAGAGTGGGGAGGATACTAGCCGAGCTGTACCATGGACATAGAAAAAACATTTCCTGGGCAAACACATCCACTTTTAGCAGTTCCTGTACTTCAACAAATGCCATTTCCTACTATTTAACTTCATGACAATTCGGACAACTGTCTTCAAAATCAAAACTCAAAGCAATAATTACAGTTCCAGTAATTTTTGCCTTAAGTAGCACAATTTCACTAACCACAACTTGAATGTCTTTCCTGATGTCACCAAAAGAGTTAATATTTTATTAATCTTATTTATATTAATTTATTAATATAATTAATAATCTTAATTATAAATTAAAACTACACATATTCTAATGCTTCAGACTTAACAACCAGTACCTAACAGTTGACTCAGCAATGACATGTTGAAGTTACATATTTAAACCACCTTATAAACCTTCACAATAAACAAGAATTTCAGGTGAAAATTCTCTATTAAATATAATCTGCTTCATAGAAAATTTACCTCATTAAATGTTTAATAATTTTCAAATACCTATTTTACCACATCTTTTTAAAAGATCAATCAGTATGAAACAATATCCAGCTTAAGAAGTTGTTAAGAGAATTTAAAAATAGAATAATAACACAAGCAACATCATGTATATAAAACCTGAAACAAAACTTTAGGTGGTCTCAATTTAGTTTCCAATTTTTTTGCATATAAAATCATCATTCCTCTTACCTCTGACATTTTAAAACCATTTTGGAGTTATCAGGTATGGAACAATTATATTGAATTGAAGAAATAATAATAATGTAGTGCTTAGCATACTTCAATCACTATGTTAAGCACTTTGCAATCATTATATCACTCTGATCTTGACAACAATCCTGGGAGGTGGGCAACATTATCATTTTTGTCTTTTTTTGTATCAGGAGACTGGGAGAAACAGAAAATATAACTTCTTAAGATTATGTAGCTAATAAATTTCTTCAACTAGATAAAATTTAAATTGCCTTTTATTTGTTCAGCATTTTTTCAACAGCTGTATTTGGGAATCAGATCTAAGGAGGAATTAACAGAATAAGAAGGGGAGGATATTTGAGTTGGGATATTCGTGGAAGATCTTTGCTTTAAACCATCCTACGAGGAAGGGATAACCAAAAGTTGCCATAAGGTGCAAAGAGTTTATTTCATTTTCTTTCTTCACTTTGGGATAACTTCTAAACTTAGCAGCCTTTCTTCATTGCCCTAGAACAATTCAACCATTAATTTTACCATTTACTTTTGTTTTATAAAATGTATTGCTTATTTTTGCCTTAAATCAAATTTAATAGCGTGCTACCCCAAAACTATCTAAGATATTTCAGCATGGAGTGATTTCCTGGAATTACCCAAAATTCCAGCCCTGAAATCTTAAAAGGAGTAATCTTCATACTTCTAAAACATGCTAAGTTGTTTTAATCAGTTCTACAAACTGATTATCTGATTTTTTTTTTCTTTTTACCTAATCTCTCATGGAAAGCTTAAGGAGGGAGTTAGTCCTGCTTACTGGGACAATTGCTTCAATATAAGAGTTAATTAATCTTTCCAATTGTACTAAATTCTATGGCTACAGCCCTTAGAAGTTTCTTCTGACTAGCTGCATTTCTGATTAGCTTGGTTTAAGGTTATAGAATCTAGCTCACAACATAAACATGGCACAGACATTTTAAATAGATTTTAAAAAGTTGCAAAGAATTTTAACAAAGCATACAACTGTATTTGTAATTTTCAAATACAATATACAACAATGGTAATTTTCTCCAGTTCAGGAGATGCACAGAGGTTATTGAAGGAGGCAGGCACACAGTTGCAATTTTAAAGAAGTGTGCAGAGAGGCCAATTAAAAGAGCTGTGCAGTTAAGAAAAGATATCCTGACTAGAATGATCCAAAATAAACCAAGTCACTGGAGCAACCCTGGAGTTTTCCTCACAAAAAGTTGTAAGCTCAACAAGGTAGGAGTTCAGAGAATTAGAAAAGGGACAAAGGCAAGGGATTCACTAGATTGGGGGTGGGATGGGGAGGAATCAGACTCCAGAGAAATAGAACTCTCGTGGCACCTAGTACATCCCCACTGGTACCAGAGAGTCCAAAGACCTGGTTCAATGTCCAGTCCCGTTGCTGACACCAATTAATATCAAGCAAAAGAGACTGGCTTCTAATCTGTGGGTTGCCAGAGTCAAGTAGAGCAGACTAGAGAAAGGTGAATCAGGAGTCAAATAGAAGTTTAATTTCAAAATGAGGGAAATGGCTTGCAATCAAGGACAAATATATCTCAAGTGGTGGAAATTGCTTTAGTATGGCTAAACCTCAATACTTATACCAATGGCTATGCAGTGAGCTGTAGCCCTGACAATGAGGGGTGACAGCAAAGATGCAACAAGTTTAACTCATAGTAGGACTTCATAACCAGAATAGGGATATGGTAATTGTTTATCTGAGCTCATAGAACACCTGGTGCTGGTATTTTGCTATTATTGAGATGATGCAGAGGGTGAGTGCAAGGACTGTTGTTACACCAAGCTCAGCTTATTGCTGCACCTTAACTCTGGGAAACAAGACATTTCCTAATATCTTGACAACATATGCATACTTTGCAAACCTAGAAGCAAATGCTATTATGGGGCCATGTTTTATCTTTTATGTCATTCTCATTTTGTTCAGCATAGTTTTGATAAAACTTTCCTAGATTGACTATTGGACTATCATTCTTCTTATTTAAAATTGTGAGGACAATTGCATAAGCGTATTATAATTAAAGAAAGACTAAGAATTGCATAGTTACATTTTGTTTATTTAAGAAAGCCATCTTTGGAACAACTCCTGTAGGAGATAGGATGATCAAGATGATAGAATGATTTATTATAAGATAATTTCAAATCAATTTAAACTACTGTTTCAGATTAGAGATTAGAATGAAATAAGGTTCACATATATTTAACTGTTAACAAAACTATGCATATTTATTCATAGCATAGAAAAGTTGAAAAGATTGATTCATGTAGGTGT
The DNA here is from genome assembly GCA_023548195.1 of Bettongia penicillata ogilbyi. Taxonomy (NCBI): domain Eukaryota; kingdom Metazoa; phylum Chordata; class Mammalia; order Diprotodontia; family Potoroidae; genus Bettongia; species Bettongia penicillata. The sequence goes on along the minus strand of JAJHZJ010001031.1, from coordinate 930,768 downwards.
TACCTCCCTCTGTTCCATACACAAAAGAGTGTGGTTTTAGGGTATGTTGTATATAGTGCTTTGGACAGCAAATGGGACATTATTCAAGTCTGAGTGACACTGAAGTTTACTTGTCTTGACTCTTCGTATGACTGTGTAATAGTATTATACTGTGTAGTATGTGAATTTTAGTTCATAAGACAAATAAAGTCACTTGGACATTTTTCTGGCCTTTAAAGTAAAAACTAGTATAGATTATGTTGCAGGGCCTCAGGAAAATGGTTTTACATAGTCCATTCTGTGTTACAAAATGAGGACACTAGGAAGTTCCATCAATAGCACTAATTCTCAGTGATAACTACTACCTTTGGAGAAAATAACAAGTCTAGCTTAAACAATGGGTATCCTGCTATTCTCCTAAAACAGGGATAATATGTAACCCATAGTGTTATTATGTGATATTTATTCTGTTCTCTGAGGTCTCTATATTTGAAAGGTTTTCATTGGTTTTGAAACTGTGAACATTTGTTAATGTGGTCTTTAAAATCAGTGATCTTACTTTTGTATGTATCAATGTTATATCCAGAGAATTGGGGAATACTTTTTTCTGATAAGTTTCTGGTTCAATCATCTCCAAGAAGTTGGAGACCAGTAAGGTATTTGTATGTATTTACTTCATCCACTGTTTCACTCTCCCTTTCCCATTTAAGCTACAAATCTTTATTACCTTTCATTAATATATATTAAGATCCATCAAATCCAAATGGTATTTTTTAATATAATGAGAGAAATAGTCTATTTGATAATAACAGCTTACATTTATATACAACTTTAAGATTTGCAAAGCATTTTACAAATGTTATGCCATTTCATCTTCACAGCACTCAGGAAGCAAAGGGTTGTTTTTGATCACAAGTTATTCAGGAACAGATAATGAGGAAGACAAATAATAAATGATTTACACAGGGTTATATAACTAGTATGTATTTGAAGGAGTATAGAAAAACAGGTCTTTATGACTCCAGTCTCAGGGCTCTATCCATTCTATTACTTAGCAATTTCCTCCCTCTCTCTTTTCCTTCCTTCCTTCCTTCCTTCCTTCCTTCCTTCCTTCCTTCCTTCCTTCCTTCCTTCCTTCCTTCCTTCCTTCCTTCTTCCCTCCCTTCCCTCCTTCATTCCATTCCTTTCCTTTCTTCCTTCCTCACATGCTAGATAATGGAAAAAGGTATGGATTCATGATTATCCCAGGCTTGTCTGTACTTTTGAATAAGATATTCAATGTGTTTGGATTGTTTTTTGGTTTGTTTGTTGTTGCTTTGTTTTCTTTCTTCTGTAGCCAAATTAGAGTGTCATCCATGTATATAAATTATAAGAAAAAAAGGTGTTTTTTAAAAAAATAATTCTCTCCTGAACTTGGAGGTCAAATTTACTTCTATGGAGAAGAGATAATAATGGATTTAATTCTAGACCGTAATGAAAATTTAAGCTATAGTTCTAATATTTCATTTTTAATTGTTTTAGATTTCTTTGTGTTGGTAATTTTAAATAAAGTCTTCCATACATGTGTATGCATGCATATATCTGTATGTATGTATGTGTGTATCATATACAAGCATATATATCAAATTCTGTATCATTCTACTTTTATTTAATAATTTTTGTATATTTTCAATCTTTCCATAAGATGGACACTGAATTAAGACAATAACATCGACATGTTTAATGTTAGTATAATCATTGAAGATATTTTTAGACAGCTTATCCAATAATTTTTGAATTGATACTTTTTATATTCTTGGGATTTTGACACATCTTTTTTAATTCTCTGAATATATGTGCATCTACATGCACACATAGAGACATATATATATATATATATACATATATACACATAGTGTGTGTGTATATGTATTCATATGCATGTATATGCATATCTGTAGCTAGGTGGTATAGGTGATAGAACATGGTACTTGAGATCAGAAAGATCTTAGTTCCAATCTTTCCTCAGAATTTCATTGAATGTTTAATCACTGGTTTATCATGTAACCTCTTTATGCATCTGATTTTCCATTTAAAAAAAGGAAGTATAATAACACCTCATAATGGCACCCAGGATCAAAATATTTGGTATATCTAAACTGCCTTGCAACCTTGAAGCACTATAAAAATATTAGCTGGTATATTATATATGTGTGTGTGCAAAAATGTATACATATGTGTCTACATGTGGCTATATAGATATAAGCATGTTTTATGTATATTATATAAGTATGTATATGAGTGTATTATGTTACATTTTTCTTTTAATGCTGCAAGCTGTGAATGCTTTTCTTAAGAATCTAAGCATGTAAATTAGCCTATATTTGGAAAAGCCACTGGTGTTCACACCTTGTGGTGGTAGATATATAATGTTTTCTTTTAAGGGAGTTGGAATATGATTTGTATCAGAGAGGAGGGTGGTAATGTGCTTTTATAATAATTAATGAACCATTATTTGTAATGTTTTTACTACTAATATTTTTACTCATCTTCTTCCTTTCATATTTGATGAAGTTCGCTTAGAATCTATTTTCTACTGATTTTTCTATAGACTTCATGCAAGTAAATAATATAACTGCTTTTTATAGTTGAATAAAATATAAAGATAGAAATCTATCTTCTACAGGATTAATCCAAGTACTTTTGTTCCAAAAAATTCTAGTAGGAATGTAAGGATATGTCTTTCATTCTTTATCCACGTGATTGTTATTTTTTCTCACAAATTTGTATGCTTCAGATAGTTTTTTTTCAAGTCATCAAGGGGAAAAAAGGTAGTCATGACATGACTTCTGTGTAATAGTTATTAAGCTTTGAGATCACGACTTTTGGTAAGGTAACTATATACTTACTGACGTATCTGTTAAGTATCTTATGTTTGCATTGGTATATATAGAACAGACAATTAATTGTGGGCAACAATTTGTGTCTATGATAATTGTGCCATTCTAGTATATTGCATTTATCAAAAATTCAAAAGGTGTTTCAAGGTAAGTATTTGTATAATTTTATCATTATATTGCAGTGATCTTGAAAAAACAAAGAACTATTTATTACTGAGATTGAACTTCTAGGAGCATTGGGTGGATTCATTCAATCAATAAGCATCTATGAAATACATACTATGTGCTACTTTTCTGGGTACTGAGTTTGCAAAGGCAAAACAAAAATAAAGTCAATTTTCTACCTTAGAGTTGGTGTTAGATAAAGAGGGGGAAAGCTAGACAGTTTCATGCAAACTTTTTATTAGAATGATTAGGGAGTGATTTTTCTTAAAATGGTCTGAAAATGATACGTGATATTCGAAAGCTTCAATGGACATTCAAAGCAAGAGAAATGGTAAGCACTTCAGAATGAAATGCTAGTGTCATAATATGAGCTATTTCCAAAAAGGAGAAGAGAGTGATATTGATGTTTGTAGACAGATATGTTATTGAACAATGCAAATTTAAAAAGCATGTCTACTAGATAGAAGCAAGAGCAGATAATAAAGGTTGAATAAAAAAATAGTGTTACATTCCTGTAAGAGTAGTGACTAAGCTAAAGTAAAGCAAGTTGAAAGTCACAATGAGTATCAAATGTAACAAAAAGTGTCTTTTTTATTCTTTTAGCAATGTTTTTAGAAAGAAGCTCAAATAAGGAAGAGACGATTATTCTGGGTTGTTGGGGGAAATTCTCAGATGAAGAATTAAAGACAGAAATCCTTAATTTTTCATTTTCTTTGTTTCTGTTAAGAAAAGTTATCTTTAGTTGAAAGAGTGAACCAAAAATATGTACTAGGGAGTAAAAACTCAAAATAAGTGAATAAGAAGATTGTACATAGTTGCCTGGTAGGCTTAACTGTATCATCACTGCATTAGCTGTACCTCATACTAGCTATTATCGCCTTGGGGAAAAATGCAAAAAAGTGGAACACCTTTTTCAAAGTTACAGTTAGTTAATGCTGCCCCTATTGTGTGGGGTGTAGGGGAGAAGAAGAAATCCACATATTCTACAAATTATGGGGAAATGAACTTGAAGTGGGATCATTAAATCATTCTAGAGCACTTGATTAATAATATAGTAGGGGCAGAGCCAATATAGTGGAGTAAAGCATGAACTCATATGAGGCTTCTCAAAATTCCTTCAGATAACTCCAAAACGTGGCAAACAGCAAGATCAAGCATGCCTTTGCACAGCCAAGGAAATAGGGAGACAGCAGCGTGGATCACATCCAGCAGCGGCTCAGTGTATCTCTGCTCTAGCACAATCCCATGACAGGAGAAGACCTCCAGCATTCAGACTACCCCTCCCTCACATCTCACTCTTTGAGCTTCAGGGTAACCCCCGGGAAAATTCAGAAAGATTTCACCTGGCCTTGATCATGACACATACCAGTAAGTCACAGCTCAGCACCAGGTTAGCTGTAATATTATATAACTTCTAGGTGATAGAACCACACACAAAATCAGGAACCAGGCCCCAATTTCCAGCACAAGATTTTGAGACAGAGCCCCTATGTGCTAAAAGAAGAGATCCACTTTAAAAGCCAGGAAAAAGGCAATCACAATGAAAAAGAAGAAAACTAGAAAAGAAAAGGCCATTGAATCTTACTATGGGGACAGGGAAGATCAAAATATGAATTAAGAAGAGGACAACATTGACACTATATCCACATCTGAAACCACAAAACGGAATATGAACTTCTCTTAAGTCCAAAAAGCATTGTTGGACAAGATCAAGGAAGATTTTAAAAGTCACATTACAGAAGTAGGAGAAAACTGGCCATTGTTTTAACAGTACAATGGACAAAATGAGGGGAAAATCAGTGAGAACAAATCTTTACAAAATAAAATTGACTAAATGGAAAAAGAAGTACAAACTTCCTGGAGGAACTGGAGAAAATAACTCATTGAAAAGTAAATTGGACAAATGGAAAAGAAAATACAGAAGCTAACTGAAGAAAGCAATTCATTGTAATTAGAATTGGAAGGGTACAAACAAATGACTCTATGATGCATCAAGCAAACCCAAACAATTAAAAAATATAAGAAAACATAAAATATTTCATTAAAAATAAGAAAAAAAACTGACCTGGAAGAGAGATCCAGGAGAAGTAAATCTAAGAAGTACTGATCAACTGAAAAGCTATGATGGAAAAAAGGGCTTAGACAGTATCTCCCAGAAATCATCAAGGAAAAGTGTGCAAGGTGCCAGACCTTGAGGGTAAAATAAACATCAAAGAATTCAACAAGCAACTACTGAAAGAGATCCTAAATTTGAAATGTCAAGGAATATTGTAGCCAAATTTCAGAATTAGCAGGTCAAGGAGAAAATATTGCAACCAGTCAGAAAAAAAATTAACTATTCAAATATCATGGAACCACAATCAAGATTACACAATTTCCATATTAAAAGATCAGAGGGATTGGAATATTATATTCTGTAAGAAAAGGAGTTTGGACTACAAGCAAAGATCAAATACCCAGAAAAATTGAGCATAATCTTTCAGACAAGGAGATGGAGATTCAATTAAATAAGGGATTTCCAGACCTTTTGATGAAAAGACCAGAACTCAGTGGAAAATTTCATTTAAAAATAAAAGACTCAAGAGAGGCATAAAAAAGAAATCAGTAAAATGAAAAGAAAAAACAAAAAAAAAACCCTTGTTATTTAAAAGAGTAAACTGCTAGCACCCCTATAGAAGAGGATGATACTTGTTAATCTTAAGAATGATATATTTATTGCAACATTTCAAAGGACTATACATGATTGGTTGTTATCCTTCCTCTTGAAGAGTGCCAAAATGACATCATCATGATAAAGTGAAATTTCAGTGCCTCTGAGTGTGGTTGATCAGACCAATATGACCTCCAAATGCTCTGCCAAAGGTTGGGACAGATAGTCCGTGTGAATATTTGGGTTGGATACCCCACATTTGTGTATTCGACGTTTCCTTTGTGGTGTCTCAATTATTCTTTGCTCAGACAGCACTGAACCCTTTCTCACGTGGGCATGCCATGCTGAGTGGTCCTGTGCCAGTGTCTCCCATGTTGAACAGTCAAATTCAAAGTTCTTGAGAGAGACCTTGAAAATGTCCGTGTGTTGCTTCTTCTGAGCACCATGGGATCACTTGTGAGTTCTCCATCAAATAGTCTTTCTGGCAAGTGTACATTTTGCATTCGAACAACGTGGCCAGGCCATCAGAGTTGTGCTTTCTGAAGCATAATTTGAATGCTTGACAGTTCAGTTCGAGCAAGGACTCCAGTGTCTGATACCTTACACTGCCAGGTGATTCTCATAATCTTCCTAAGACAGTTCAAATGGAAACAATTCAGTTTCCTGGTACGGTGCTGATAGATTTTCCATGTTTCACAAGCATATAACAATGAGGTTAGCACAACAGCTCTGTAGACCTTCAGTTTGGCAGTCAGTCTAATACCTCTTCTCTCTCAAACTTTTCTTCAGAGCCTCTCAAGCACTGAGCTATCTGTGGCAAGGCATGGATCAACCTCATTGTCAATGGGTACATTCCTGTTAAGTACACTACCAAGGTAAGTTAACTTATCCACAGCATTCAAAACTTCTCCTTTTGTCATGACTAATGGTTCCACATATGGATGCTGTGGTGGTGTCTGAAGTAGCACCGGTACTTGGATACACATAGAAAGGGTGTGGATATAATTTAATTGATGTGATGATAAAAAAATAAATTCAGGGGTGTGAAGTGATTGTGATGGGAGAAGAGGAAAGGAGGAGGCAGAAAAGGATAACCTGTATACCATGAAGAGGCACAGAAATCATGTTATAATAGAGGGAAAGAAGGGAGAGAGATGAGCACTCTGATCTTTATTCTCATAATATTTGGTTCAAGGAGAGGACGCCTTCTTTTAAATGTAGAAATATAACCTGCCTTACAGGCAACAGGAGGGGAAAAAAGAAAGAAAATGGAAGACAAGTTAGAATGTAGGAAATAAGCAGTAAGAGAAAAGGGAAAGACAATGGAGGGGGGCTGATAGAATGGAGGGAATATTGAGGGAGGCGATAGTCAAAAGCAAAACTCTTCCAAGGAGGGGAAGGGAGAAGGAAAAATAAAATCACAAATGTGCGGGAGGCATAGGATGGAGAGAAAGACATAGAGAGCAATTAACTATGAATGTGAATGAGATGAAGTCTCCCACAAGATGTAGGTGGATAGCAGAATGGATTAAAAAAAACATAATATGTTATTGACAAGAAACAAATTTGAAATGGGAATACACGTGGTAAAAGTAAAAGCCTGGATTAGTATATATTATGTTACAATTGATGTTAAAAAAAAGTAGCAGTATCAATTGTAATCTTAGACAAAGCAAAAAGCAAAATTACACCTAGTCAAAAAATATTATGAATCCATGTACTACTAAAAGTGATGTTATTACTAAAAATATATGAACCAAGAGGTACAGCATCCAGTTCTTACAGAAGTTAAGGGAGTTATAGGGAAAAAAAATGGACAGTAAAAATATACTAGTCGAGGACCTCAAACTCCCACTCTCTGAACTTGATAAATCTGAACACAAAATAATCAAGAAAGACATGACAGAGGTGGACAGAATTCTGCAAAAGTTAGAAATTATAGATATCTGGAGAAAACTGAATGGGGATAGAAAGGAATAAACCTTTTTCTCAGTGGTACATAACACACACACACACACAATTTGTGATGTACTCAGTCATACAAACCTCACAATACAGTGGAGAAAGGCAGGAATAATAGTCAATGAATCTTATTCAGATCATGATGCAATAAAAAATTATATGTAGGAAAGGGTCACAGAAAGATAGATGAGCAAATATTTGGAAATTAAATAATATGATCCTAAAGAATGAGTGAGTTAAACAACAAATCACAAAAACAATCAGTAAATGTATTTAAGAGAAGGACAATAATGAGATAACCTACCAAATCTTATGGGTTGCCACAAATACTGTTCTGAGGGAAGGGTTATATTTCTACAAGCTTATATGAATAGAATAAAGAGATGAATGAATTAGACATAAAATGGTAGTAAAGAGCAAATTAATCGAAACAATAATTAGAAATTATTTTGCCCAACTGTATGTCTATAAATTTGACAATCTTAGGAAATGGATGAATATTTATTCATTTTTTAAACTAAATTTATTTATTTAATTTTTTAAATTAACTTTCACAAAATTTTGGGTTCCAAATTTTCTCCCCATTTGTCCCCAAGCCCCACTCCAATACGCCGAGCATTCTAATTTCCCCTATCACCAATCTGCTCTCTCTTCTATCATCCCTCCCTTCCCTTGTCCCCTTCTTCTCTTATGTCCTGTATGTCCAGATAACTTTCTATTCCCCATTACCTGTATTTCTTATTTCCTAGGAGCAAGAAAAATACTCAACAGTTGTTCCTAAAACATTGCGTTCCAACTTCTTCCCATTCATCCCTACCTACCCATTTCCTTTGGGAAGGCAGGAAATTCAATATAGGCCATATCTGTGTAGTTTTGCAAGTGACTTCCATGACAGGTGTGTTGTGTAATAGCTTTATTTCACTCCACCATATCTTACCCCCACTACTTCTATTCTCTCTTTTAATCCAATCCCTCCCCAAGAGTATAGATTTCGAATTGCTCTCTCCTCCCATTGCTCTCACTTCCATCATTCCCCACACCCTGCTTATCCCCTTTGTCCCCGCTTTCCTGTATGGTAAGATAGGTTTTCATACCAAAATGAGTGTGCATTTTATTCCTTCCTTTAGTCCAATATGATGAGAGCAAACTTCATGTTTTTTCCCTCAGCTCCCATCTTTTCCCCTCCACTAAAAAGTCTCCTTCCTGCCTCTTTTATGACAGATAATTTGCCCCATTCAATTTGTCCCTCTCTCCTTCCAATACATTTCTCTCTCACAGCTTAACTTCATTTTTAAAGATATAATCCCACCTCATTAAATTCACTCTGTGCTGTGTGTGTGTGTGTGTGTGTGTGTGTGTGTGTGTGTGTGTGTGTGGGTGGGTGTAATCCCATCAACTACCCAGATACTGAAAATTTTCAAGAGATAGAAATACTGTCTTTCCATATAGGAATGTAAACAGTTCACTTTTGGTAAGTCCCCTATGACTTCTCTTTGCTGTTTACCTTTTTATGCTTCTTTCCATTGTTGTGTTTAAAAGTCAAATTTTCTTTTCAGCTCCGGTCTTCTCATCAAGAATGCTTGAAACTCCTCAATTTCATTGAAAGACCATATATTCCCCTGAAGTATTACACTCAGTTTTGCTGAGTAGGTGATTCTTGGTTTTAGTCCTACTTCCTTGAACTTCTGGAATACCATATTCCATGCTCTTCGATCCCTTAATTTAGAAGCTGCTACGTCTTGTGTTATCCTGATTGTATTTCTACAATACTGGAATTTTTACTTTCTAGCTGCTTGCAGTATTTTCTCCTTGACCTGGGAATTCTGGAATTTGGTCACAATGTTCCTAGGAGTTTCTCTTTTTGGAACTCTTTCAGGCAGTGGTCAATGGATTCCTTGAATACTTATTTTGCTCTCTGGTTCTAGAATATCAGGGCAGTTTGCCTTGATAATTTCATGAAAAATGATTTCTAGGCTCTTTTTATGATCATGGCTTCCAGGTAGTCCCACAATTTTTAAATTGTCTCTCCTGGATCTATTTTCTAGGTCAGTTGTTTTTCCAATGAAATATTGCACATTATCTTCCATTTTTTTCATTCTTTTGGTTTTATTTTGTGATATCTCAGTTTCTCATAAAGTCATTAACCTCCATATGTTCTATTCTAATTTTGAAAGTAGTTTTCTTGGAGGGGCCAAGATGATAAAGTAGAAAGACACACATGCTAGCTCTGAACCCACAGCCTATAAAATTTCCTTAAAGAAAACTCTGAACAAATTCTGGAGCAGCAGAAGCCACAGAAGAATGGAGTGTAGGAGATTTCTGTTCAAGAGACACCTGAAAAACCATTACCAAAATTCCTTCGCACACAGGACAGGAGTGGAGACCAGACCTGCCCTGGCTGCGTGGCCCCGAGAGGATAAGATCCGAGCAGGCTTCAGGGACACAATCTCCAGCAGCCGCGAAATTCCCTCCACCCATAGGCTCACAGGTCAGTGAGAGAGAGTGTTTGATAGGCCGAGAGGGGAGCGGGGTGTCTCCATAACTCAGGCCCCTTTGGGAGGTAGCAGCAGAGACAGCAACAGACAGGAATTCCCAAAGCAGGCAGGAACTCAGATCCATTGTTGAAGATATCTGTATAATTCCCATTAGGAAAGTGAGCCCTGTGTGGTGGCCCTGCCCCACCTGAGTACCTGAATTTAATCTTACAGTAAATAGCAGCCCCACCTCCAATGAAAGCCATGAGAGTGGGAAGCAGTGTTTGAATCTCAGAACCCAAGCACTAGCTGGGCAGATTTGGAGGCAAGATGGGTGCGGAGAGGAATCTCAGAAGTCAGGTAAGTGGCTGGGAAAATGCCCAGAAAAGGGAAAAAAAAACAAGACCATGGAAGGTTACTTTCTTGGTGAACAGATGTTTCCTCCTTTCCTTTCTGATGAGGAAGAACAATGCTTACCATCAGGGAAAGACAGAGAAGCCAAGGCCTCTGTATCCCAAACATTCAAAATAAATATTCAATGGGCTCAGGCTATGGAAGGAATCAGAAAGGATTTTGAAAATCAAGTTAGAGAGGTGGAGGAAAAACTGAGAGGAGAAATGAATGAGATGCAAAACAAGCTTGAAAAATGGGTCAATACCTTGGTAAAGGAGACCCAAAAAAATGCTGAAGAAAATAACACTTTGAAAAATAGGTTAACTCAATTGGTAAAAGAGGTTCAAAAAGCCAATGAGGAGAAGAATGCTATCAAGAGCAGAATTAGCCAAAAGGAAAAGGAGGTTCAAAAGCTCACTGAAGAAAATAGTTCTTTCATAATTAGAATGGAACTGATGGAGGCTAATGACTTTATGAGAAAACAAGAAATCAAAAAATAAAACCAAAAGAATGAAAAAATGGAAGAGAATGTGAAATATCTCATTGGAAAAAACAACTGACCTGGAAAATAGATCCAGGAGAGACAATTTAAAAATTATGGGACTACCTGAAAGTCATGATCAAAAAAAGAGCCCAGACATCATCTTCCATGACATTATCGAGGAAAACTGCCCTGATGGGCAAGATAAGTATTGAAAGAATCCATCAATCACTGCCTGAAAGAGATCCAAAAAGAGAAACTCCTAGGAACATTGTGGCCAAATTCCAGAATTCCCAGGTCAAGGAGAAAATTTTGCAAGCAGCTAGAAAGAAACAATTCCAGTACTGTGGAAATACAATCAGGATAACACAAGATCTCACAGCTTCTACATTAAGGGATTGAAGGTGTGGAATAGGATATTCCAGAACTCAAACGAACTAGGACTAAAACAAGAATCACCTAACCAGCAAAACTGAGTATAATACTTCAGGGGAAAAATGGTCTTTCAATGAAAGAGAGGACTTTCAAGCATTCTTCATGAAAAGACCAGAGCTGAAAAGAAAATTTGACTTTCAAACACAAAAATGAAGAGAAGCATGAAAAAGTAAACAACAAAGAGAAGTCATAAGGGACTTACTAAAGTTAAATTGTTTACATTCCTACATAGAAAGACAATATTTGTAATTCTTGAAACTTTTCAGTATCTGGGTAGTTGATGGGATTACACACACACACAGACACACACACACACAGACAGAGAGCACAGAGAGAATTTAATAGGATGGGACCATATCTTAAAAAATGAAGTTAAACTGTGAGAGAGAAATGGATTGGGAGGAGAGGTGGAGAAATGGAATGGGGAAAATTATCTGTCATAGAATAGGCAGGCAGGAGGCTTTTTAGTGGAGGGAAAAAGAGGACAGCTGAGAGAAAAACCTGAAGCTTACTCTCATCCCATTGGACTAAAGGAAGGAATAAAATGCACCTATATAACAATACAGGAAAGTGGGGGAGAAGAGGATAAGCAGGGTGGGTGGGGTGATGGAAGTGAGGGCAATGGGAGGAGGAAGCAATTTGAAATCAACACTCTTGGGGAGGGACTGGATAAATAGACAGAATAGAAGCAATGAGGGGGAGGATATGATGGAGGGAAACAGAGTTAGTCTTATGGACTATTATCCAAACACAACTATTATGGAAGTCATTTTCAAAACTAAACAGATATGGATAATATTGAATTGCCTGCCTTCCCAAGTAAATGGGCAGGGAGGGAGGGATGAGGAGAAGTTGGAACTCAAAATATTAGGGACAATTTTTGAGTATTGTTCTTGCTACTAGGAAATAAGAAATACAGGTAATGGGGAATAGAAAGTTATATGGCCCTTCAGGACAAAAGAGAAGATGGGATAAGGGAAGGGAGTGATGATAAAAGAGAGGCCTGAGTGGTGATAGCAGAAATTAAAATGCTTGGTGTATTGGGGTGGGGGAAGCTGACAAATGGTGAGAAAATATGGAACTCAAAATTTTGTGAAAATAAATGTAAAAAGTTAAATAAATAAATTTGTTAAATAAAAAAAAAGCGAACTATTTCATCATTGAGCTTTTGAACTCCTTTTCCATTTGGCTAATTCTGCTTTTTATAGTATTCTTCTCCTCACTGGCTTTTTGAACCTCTTTTTCCAATTGAATTAGCCTTTGTTCAAGGTGTTATTTTCTTCAGCATTTTTTGAGATCTCCTTTAGCAAGGTGTTAAACTGCTTTTCATGTTATTCCTGCATCTCTCTCATTTCTCCTCCCAGTTTTTCCTCCACCTGTCTAACTTGATTTTCAAAATCCTTTTTGAACTCTTCCACGGCCTAAGCCCACTGGATATCTATTTCGCATGTTTGGTATACAAAGGCCTTGACTTCTATGTCTTTTCCTGATGGTAAACATTGTTCTTCCTCATCAGAAAGGAATGGAGGAGATATCTGTCCACCAAGAAAGTAACCTTCTATGACCGTATTTTTATTTTTCCCTTTTCTGGGCATTTTCCCAGCCAGTTACTTGCCTCTTTTTTTCTTTAATATAAATTCATTTATTTAACTTTTTATATTCATTTTTACAAAATTGTGGGTTCCAAACTTTCTCCCCATTTATCCCCTCCTCCACCCCAGTACACCAAACATTCTAATTTTCCCTATCACGAATCTGCCCTCTCTTCTATCATCCCTCTCTCCTCTTGTCCCCATCTTCTCTTTTGTCCTGTAGGGCCAGATGACTTTCTATTCCCCATTAACTCTATTTCTTATTTCCCAGCAGGAAGAACAATATTAAACAGTTGTTCCTAAAACTTTTGAGTTCCAAATTCTCCCTATCCCTCCCTCCCCACCCATTCCCTTTGGGTAGGCAGGCAATTCAATATAGGCCATATCTGTGTAGTTTTGCAAATGATTTCTATAATAGTCGTGTTGTGTAAGACTAACTGCATTTCCCTCCATCCAATCCTGCCCCCCTTGTTTCTATTCTCTCTTTTGATCCCGTCCCTCCCCAAGCGGTTTGACTTCAAATTGTTCCCTCCTTCCATTGCCCTCCCTTCCATCATCACCCCCACCTTACTTATCTCCTTCTCCCCCACTTTCCTGTATTATAAGGTAGGTTTTCATACCAAAATGAGTGTGCATTTTATTCCTTCCTTTACTCGAATGTGATGAGGGTAAACTTCATGTTTTTTTCTCAGCTCCATTCTTTTTCCCTCCACTAAAAAGTCTCCTTGCTTGCCTCTTGAATGAGATATAATTTACCCCATTACATTTCACCCTCTCTCCTCCCACTACATTTCTCTCTCAACATTTACCTTAATTTCTTTTAAGATATGGTCCCATCCTATTCAATTCCCTCTGTGGTCTCTGTCTCTGTATGTGTGTGCATGTCTCTATGTGTGTGTGCATGCACACATGTACATGTGTGTGAACATGTATGAGTGGTCCCACCAACTACCCACAAACTGAGACGTTTTAAGAGTTACAAATATTGTCTTTCCATGTAGGAATGTAAACAGTTCACCTTTGGTAAGTCCCTTATGACTTCTCTTTGCTGTTTACTTTTTCATGCTTCTTCTCATTCTTGTGTTTGAAAGTCAAATTTTCTTTTCAGTTCTGGTCTTTTCATCGAGAATGATTGAAAGTCCTCTGTTTCATTGAAAGACCATATTTTCCCCTGAAGTATTATACTCAGTTTTGCTGTGTAGGTGATTCTGGGTTTGAGTCCTAGTTCCTTTGACTTCTGGAATATTCTATTCCACGCCCTTCCATCCCTTAATGTAGAAGCTGTGAGATCTTGTGTTATACTGATTGTATGTCCACAATGCTGGAATTGTTTCTTTCTAGCTGCTTGCAAAATTTTCTCCTTGACCTGGGAATTCTGGAATTTGGCCACAATGTTCCTAGGAGTTTCTCTTTTTGGATCTCTTTCAGGTAGTGATCAATGGATTCCTTCAATACTTATTTTGGCCTCTGGTTCTAGAATATCAGGGCAGTTTTCCTTGATAATTTCATGAAAGATGATGTCTAGGCTCTTTTTTTGATCATGGCTTTCAGGTAGTCCCATAATTTTTAAATTGTCTCTCCTGGATCTTTTTTCCAGGTCAGTTATTTTTCCCATGAAATATTTCAAATTCTCTTCCATTTTTTCATTCTTTTCATTTTGTTTTGTGATGTCTTGGTTTCTTAGAAAGTCATTAGCCTCCATCTGCTCCAATCTAATTTTGAGAAAACTATTTTCTTCAGTGAGCTTTTGAACCTCTTTTTCCATTTGGCTAATTCTGGTTTTGAAAACATTATTCTCCTCATTGGCTTTTTGAACTTCTTTTTCCAATTGAGTGAGCCTATTTTTCAAGGTGTTATTTTCTTCAGCATTTTTTGCGGGTCTCCTTTACCAAGGTATTGACCCGTTTTTCATGCTTTTCTTGCATCTCTCTCATTTCTCTTCCCAGTTTTTCCTCCACCTGTCTAACTCGACTTTCAAAATCCTTTTTGAGCTCTTCCATGGCCTGAGTCCACAGGACATCCACCTGGGATGTCTGGGATACAGAGGTCTCAACCTTCACTTCTTTCCCTGATGGTAAGAATTGTTCCTCATCATCAGAAATGAAAGGTGGGAATATCTGTCTCACCAAGAAAGTTGCTTTCTGTGGTCTTATTTTTCTCCCTTTTTCTGGTCATTTTCCCAGCCAGTTTCTTGACTTCTGAGATTCCTGTCCAACCCCCCCCCCCCCAGATCCACCCAGCTAGTGCTTGGGTCTCAGATTCAAATGCTGTTCCCCAGCCTCAGCGCTTTCAGTAGTGGGCATCGGCTGCTATTCAATGTGTGCTTAAGTTCTCGTGCTCAGGTGGGGCAGGGCTGCCTCCCAGGCTCAGTTCCCTCAGGTGATTTATGTGGAGACCTTCGGTAATGGCCCTGAGCTCCTGTCTGCTCCGGGAGTGCCAGGCCACCACTGCCTCTGCCTCTGCCTCCCCCACTGCCTCCCGAAGGTGCCCAAGTCACGGAGACACCACGGTCCCTTCTTGGCCAGCTCAGAAGTCTCTCTCACTGACCTGTAGTGCCTGTGGGTGGAGGGACCTTCGCGGCCATCAGAGGTTCCTCCCTGAAGCCTGCTCAGATCTGCTCCTCTGGGGCTGTGTGGACAGGGCATTGCAGGGGTGGGCTCCATATCCAGTGTGTGATGGACCCCTGGGGATGACTTTCCAGGGCACTCTGGAATAGAAATTTCTTCCACTGTGTTTCTTGCACGGCGTGCACTGATCCAGAATTTGTGGGGAATTCTTTTTACTGAAAATATATGGGCTGTGCGTTCAGAGCTAACATACCTGAGTCTTTCTACTCCTCCATCCAGTTACTTGACTTATGAGAGTCCTCCTCACACCCACCTTGCCTCCAGTTCTGCCCAGCTAGTTCTTGGGATCTGAGATTCAAACACTGCTTCCCAGTCTCAGGGCTTTCAACGGGGGCAGGGCTGGTATTCAGTGTGAGATTAAGTTCAGCTGCTCGGGTGGGAGCAGGGCCACCACCAGGGTCTCAGTTTCCTCAGGGGTTTTATGTGGAGACCTTCAATAATGGATCTGAGATCCTGCCTGCTTTGGGAGCTCCTGTCCTTGCTGCCTCCACTGCTGCCCCTGGAGGGGGCCTGAGTTATTGGGACACACCCCTCTACTCTCAGCCAGCTAAAATGGCTCTCTCACTGACTTTTGCTCCTATGGGTCGAGGGACTTGCATGGCCACTGGAGATTCTGTCCCTGAAGGCTGCTCGGATCTGCTCCCCTTCCTGCTGCGTGGTCAAGGCAGGGCTGTGATCTGCTCCGGGTCTGGTGGGCAATGGACCTTTGGTGTCAGTTTTTCAGGTCTCTCTGGAACTGAAATCTCTTCATTCTGTTGCTGTGTGGCTTCTGCTGCTCCAGAATTTGTTGGGAGTTCTTTTTTTAGAGGTATTTCATGGCCTGTGCGTTAGGAGCTAGTGTATGTGCTTATTTCTATTCTGCCATCTTGGCTCCTACCCCAAACATTTATAAAGATATAAATTACCTGGATTAAGAAAGAGGGAGTAAAATTCTTAACCCTATCTCAGAAAAAGTAATTGAACAAGCCTTCAGTGAACTCCCTAGGGAGAAAAAAAAACAAAACTGCAGGGCCAGATGGATTACAAGTAAATTCTATCAAATGTGTGCAAAACAGTTAATTCCAATGCTACATAGAATATGTGGGGAAATTGGTGATACAAATACTGTAGTGATACGTAAACCAGGAAGAGCCAGAATTGAGAAATAAAATTATGGACCAATTTCCCTAATGAAAGTAGATACAAAAACTTTAAATAAAATATTAGCAAAAAGATTACAGCAACTTATCATGAGAAGAATATGCTTTGATCAGGCAGGATTTATACCAGGAATGCTGCTAGTCCAATATTAGAAAAAATATCAACATTATTGATCCAATTAACAACAAAACTAGTAGAAGCAATGTGATTCTCTCAATAGATGCAGGAAAAAATTTTGACAAAATACAGCAATCATTCCTGTTGAAAACATTGGATAGTAGAAATAAATGGAGCCTACCTTATAATAATAAGTAGGATCTACCTAAAACTATCAGCAAGTATTATATATAATGGGGATGAACTAGATACATTTCCAAATATTTCTTGGATGAACAAGGATATCCATTATCACCACTGCTATTCATTATGGTACTAGACATGTTAGCTTTAACAGTAAGAGAATATGTGAATGGGTTCCTTATTTTGTTAAGAAATATTTTCTGCATCTATAACTATTCCTAAAAAAATTATTCTATCAGGTTTTCTATTGATAGAATCAAGTATATTGATAGTTTTCCTATAAACAGTACCTTGTCATGGTGTATTATCCTTGTGATAAATTGCTGCAATTTCTTCATTAATAATTTATTCAATTTTTTGTGTTGATAGTTTTAAGTAAAATGTTGTATTACTTTTTCCATATTGACTTTTCTTGGTTTAGATATCAGCACCATATTTTTGTCACAAAAGAAGCTTAGTATGATCCCTTCTTAGCCTATTTTCTTTTTTCCTAATAGTTTATATGGTATTGGAAATAATTGTTCTTTAAATGTTTGGTAAAATTCACTTGTAAATTCATCTGGCCCTGGAGATTTTTTCTTAGGGAATTCACTGATGGTTGTTCAATTTTTTATAACATGAGCTTATTTAAGTATTAAATATTTTATTTCCTCTTCTGATAATCTGGGCAATTTATTATCATTATTATTATTATTATATTATTATTATTATTATTTTGAAAATATTCATCTTTCCCTTAGATTGTCAAATTTAGTGGCATACATGTGGACAAAATGACTTTAATTATTGCTTTTGTTTCCTCTTCATTGGTGGTGAATTTATCCTTTTCTTTTTTCACTACTGGCAATTTGAATTACTTTTATTTTTAATCAAATTAATCAAAGTTTTACTTATTTTATTGGATTTTCTTGCATTGCACTCGTTTCTCTTCCCAATTTTTCCCCCACCTCTCCTACTTGGTTTTCAAAATATCTTTTGAGCTCTTCTATGGCCTGAGATCATTGAGAATTTATTTTGGAGGTTTTGAATGAAGAAGCCTTGACTTTTATGCGTTCCTTTAATGGTGTGCTTTGTTCTTCCTCATCTAAAAGGATGGGGAAAATGCCTGTTCACCAAGAAAGTAACCTTGTATAGCATTATTTTCCCCTTTTGGGGGCATTTTTTCCAGCCAGTTATTTGATTTTTAGTCCTTTCTCAAGTGGAGGGACCTCTAGGGACCTGTAAATTCTCAGTTCCTGCAAGGTGGTACAGTAAAGGGCGAGGTGTTTACTGCTCTCCTAGTCTGCACTCTGCTCTTCAAGTAGGTCTCTCTCTCCACAAATTCCTACAGCTCCATCAGGCCAGCACTCTTCCTCATCCCAGGGCTGCCACTCAAGGTGGAGATTCAGATCAGTGGCTTGATTTCACTAGGTTATTAGGGTGAAGATCTAATTAAAAGAGATAAGAATGGAAACTAGATGCTAACGTGCCACAGACATATGCATACCACTAAACATATATGCTAAATGACACAGTGTTCAAATTCTTGGATTAGAAGTTATATAAGTTTCAAGAACAAGTAGACAGAAAGCTTTACTGGCAGAACCAACTATCTCTCCCTCTCAAAACTAGATCAATCTGATCACAACATAAAAAAAAGAAAAAAAAAGATAAAGTGGGGAACAGAATTTCAGAAAAGTTCGA
Source organism: Bettongia penicillata ogilbyi (assembly GCA_023548195.1). Lineage (NCBI taxonomy): Eukaryota > Metazoa > Chordata > Mammalia > Diprotodontia > Potoroidae > Bettongia > Bettongia penicillata. The sequence goes on along the minus strand of JAJHZJ010001031.1, from coordinate 912,008 downwards.
TAGGATACATCCCCGGAGAAAGTTTCATGGAGATAGAATAGAATATACATTTTTTCTCAGTGGCACATTGCACTTACACAACGATTGATCATGGATCAGGGCATAAAAGCCTCACAATCAAATGCAGAAAGGCAGAAATATGTAAATTTATTTTTTTCAGATTGTGATGCAATAAAAATTATATGTGACAATACTGAAAGAGAACTACTGAATTACAAATAAAGTTAAAAACTAGTTTGATTTGGGAGGGAGATAAACGAGTTTATTTGTAAATTATTTTAGTCAATATACATACTCAATCTAAAAACTTGAATGGAATGATAAAGTTTAAAATCACTTTGAAGTTCCTCTAAGTGATTTTTCCCCTTGATGATCATACCAGATGAACCCTAAGCACACAACTATTGCAATATTTCCATGACAAGTTTGAAAATTCATTGCTCTTCCCATCCTCAGACAAATTATGCTAAGGTTTATTCATACATACTTTACCAGCATATAATTTCTGTCTTCTCTATTTACTTTCATCCAATCCAGTAACTTAACTGATTCAGCTTCCCTTTAGTTTAAAGGAAAAACAAACAAAAAAATCTAATAAGGACAAGCATATATCACTACTAAGAATTATACTAGATTGAATGGCTTCTGGATGGGGTGGGGTGGAACCAAGATGGTGGAATAGAAGGATGGACATGCTGTAGCTTTGCCCCCAGAACCCATAAAATACCTATAAAATGACTTTAAACAAATTCTAGAGCAGCAGAAGCCACAAAAGGACATAGTGAAAGATATTTCCAGCCCAAGACAGGCTGGAAGGCCAACAGGAAAGGTCTATCACATCAAGTTCAGAGTGGAGCACAGCCCAGCCCTGACCATGAGGCATGGCAGGGAAAGGACTGGAGCTGGGTTCAGGCTGCGAAGTCATGGGCAGCAGCTGCAGTTCCCATATTTCTCAACTCCTAAACACCAAAGCCAGCTTCAAAGGTCAGTGAGATTTCACCTGGGTGAGGAGGGACCAGGGTTCTGCCCTAGCCATGGTGCCAGTCAGCTGCAGCATCCATTTTTTGTAATTCAGATGAAGTCCTAATACATCCTGCTTCAACCCCTTACCTTTATTCCATGTGTATCTCTCTGCTTCCAATGTGTTTTCTTCAGTAAACCTTTGCCCTTCCTTTTCCAAGTTCTTGACTCTTTCATGAATATTTCTCATTTCATTTTTCAATTTTCCTCTACCTCCCTTATTTGATTTTTGAAATCCTTTTTGAGCACTTCCAAAACGATTTTTTGAGCTTGAGACTAATTCATATCCCCTTTAAGGCTTTGCATGAAGGCACTTTGACATTGTTTTCATCTTTTGAGTTTTTGTTTTGATGTTCACTATTACTTTACTAGCTGTCTATGGTCATGAATCTTCTATTTTTTGCTCATTTTGGTCTCTTTAATAAATTTTAAAGTTGAGCTCTGATACTAGATCACGGAGGTACACTGTTCCAAGCTTCCTGCAGTGGGAGGCAAGGGCTCAATCACTGTATTTCCACACAGGGGCGTTTGGTGACTATTGCCTGCTCACTATCCTAGAGTGACCTAGCCTTGTTCCACCTTTTATGCTGGTTTTATGGGCCGGGTAGTTTACTCAGTGAACTGGGACTGGAGATTTCGCAGCTGGCATGCTGTGTCTCTAGACTGCAGATTCAAGACTGCACAGTCTCACTAGTTGATTTATTGTGTGTCTAAGAGCATCTTACTGTATTGCCCTGATACCGTCTACACTGGACTGAACTCCTTTTTCCCAAGTAAGACAGAACTTTCCTGAGGTCCTTTTAAGTTATCTCAAAGGGAAAATGATTTCACTCTGTCTTTCTGTGGATTCTATCATTCCAGAATCCACTTAGAGGCTTCTTTAAATGTTGTTTCTGAGATGAATTTGGAAGAGCTCAGGCAGCTTCTTGGCTTTTCTCCACCATCTAGACTTTGTTCCTTTTTTCTCTTTTTCTTTTAAAAAAAATTGGTAATTAAGATATGTCTCTCTTCGAAGGGCAGGGGAATTGCAGAGGTTAAAATTTACTTGATAAAAATATCGACTACATTTTTAAAAAATTTACACAGTGAGAACTGAACATTTCACTTCCTTACTCAATAAACTTCAGTAATATATCTATTACTGCTGGAAAAATATATGACATTCTCTATTTATCCTTAAAAGACCTTTACAATTTTATTTCAACGTGTATTTTCAGACTTATGATGTTTCCATTCCTTTCTATGATCTAGTCAAATTGGTCATCATTTTTATATTTTGAACATGACACTTCATCACCTATCCCCATGCCTTTTCACTACCTTTCCTTTCTTCTTCAAATATATTTCTTCCTCATCTCTGCATCATCAATCAAGATTCAGGTAATTCAATAATAAAATTAATTAACAAATTTTGAATTAAGTATTAATTCCACCCACAAGTTCTATTACGTTTACCTTTTATAAAAATTTCTAGTCCCTTGTGAATTTACTTTTTAGATTAGTATACATTTAAATAGTACTAAATAAAACAAAATCTCCTTGTGGGCAGGGACATTTTTAAGCAACTTTTCTCTTTTGTGCCATCAGTCCATAGCACATTTCCTGGCATTTAATAGAAACTGAAAATTCTTTTTTTTTTTTCATTTGTGCTTCAAAAAAGGAATCTATATTCATATGGTTGAGCATAAATTTCCTAAGAGGAAGTCATTTCAGAGTAATTAATTTTCCTTTTTCAAAGAGGAAATAATAAATATTTAATAGACTAGTAAATATGGGAATGTCATAAACTGCTCATTGCAAGATTTTAACAAAAACACAAGAAAACATCATCTATTTAGGACCGTGTCAAAATTCATAGACTATATGACAGTAGGGTTGGCTATGTTCAGTACTAGTGGAATACTCAGATTCCAATAATCAATTAATTCTAATAACTAGTTAATCAAACGATTGAATTCTCCTACTGTATTTCTCTAAGAATACTTTATACAGTCCTGGTCCACATTTATAAAAATATGAATAATAAGAAAAAATGCCATGTTGTAACAAATTTGTAAATAATTTAGATCTAGGGTGGGGAGGGAAGCAAATATTTGATTAGCAGTGTCAAGATCTAGGAAAGGATTTTAATATTTCCTTCAGAAGAAGCTAGAATTAATAAAACTACTTGATTTGTAAATATTTTAATCAAATATACATAAGATTAATATGTAAATATATTTAGCAAGAAAATTCTAACAACTTTAAGGAAATTGTCATAACCTTCCAAGAATTTAAAAATCTACTTTTATAAACCCTCACAATTTCGAGGGTCAGTAAAAGATCCATGCAGTAGTAGTAGTAGTAGTAGTAGTAGTAGTAGTAGTAGTAGTAGTAGTAGTAGTAGTAGTAATAGTTTCTTAATCTGCCTTAGTGAGAATGGTAGTTAAAATTTCTCTTCATTCTGCTCTAGGAACAGTAATATAACAAAGACTTTTTTGTTATGAGTTTCATGTCTTAATAAGCTTTCTCTGATGTAGCTCCTTTCTACCTGTAATAATAATGAGGGGAGAGAAGTTGGTCATTTTGATAAAAAATGTTTGGAGTCATGCTAAATATTCTACTGAATAACGCTGTCTCCTAGCTCCTTTGTGGGGTACTAAATGTGACTACTTAAACTACAACTATAAAACACATAACTAAGATTGTTAGAATCCTCTTTTGCTCACATATGAAATATGCATGAGTCATATTGATATGGCAATTTCTTATGACTTAACTCTTAAGCCAGGTAATTATCAGCAGAATAAGAAATCATATGAGTTGAACTCAGTAAATCTGTAATGGTAAAAAGAATCATAAAGCACACAGTGATAATGTGATGACTGATAATAAGATATATTAATAGCAATTGGAAGTATGGAGTTTAGTTGAAATTTTTGCTCATAATTACAACAGTGGTACAACATGCTTTCCCTAGGAAGAAATAATTTAAAGGGTTTATAAATATATCCATACACCATAGCATTCAACAGAGAGATTTAGCATAATATTTGAGCTATGACAGAGTCATAAGGCTTAGGAGAATTGCAAATAAGAAAAAAAGACACACTATACCCCTGAGATTTAGAAGAAAGACATCAAACTTTTTGTATTATAAATGAAATAAGATATAACATGATTTTTCCCCAAGACTCTAACCTTAAAAGACAGGTGTTGTTAGTTTATAAGCAATGTGTTTTCCTCCTACTTCTAAGAGGACCTTGGTCTACCTGAAATCCATGATAAAAAAAGAGCATGGGCAGTATTTTCCAAGAAATCATCAAGAAAACTGTCCTGAGATCCTAGAACCAGAAGACAAAATAGTTATTGAAGTAATTCATTAGCCACCTCCTCAAAGAGATACCAAATTGAAAATGCCAGGAAATATTTTGAAAAATTCCAGAATTATCAGGTCAAGCAAGCAGACAGAAAGAAACAATTCAGATACCAAAGAACGACAGTCAGAGTCACACAGGACCTGGAGGCTTCTATATTAAAAGATCAGAGAAGATTGGAATATGATATTCTGTAAGGGAAAGGAGGTAGAACTACAACCAAGGATCAACTACCCAGAAATATTGAACATAATCTTTCAGACAAGGCAGTAGAGAGTCAATGAAATAAGAGATTTTCAGATCTTTCTGATGAAAAGGCTAGAGCACAGTATAAAATGTGATCTTCAAAAATAAATTTCAACAGAAGAATTAAAAGGTAAATAGGAAAAGAAAGAAAATAAATCTTGCTATTTAATATGAACAAACTGCTTACATTTCTATATGTGAAGATGATACCTGTTAATCTTGACAATTGTCCATTTATTATGATATTTGAAAAGGATTTACTTAGATAGAAAGTGTGGGTATAAAATAACATAAATTATGTGATAATAAATAACTTAATTAAAGGGTGCAAAGGGAGAAGAGGAAAAGAGTCAGAAAAAAAGTTAATCCCATCACATGAAGAGATACAAAAAGATATTATAGTAATGGGAAAGAAGGGAGGGAGATGATCATTATTTGGGCTTTACTCTCTTTGTATTTGTTTCAAGAAGGGATTAACACTACCATACTGAGTGAAGAACAGAAATCTGACTTGCACTATAGACAGTAGGAGGGGAAAGGGGAAAAAAGGAAGGGTGCTTAGAAGGAAGAAAACAAGTAGTAAAGGAAAGGTAAAAGAAAAGGAAGAGGGACTAATAGAAAGGAAGGAAGACTGATGGAGGTGGTGATCAAATGAAAAAACACTTTTGAGGAAGGGAAGGGAGAAGGGAAAAAATAAAAGTCTAATCTGGGAGAAATAGGATGGAGAGAAAGATAAAGATAATATTCATAACTGTGAATTGAGTGAACTCTCACATAAAGCAGAGGTCAATAGCAGAATGGATTAAAAAAAGATAATAGAGCAATATGTTGTTTAGAAAAAACACATTTGAATCAGGGCATGCACACAGGGTAAAAGGCTGGAGTAGAATATATTATATTTCAGCAGAAATACAACAAGGGTAGCAAACTTAATTTCAGACTAAGCAAAAACAAAAATAGATCTAGTCAAAACAGATAAGGAAGGAAACTGCATCCTGCTAAAAGGCACCATAGACACCGAGGTGATATGATTATTAAACATATATGCACCAAGTGGTATAATGTCCAAATTCCTGGAGGAAAATTAAGGGCATTAAATGAGGAAATAGACAGCAACACTATACTAGTGGGGATCTTCCAATACCCCCCTTTGAACTTGATATATCTAACCTCAAAATAAACAAAAAAGAAGTTAAGGAAGTGAATAGCATTCTGGGAAAGATAGATATGATAAATCTCTGGAGAAAAGTGAATGGGAATAAAAAGGAATATACCTTTTTCTCAGCAGTACATGGCACATACACAAAAATTGACCATGCATTGGGGCCTAAAAACCTCACAATCCAACTCAAAATGTCAGTGATAATCAATACATCCTTTCCAGATCTTGATGAAATAGAAATTATATGTAAAAAAGGACACTGGATAAACCAAACAGTAATTGGAAACCGAAAAAAGCTGATCCTAAAAAATATGTGGATGAAATGACAAATCACAAAAACAATCAATAACTTCATTCAAGTGAATGACAATAATGAGACAACATGCCAAAGCTTATGGGATGCAGCAAAAGCAGTTCTTAGAGGAAATTTTATATCTCTGAATGCTTACATGAATAAAATATTGAAAGAGGAGATCAATGGATTGAGCATGTAGTTGAAAAAGCATGAAAATGAACATATTGAAAATCCTCAATTAAATACCAAATTAGAAATATTGAAAACCAAAGGAGATATTAATAAAACTGAAATTAAGAAAACTATTAAGCTAATAAATACTAAATGCTGCTTTTATTAAAAAAATAAAATTGATAAACCTTTGTTCTATTTGATTTAATAAAAGAAAGAAAATTAAATTACTAGTAATGAAAATGAAAAGGTGAAGCTCCCTCTACTGAAAAGGGAGTTAAACAACAATTAGAAATTATTTTACCCAACTGTATGCCCATAAATTTGACAAGGGGTAACATTCAGTGGGAAACACTTATGTTGTTCATTTTTCATTGCCGAAGAAGACCATGGCATCAGAGAAATGATGACATCACTTGCACTTGACTTTGTTTAGAGTGAAGGAAGGCTGTGCACGGTCACCGGCCTCACTTCTCCTCCATAGTCATTTGAATCCAGTGGCAAGATATTCATCAGGATGACTGGAGATGACCCAGGATGCAACAGGAGACTTTGGCCCTTTAGGGGAAATTTTATTCAGGAACTCATATAGGGTGAAGTAATGCCCATTCAGTGAATAAGCCTCTGTAAGAAGTAGTCAGGGCATAACCTCCACTAATGAGGCATAGAATAAAAAAGACATTAGGCTGGGAAGCAAAGAGCAACAGTTAATATTGATAATCACTTTTTAGTCAGGAGTGTCCAGAAGAGAGCCCTTAGATAGCAGCCTAGTGTCCTTCAATGTATGAACTTCAAAGTGAAGTAGGTTTAAAGATTTGGGGAAGGAGAGGAGAGGAGAGAAGAGGAGAGGAGAGGAGAGGAGAGGAGAGGAGAGGAGAGGAGAGGAGAGGAGAGGAGAGGAGAGGAGAGGAGAGGAGAGGAGAGGAGAGGAGAGGAGAGGAGAGGAGAGGAGAGGAGAGGAGAGGAGAGGAGAGGAGAGGAGAGGAGAGGAGAGGAAAAGCATCTAGCCAGTAAAACTAAGGCTGATGATCTTGCACAGCCCTCTCTCACTCAAAACAATGTCAAGTGCAAGTCATGTCATCATTTCTCTGATGGCATGCTCTTCTTTGGCAATGAGGAAGAACACAACATCTCTGAGTAGACACAGCTGCCTGAACAGCTACCTAGCTAGCTGGATAACTCAGCTCCTCCTCTCCTCTGTCTCCCCTTCCCCTTCCTTCTCCTCTATAAAGGAAGGCAAATTTGGATGGCCAGAAGATACCCAGTTAACCTGGGTTTTACTAACTAGATTCCTTCCCTTCCCTTCCCTTCCCTTTCCATTTTTCCTTCCCTTTCCTTTTCTTTCTTTTCCTTTCACCTTTCTTTTCTTTTCCTTCCCATTATATGCAGTGGGGATAAGCTGGATGTATTTCCAAAAAGACTGCGAATGAAACAAGAATATAAATTATCACTACTGTTATTCACTATAACACCAGTAATGTTAGCTTTAGCAATAAGAGAAGAAAAAGAAGGAATTAGAACAGGCAATGAAGAAACCAAATTAATAATCTTTTCAGATGACATGATGATATAGTTAGAGAAACAAGTAAAAAGCTACTTGAAATAATTCAAAATATTAGCAAAGTTTCATGATAGAAAATAAACCCATATAAATCAAATACATTTCTAAATATTACTAACAAAGACCCAAAAGTCAGAGATAGAACAAGAAATCCCATTGAAAGTTACTGTAGACATGATAAAATATTTGGAAGTATGCCTGTCAAAACATACCTAGGGATTATATGAACACTATTACAAAACATTTGTCTTACAAATAAAGTCAGATCTAAATAATTGGAAAAAATATCAGTTGCTCATAGGTAGGCCAAGCTGATATGATAAAAATGGCAATTCTACCTAAATTAATTTACTTATTCAGTGCCATACTATTTAAATTATCAAAAATATTTTATGGAGTTAGAAAAATTAGTATCAAATTTCATCTGGAAGACCAAAAGTTCCAGAATATCGAAGGAGTTAATGAAAAGAAATACTAGGGAAGGTAGCCTAGCCATATAAGATTTAAAATTGTATTATAACTTAATTATCTAAACCACTTGCTACTGGATAAGAAATAGAGAGGGAGATCAGTGGAATAGGTTAAGTACACAAGACACAATAGTCAATGACTAAATCAATTTACTGTTTGATAAACCTAAGGACCCCAGTTTCTGGGATAAGAATTCACAGCTCGACAAAAACTGCAGAAAATGCTGGAAAATAGTGCAACAGAAACTGGGTATAGACTATTGTGTGACACCCTATGCCAGAATAAAGTCCAAATGGATACATAGTCTAGGTAGAAAGGCTGGTACTATGAACAAATTAGGGAATCAAGGAATAGATTATCTGTCAGATATATGGAGAATGGAGGAATTTATGACCAAATAAGAGATTGAAAAAATTATGAAATTAGTGTTGGAACACTAATTCACTGTTGGTGGAGGTTTTTATCAATAAACACACGAAGGTACACAGGGGGACCTTCTATCACATGTTCTTACATCTGCATTCATAAAAGGAAAGGCAACTTTTGAGGGGTTAACAATCACTTAATCAAACACATATATCATTCTCCTAATTCAGGGGATTCAATACCCTGAACCCCATAGTAATCAACAGATATGACTTCTTCTGTCTGATCATAATTCAACAGAGAAGTACAGCTGTCCAGCCAGTTACCAGAGAGGGAAGCATGACATCTGTGCTCTCAAAGCCAGGAAGCTCTTTAGCATCTTCCCAGAGTCCATATCTGGCCCAACAAACACTCTTACAAAAACTAAGCCCCAAAATAAAACCTCACCCTCAGAGTCTTTATACACTTTTTAGAACCAGGAGTCATCACATTCATTGAGAAGGAATGTCTCATTAACAAAAGGCTTGGACCTTCTTACAAATCTTCCCAGGCCCCAAAATAAGGGAAAAGATCCTCTAAAGCACATTCTAATAGAGGCTTTGTACTTCTTGTTTATACTAAAACAAAAACAACAAAAGATCCTACTTTGCTTGCCATTACAAGGTGTGAGCTGATGCAACCATTCTGGAGAGCAATTTGGAACTATGCCAAAATGGCTATAAAAAATGTTCTTGCCCTTTGACCCAGCAATACCTTTTCTAGAACTGTATCTCAAAGATATCATAAATATGGGAACAGGAAACACATGTACAAAAAAATATTTATAGCAGCTCTTTTTGTGGTGGCCAATAGATCAAAATCAAGATGTTGCTTATTAATAGAGGAGTAGCTAAACAAGTTGTGGTATATGAATGCAGTGGAATACTATTGAGCTATAAGAAATGATGAACAGGGAAACTTCAGAAAAACTTGGAAAGACTTATATGAACTGATGCTGAGTAAAGTGAGCAGAACCAGGAAAATATTACACACAGTAATAGTCACAGTGTTCAAGGCATGTTTTCAATACACTTAGCCCTTTACAGCAATGTAAGGACCTAAAACATTTTCAAAGGACTCGTGATGCAAAATGCTATCCATATCCAGGTAAAGAACTATGGAACAGGAATGCAAAATGTAGCAGACTATTTTCTCCTTTGTTATGTTTTTTGTTGTTTTTCTCATTGTTTCTCTCATTTATTTTTTCTATGCAACATAATTAATGTGAATATTTGTTTAATAAGAATATTCCAAGTCCTCAAATCCTTTTAGGTAGAAGTTGCTAAGTCATGTGTTATCCTTAGTATGGTTCTTTCATACTTGAATTGTTTGTTGTTGTTGTTTTTCCATTTCCTTCCAGTATTTTCTCTCGAGCCAATAATTCTGGAATTTGGTTAAAATATTTCTTGGAGTTTTTATTTTGAGATCTTTCTAGGAGGCTATCAGTGGATTCTTTCAATTATTATTATACCTTCTGGTTCTAGAATATCAGGGCAGATTTTCTGATAATTTCCTGAAAGACTATGCCCAGATTCTTTGTTTTTATCATGGATTTCAGACAGTCCAATAATTTTTAAAAGCAATTATTGTCAGTTGTTTGTCCAATGATTTATTTTACATATTTTTTGTTATTTTGATTTTGATTGAATCTCGATGTCTCATAGAGTCATTAGCTTCCCTTTGTCCAGTTCTAATTTTTAATTAATTGTTTTCTTCAACTAGTTTTGTTTATTTTTTCCATTTGGCTGACAACTTTTTAGGCAGATTTTTCCCTCAGTCCTTTTTTAAATTATTTTACTTTTTATTATTCTGCTACCTAACCCTTTTTCTACTCCCAGTTTTCCTTCTACCTCCCTTATTTGAATTTCAAATTCTTTTTAGATCTCTTCTAAGAAAACTTTTTGGACTCAATAGCAGTTCATATTCCTCTTTGAAGCTTCATATGTAGGTGTTTTGATATTGTTTTCTTCTGAGTTTGTGTCTTGATCCTCCCTTTCTCCACAGACTTTTATAATGAAGACTCTTTAGTTCTTTTTTTTAAATTTTTTCTCTTCTCTTGGAGTATGGGGGGGGGGCACCATCCCAGTCTTCTTGTACTGGGTGCCAGCTCCTAGTGCTTCTTAGAGTAAGGTCTTGGAAATTCATCTTACTCAATAAGGAGACAAGAAAGGAAAGGGATAAGAGGTTTGTGGGGATTATAAAGGGAAGAATATATTAGGGAGGGCATAGTTGGGAAGAAAACAGACTTTCGAGGAGGGATGATATACAAAGAGAGAAAAGGATGAAAAGAAAACAATATGATGGAAGGAAATGCTCATTTAATGATCATAACTGAATATGAATGGGATGATCTAACTCATAGATCAAAAACGAATGGCAGAATGGATTGGAAACCAGAATCCAAAACTATGTTACACACAACAGACAAAATGAAGTCAGAAAGACACAGAGAGTTGAAATGAAGGACTGAAGGAGATTTAGTGAGAGGAGCAATCATCATCTGAGACAGAACAAAAGTAAAATTAGACTTACGTTCAAGTGATAATCAGGGAAATTTTATTTTGCTGAAAGTTAGCATAGATAATGAAATAATATTTTAGAATATATGAAGTTTCTTTAATACTCATTTCTCAAATATAAAGGGAACTGAATCAAATATATAAAAATCAAAAGCCATTTCCCAGTTGATAAATGGTCAAAAGACATGAACAGGCAGTTTTCAGAAGAAGTCAAAGCTATCTCTAGTCCTTAAAATTTCTCTAAATCATTATTGACTAGAAAAAGGTAAATTAAAACAACTTTGATGTATCACCTCACACTTGACTTGTCAAAAATTACAGATGATGTAAGTAATGAAGGGAAATTGCTACATAATTGAATTGCTGGTGGAGCAGTGGTCACATTCTTCAGGAGAACAAACAAGAATTCTGCCCAAAAGATTTCAAAATAAGACATACTTTTTGACCCACCAATATCACAACTGGTTCTGTACTCGAAAGAGATCAAATAAAAAGAAAAGGAACCGATTTGCACAACTGTTTTAGGGATAGCAAAGAATTGGAAATCAAGAAAATGTTTATCATTTGGGGAATTGTGGTGGACTAATGTTGTCCTATAAGAAATGATGAGGAGTGCGGTTTAACAAAAACAAAAAAAAAAATGAAGTGATACAAAGCGAAGATAGAAGAACTGAGGGATTATTATGCACAGTGACAGTGATGTAGTAATGATACTCAACTGCAATTATGAAAGACAGTACAGTGATCTAAGATAATTCCAAAGTTCTCTTGATGAAAATAATACTACCTGTCTCTAAAAGGACAAATTGTGAAATCTAACTGCTAATTGTAGTATCATTCTCTCTCTCTCTCTCTCTCTCTCTCTCTCTCTCTCTCTCTCCTCTCTCTCTCTCTCTCTCTCTCTCCTCTCTCTCTCTCTCCCCCCCCCCCCCTCATAAGGCTAACATGAAAATATATTTTGTATGATTTTATATGTAAAATTGATATCATAACATTTGACTTCTCAGTGGTGTGAGGGAGGTGTGGGAGGAAGGGAGAGAATCTGAAACTCAAACTTTTAAATTGATGCCTAAATAAATAAAAATAAAAAATGAATACTATATATTTGTGTAATATTATGTATAATAAATGTATACCATGAAATATGATACTATGAAAAATAATACTTTGACAATAATACTATGAATATAATGAAAAAATTATTCTATGAAAACCTCATTTATTATACCACTTTATGATGATATTGTCTCACGTTGACAGTGGTAGCGGTTGTGGTGGTAGTGATAGCGGTGATTACAGTAGTAATAAGAAATACTAATGTTAATATAATATGTACAATATGTAGCAGCAGCATTATAGAGGGAAAGTATCAATTCAAAGAAGTTTATACTCCCTTGGGTGCTGTGCTGATATATACTGGTAAGACATTGTTTAACTAAACTTAGTGAAAGAAAATTTCGATTAAACAAGGATATGAAAGGATTAATTTGATATGCGGATCTATAAAGTACATGATGAATTCTTTACAATTGATCATGTGTCTCACATTTAATGTTGGTTTCACAAACTTTATCCCATAATGACGATTATGGGATGTGGATGATAAAGTATACAGAAAGATATTCCTCTCAATAATAAATGTCCTCTGAGTCTCTCCTGGATCCTAGACTTTTCTTCTAAATACTTCTAAACACTAGTAACATCCTTACCTCACAAAGATTCAAAATTGTATTTCTCCAGACCTAAGGTTATGACTTCCTGTTTCTTATCACCAACCTGTCTACTGAATATTACAAATTGGATATCTCATTTGTTAAATTCCACATGTCTAAACTTCAACTCACTATCTTCTCCCAAAATATGAACCCTCCCTCTCTTCTTTCTCACTTCCCTAATAATTTGGTACTCGCTAGCCCTAAGCTCACAATTTAAATATATTATTGACTTTTACCTACTCTATGTAGCCAGCTAATTGCCAAGTTTTCTCATTTTCCCTTTGTAACAACTCCTTTATGTCCATCCTTTCTTTACTCAGTACTGCCCCCACTATGATGCAGCTTCTTATCACCTCACACCTAAACTATTACATTAGCATGGTCTACTCACTCCATTTTATCCTAACTCTCAGCTTTCAAAATAGTCTTCCCCAAAACAGCAAATTTGATATTACACCTTACATCTATACACACACACACACACATGCACACACACACCATTCAGCATATTCGTTAAGCTCTATCACTGAACAAATACCTGTTGTTCTTCATATATTTCACCTCTTTCCTTTATCCCATGGAATTCTTTGCATAAGTATGTCCATGGTGTTATGTTGAACATAGCAATATCCAAGATTAAAAAAATATATTTTGTCTATGATCAGGAGTTCCATAATCCATAAACACATGTGGTTAGAGTTTAGTAACTTCATGGTTTACCTGCCTAGTCAAGGTCAGCAATATGGCTCAGGCAAATGACTTAGCCATGGTTAACAGGTGGAGAGTAGCAGAGTTATGAATGATTTCAATCTCATTTTTCTAGCACCAAATTTAGCTTCATTAGTGGTTTAACTAAAAAATTTTACATAATTTCTTTGTGTGTGGGGAAATATATTACATTGATGTATTATACTTTTACTAGATATACATGAAAGAAAGTAGTGTTAAGGTCAAAAATAATTGGATATCAGGAATGAATTGCAACTGAATTAGGAATAGGTTGTCAGATTATTTGCCCTATAGAGAGCTGGGGAAGGAATTGAGGTTCTCTAGCTAAAGATTCATCTCCAGTTTTTTACTTGTGATAAGTTTCTCTCAAAATGTCTCCTATATTATTTCTATCATTTAGTCCTGTGCATTCAGAGAAGCATGGAAAGTGATTTTATGAGACACAGAATACTCAAATGAACCAATTGTACATAATGAACTTCATCCCAAATATATAAATCTCCCAATCCTAGGTTAGAACTTCCAGGCATCATTAACTCATTCCTTTACAGAAGTTGTGAAGAAATTAATTAAGAGAATAGTATGACTAGGTTACAGATGATATTAATCCATACCAAAATCAGTGAAGACATGCAATTCACCAGGATGTTTATTATAATCAATGTGGCAGATGTGCAAGGTCTTTTGCTTTGGAGAAATTGAGACAAACCTCCCATAAGGGTACAAAGATGATAAGCTTACTATTGGAGTATATAAGCCTGGGCATCTGTCAGTGTTCACACTATATACAAACCCAAAGGTCACCGAAGGATAATGAGAGATGAAGATAGTTGAGGGTAGTTCAGTAGTCAACAGACACTTTTATTTTAAGAAACATTTCTAGAGGGCGGAGCCAAGATGACAGAGTAGAAAGACACACATACGCAGGGTCTCCCCACACAGCCCATAAAATACCTCTAGAGAAGGACTCTTAACAAATTATGGAGCAGCAGAAGTGGAGAACAACAGAGTGGAGGAGATTTTCAGCCCAGGGTGACCTGAAAGACCCATGGGAAACGTCAGTTGCACTGGACACAGAGCAGAGCCCAGTCCACCCTTGGCCTGCATGGCTCACAAACAGCCCTTGTGGGTGGAATCTCCAGTCTCGGACTCCCCAGTCTCAGCAGGAGCAGCTCCCAGATCCCTCAATCCACAGACGCCAAAGATCAATGATGGGGCTTTTCCAGCTGGCCGGGAAGGGAGAAGGACCTTCCCATAGCTCTAGCAGCAGGCAGCAGGCACAACCTGCACAGCAGCCATAAGACCACTATATTGTTGGAGCATAAACATCGCTGGGGGCACTGAAGAGCTGCCTCGTACCTCAACCCTGTGTGGAGGCCCTGGCCAAATTGGTTTTTGTCTCACACAGAATGGTGGCTCTGTCCATGCAGCTTATCTGAAAATCATCCCCTAGTGCTGACTTGGTGAAAGTGGAGCCCAGGTGGCTGTGAAGAGGTAATTGTTAAGATTCTGGGAACAAAAATCCGTCTCTGTGTTCAGGCCAGTACATGTTTGGTCATGCCACCTTGGAGGAACTGAGAACTCACAGATTCCCAGAATATACTCAACTCTTGGCAAAGGACCCAAAAGTCAAGAAACTGTTTGGGAAAATGCCCAAAAAAGGGAAAAAATAAGACCATAGAACGTTACTGTCTTGGTGAACAGATATCTCCTCCCATCCTTTCAGATGAGGAAGAAAAAGCTTACCATCAGGGAAAGGTAGAGAAGTCAAGGCTTCTGTATCCCAAACATCGAAAATACATATTCAATGGGCTCAGGTCATGGAAGAGATAAAAAAGAATTTTGAAAATCTAGTTAGAGAGGTAGATGAAAAATTGGGAAGAGAAATGAGAGAGATTCAAGAAAAGCATGAAAAGAGGGTCAATATCTAGCTAAAGGAGACCCCAAAAAAAGCTGAAGAAAATAACACCTTGAAAAACAAGCTAACTCAGTAGGCAAAAGAGGTTCAAAAAGCCAATGAGCAGAAGAATGCTTTAAAAAGAAGAATCAGCCAAATGGAAAAGGAGGTCCAAAAGATCACTGAAGAAAATAGTTCTCTCAAAATTAGAATGGAACAGAGGAAGGCTAATGACTTTCTGAGAAACCAAGAAATCACAAAACAAAACCAAAAGAATGAAAAAATGGAAGAGAATGTGAAATATCTCATCGGAAAAACAACTGACCTGGAAAATAGATTCAGGAGAAACAATTTAAAAATTATGGGACTACCTGAAAGTCATGATCAAAAAAAGAGACTAGACATCATATTTCATGAAATTATCAAGGAAAACTGCCCTGAGATTCTAGAACCAGAGTGCAAAATAAATGTTGAAAGAATCCACTCATTATCTCCTGATAGAGATGCAAAAAGAGAAACTCCTAGGAACATTGTGGCCAAATTCCAGAGTTCCCTGGTCAAGGAGAAAATATTGCAAGGAGCTAGAAAGAAAGAATTCAAGTATTGTGGAAATACAATCAGGATAATACAAGACCTAGCAGAGTCTACATTAAGGGATCAAAGGGCATGGAATATGATATTCCAGAAGTCAAAGGAACTAGGACTAAAACCAAGAATCACCTACCCAAGAAAATTAAGTACAATGTTTGAGGGCAAAAATGGTCTTTCAATGCAATAGAGGACTTTCAAGCATTCTTGATGAAAAGACCAGAACTGAAAAGAAAATTTGACTTTCAAACACAAGAATTAAGAGAAGCATGAAAAGGTAAACAGCAAAGAGAAGTCATAAGGGACTTACTAAAGTTGAACTGTTTATATTCCTATAAGGAAAGATATATTTGCAAGTCTTGAAACTGTTTTCCGTATCTGAGTAGTTGGTGGGACTACACACACACACACTCACACACATGCACAGAGAGGGAGAGAGAGAGAGGGAAAGAGAGAGAGAGAGTGCACAAGGGGTATTGAAGAGGATGGGATCAAACTTTAAAATGATGAAATTAAGCAATGAGAGAGAAATATATTGGGAGGAGAAGGGAGCATTGGAAGGGGGCAAATTATCTCTCATAAAACATGCAAGTAAAAGACTTTTTCATTGGAGCGAAAAATGGGGGAGGTGAGAGAAAAAACATGAAACCTACTCTCATCACATTTAACTAAAGGAAGCAATAAAATGCACACTCATTTTGGTATGAAAAGCTATATTAAAATACAGGATAGTTGGGGAGAAGGGGATAAGCAGGGTGGGGGGGATAATAGAAGGGAGGGCAGTGGGAAAAGGGAGCAATTTTGGGGAGGGATAGGGTCAAAAGAGAGAAAAGAAGAAAGAGTGGCAGGATAGGATGGAGGAAAATATAGTGAGTCTTACACATCATGACTATTATGGAAGTCATTTCCAAAACTACACAGATATGACCTATATTGAATTGCTTGCTGTACCAAACGGAATGGGTAGGGAGGGAGTGATGAAGAGAAGCTGGAACTCAAAGTTTTAGGAACAACTGCTGAGTATTGTTCTTGCAACTCGGAAATAAGAAATACAGGTAATGGGGTACAGAAATTTATCTTGTCCTTCAGGACAAAAGAGAAGATGGGGATACGGGAAGGGAGGGATGTTAGAAGGGAGGGCAGATTGGTGATAGGGGTAATTAGAATGCTCGGCATCTTTTTGGTGGGGGGAGGGGAGAAATGGGGAGAAAATTTGCAACCTAAAATTTTGTGGACATGAATGTTGAAAACTTAAATAAATAAATTTAAATTAAAAAAAGAAAAAAAAGAAACGTTTCTATTGTAAAATTAACTAAGATTGTTAAATACTACCAGTTTCTTTTGTGAGATTTCCTAAATGTATTCAAGTGATATCATTAATTCCTGGATAAAGCCAGCCTTCTCTTTCCCTTGCACTAAAACTTCTAAGCCTTTTTCCTTTTTGAACTTCCCACAAAGAGATAAAAGTTACTAGTGTTCATATTTTTCTGCTCTTCACCACCTATTTAGAGAGAGAAGAACAAGAAAAGGGAAAAGGTATGGAAAAGACTAGACTAGACAAGCAATTACAGGGAAGTACCCTCACCTAAGCTGACTACATGTGTGTAAACGTATTCATATGGTATCTGTCAGTCTGAAATGGTATTTTGTTTCAGTATATGATGTGAGATTTTCTCAGTTTGACATGTTGTCCAAATAATAATCCTTGCCCTCACAAAGAACCTGGATAAATTAGCACATGCTAGTTATTATATTTATTTTTCACTGACGTAGCTTGTCTAGAGTCAGGTCAATGTTGGGGTAGTGGCATCCGACTCAATCCATATAGAGGCATAGATCCAACAAACAACCACAATATGCACTCAGTAATGCACTTATCTCATACTTGACAGAATATACTAGAGCTGCACAGGGACTTGGGTTCATTCCCCAGAGGTTGGAGTGTCATCCACTCTTCTCAATTAGTGTCTGTGATCCACGAATTTAATGAGAATTTCTTCTATTTCATCATCTGCTCTATTGATGAAAATGTCAAACAGCACTTAATATTATCTCTTCCTATGATTGACACTGTGCCATTAGTACCTACCTTTTGTACATGACCCTTCAATCAGCTTGGTCTCCACCAAATGGCATTATGATTTAAATTGCTAATTTTTATTTTATTTTATTAGTAATTGATTTGGGAAGAATTCAGAAAGCAATATTAACATTAACCTAAATGATATATGTTGTTTTCTCTACATCATGCAAGACTCACCTAAAAAATATACTAAAACAACTGTTAAACAATACATTCCCCATATGAAAAGAGTAATATAAATATGTCTGATATCATAAAGCCTGTTATGCAAATGAAATAAAGAAGATAATTTGAGATAGAGACTTCCCAAGTAATATGGGTTGAACTACCCCATGATCAGGCCGCTGGTTGTGGCTAGAAGCAGCTCGTGGCACAAGGCATAGAATGTTGCCCCTAGAAGTGCTGAGTTCAAATCTGTCCTCAGACATTACTAGGAAACCAGGCCTTGGGGGGGGGGGGGGGCAGAATCTCTGTCAACTGTGGTGATTTCCATACCTCCTGAGCCAAAAACAAAGAAGACAAATTGGAAAGTCAGTGAAAAATACCTGTGGACCTGTGTCAGAGAGGAGAGTGGTTGAGCCCCAGTCCCAGGACAGCAGATGGAGTGGAGGAGCCTGGCAGAGGAGGAGCCTGCAGCAGCAAAGGCAGCAGCAGTAACTATTTCTGGAGTGAATTTTTAGAGATTGTGGGGGGATCGAGCAGATTACTGTACACACACCCCCATTCCCACTGGAAGCAGTGAACTCATTGACAAAGAGCTCAAAAGTTAAGTAAATGGCTGAGGAAATAAGTAAAAATAAGAAAAAGAATCAGACTACAGAATCTTACTTTGGTGAGAAGGAAGACCAAAGTGTACAGACAGAAGACAATAAAGTCAAAGATCCTAGATAGGAAAAATATGAAAAATATAAATTAGTCTCATGCCATGGAAGAGCTGAAAAAGGATTTTGAAAATCAAGTAGGAGAAGTAGAACAGAAAGTGGGAAGACAAATGAGAGTGATACAAGAAAATCATGAAAAAGCGAGTAAACTGCCAGCTAAAGGGGACTCCAAAATTTCTGAAGGAAAAAAAAAAAGACGTTAAAACTAGACTAACCCAAATGACAATAGACATCCAAAATGCCAATGAGGAGAAGAATGCCCTAAAAATAAAAATTGGCCAGATGGAAAAGTAGGTCCAAGAGCTCATTGAAGAAAATAATTCCTTAAAGATTAGAGTGGAGGAGTTAATGACTTCATGAAAAATGAAGAAATCGTAAAACAAAGCCAAAGAAATGAAAAAAAAAAATAGCAGACAATGTGAAATATCTCATTGGAAAGAAAACTGACCTAGAAAATAGATCCAGGAGACACAATTTAAAAATTATTGGACTACCTGAAAGTCATAATTTAAAAAAAGAGCGTAGACATCATCCTTCAAGATATTATCAAGGAAGACGGCCCTGATATTGTTAAATCAGAAGGTAAAATATATATCAAAAGCATCCACCAGTCACCTCCTGAAAGAGATCCCAAAAATAAAATTCCTAGAAATATTGTAGTCAAATTCCAGAGCTCCCAGGTCAAGGAGGAAATATTGCAAGCAGCTAGAAAGAAACAATTCCAGTATTGTGGAAATACAATCGGGATAACAGAAGATCTAGCAAGATTCTGCATGAAGGGAATAGAGGGCTTGAAATATGATATTCCAGAGGTCAAAGGAGTTAGATGAAACCCAAGAATCACCTACCCAGCAAAACTGAAAAAAATACTTCAGGAGAAAAAATGATCATTCAATGAAGTAGAGGAGTTTCAAGCATTCTTGTTGAAAGGACCAGAACTAAATGGAAAATTTGACTTTCAAACACAAGAACCAAGAGAAGCATAAAAAAGAAAAACAGGAAAGAAGAAACATAAGGGACTTACTAAATTTGGCTTGTTTATATTCCTACATAGAAATATCATATTAGTAACTTTTGAGATTTTTCTCAGTATTAGGGTAGTTACAAGGATTATATATAGACAGTGGGCACAGGGTGAGTTGTATACGTTAGGATGACATCTAAAATAAAATAAATACTTTTTTTAAATAAATAAAATAAAACTTAGGAGTGAGAGAAGAATATATTGGGAGGAGAAAGGGGGAAATAGAATGGGTCAAATTATATCACATAAAAGAGAAAAGAAAAATCTTTTTCAATCGAGGGGAAGAGGGAGGAGATGAGAGGAAAGAGCAAACCTTACTCTCATCCGATTTGGCTTAAGGAGAGAATAACATGCACACTAGGTATGGAAATACATCTTATACTGCAGTAAAGTAGTGGGGATGGAATAAGCAGAGGCAGGGTGGTTAATGATAGAAAGAAGGGCAAATAGTAGGAGGATTATATTTAGAAGTAAACACTTCTAAGGAGGGACAGAGTCAAAAGACAGAACAGCATAAATTGGGGGCAAGATAAGATAGAGGGAAATACAGTTATTCTTTTACAATAGGACTTATGGAAGTGTTGTGCATAACTACAGATGTATAACCAAATTGAATTGATTGCCTTCTCAGTGGGGAATGTGTAGGGATGGAGGAAAGGAGAGCAGTTGAAACTCAAAGTTTTAAAAAGGGATCTTAAAAATTATTCTTATACACAACTGGGAAATAAGATATACAGCAATAGGTTATAGAAATCTATCTTGCCCTTCAAGAAAATAAAAAGGATGGGGATTAGAGAAGGGAAGGGTATGATAAAAGGGAGAGTAAATTGGGGGAAGTGGTGACCAGAAGGCATGCTTTTTTAGGGTGGGTAGAGGGGAGAGATGAGGAGAAAATTTGGAATTCAAAATATTGTTGAAGTGTGTGTTGAAAACTAAAAACTAATAAATAAGTTTTATAAAAAAGAAAAAGGAATCCACTGTGTATAAGCTGTTTCATTTAAAATATGTTTCAAGAATCAAAATAGAAAGGAGACAGTAAGTGCAACAACTTTCTCGGGGTAGAAATTTGGACCTGTGCTGTCCTTAGAGTAGTTAATTCACTAGGGGTGTCCTCTGAGGTTTCCTTTTGCTCTAAAACTTCAAATTCATAGATTATTACTTAAGCAGAATAGGAATATATATTTTATTGTTTCAGAGAATTGCTCACAGATAATGAAAATTTAAGTGTTTTGCTCAAGGTCACATAATCAGCAATATGTATCAGAGAAAGAAGTCCACCCTAAGTCTTTCTGACCCCAAAGCTGGTTCCTGATCAGCTATATCATATTCTATCCTCCAGGGGAAAACAATAAAATTTGAATTAAAAATAAAAACCATTGAATTATGTAATTATACTTTAGGCTTTAACAGAAAAGCTAATTATAAAATAACACTTTATTGACTAAATCCTTTTTGTCTTAATATTAAATTACATTTCTATAGTACTTTAAATTTAGACTTATAGTACTCTTTTCTCATGTTAATTCTATTAAGTGAGTGGTAGAAATATTCTTAGTATCATTATTTCTTAAATTAAAAAAAAGTTAAGATTTGAGAGAAATGAACTGAGTTATTCAAAGTTACACAGTTAGTTAATGATGAGGACAGGAACTCTATAAAGCTCCTCTCCTTTCAAAGCCTTTACTATTCATGACTTTTGTTCATGGCAGAATGATTCTTAGGAAGGAGAAACAAGGGAGGAAGAATACAGAGGTATCATTTGCAACTGATTAACTGGAAAGACAAAAGTTCAAATATCTTATTGTCTATTAAGAAATTCAGAACTAGATGACTGAGAAGGATGGACCTGTAGAAGTTCCCTGCCACCATAGTCAATAAAATACCTGTAAAAATGACTATAAATAAAATTCTAGAGCAGCAGAAGCCACAAAAACGACACAGTGAACGAGATTTCCATCCCAAAGCAGCCAGGAAGTCCGACAGGAAAGGTTGATCACACCAGGTGCTGAGGGGAATGAAGCCCAACCTTGGTCACATGGCAGGGACAGACTGGAGCTGAACTCAGGGTACAGAATCCCTGAAAGGAGCTGCAGATCCCAGATCCTGTACCCTCAAATGACAAAGGCAGCTTCAAAGGTAAGTGAGAAAGTGCTTTCACCTGCATGAGAAGGGAATTCAGTCGGACACTCACAACCCTAGTGTGGCAGTAGTTGGTAGGGCATGGAGTCCATTTTAGGAACCCTCACCATAAGGCCCCTGGGGGAATCCCAGAGCTAATCTGGATTTCAGCCACAAGTTGTGACTCTGGGGTGAGGAGGAATGCAGGCTGTCCTGGTGTAGCTAGTGCTCTGGAGATGGAATTCTACTCACAGATCCTGGGCAGAAAAGAGTGCTTATGGTTGCTCTTAGACCAGAGTGCATGTCAGAAGAGCAGTGAACACCTCTCCCTCTGTTGTGACACCTTGGAGGAACTGAGAACTTACAGCTCCACTGAGTATACCTTCCTCTCAAGAAAGGACTCAAAAGTCAAGTAGCTGCCTGGGAAAATGCCTAAAAAAGGGGAAAAAAAATAAGATTATAGAAGGCTACATTCTTGGTGAACAGGTATGTTCTTCCATTATTGTCGGATGAGTAAGAACAATGACTGCCATCAGATGAAGACATAAAAGTCAATACTTCTGCATCCAAAACCTTCAAAATAAATATGCAATGGTCTCAGGTCATGGAATAGCTCAAAAAGAATTTTGAAAATCATGTAAGAGAGGTGTAGGAAAAATTGATAAGAGAAATGAGAGTAATGCAAGGAAATCACAAAAAGCAAGTCAACAGCTTGCTAAAGAAGGCTCAAAAAATGCTGAAGAAAATAATACTTTTAAAAATAGACTAACTCAATTGAGAAAAGAGGTCCAAAAAAGCAATGAAGATAATAATGTTTTAAAAAGGAGAAACAGGCAGATTTAAAAGGACCCTCAAAAGCTCAATGAAAAAAATAGTTCTTTAAAAGTTAGAACGGAGCATATGAAAGCTAATGTAGGGAAATATAGTCTTACACTACATGACTATTATGGAAGGCTTTTGTAAAACTACATATATATAGCCTATATCGAATTACTTGCCTTCTCAATGGGGAATATGTAGGGAAGGAGGAAGGGAGACAAGTTGAAACTCAAAATTTTAGGAAGGAATATTGAGAATTGTTTTTGCATGCAACTGGGAAGTAAGAAATACAGGAAATGAGTTACAGAAGTCTATCTTACTCTCCAAAAAAAAAGAGAAGTTTGGGATAAGGGAAGGGAGGGGTGTGATAGAAAGGAGTGCATATCGAGGGAAGGGGTTACAAGAATTCACAGCATTTTAGGGTGTGCGGTGAAGAGAGATGGGGAGAAAATTTGGAGCCAAAATTTTGTAGAAATGAATGTTGAAAACTAAAAATAAATAAACACTATAAATTTTAAAAAAAAGTAATTCAGAACTATCTTCAGGATGATATACTGCAGGTCTCTCATTTCACTTTGCTTCACCCCACTTTATTTCACTTCACTTCACCTCATTTACCTCACCTCATGTCACCTAACTTGACTTTACTTCACCCCAACTTACTTCACCTCTACTTTTTTCACTTCATTTCAGCTCACTTCACCTCATTTTACTTCACCTCTATATCACCTCTTTTGTTCTCACCTTATTTTACTCCACTGGATTTCCCTTCAGCTCATCTTATTTCATTTCACCTCATCTTACTTCACATTTCTTTATCTCACTCCACTTCACAGCACTTAATTTTAATTTATCTTTACTCACTTTACTTCCCCTCATTTATCACCTTACTTTACTGCTCTCTATTTCACCTCCCCTAATTTACTTGGCACTACTTCATCTCCACCTCACTTTTCATCACTCTTCTCTCCACTTTGTTTGAACTAGAAGATATCATGTAGACAGGGTTTGGAGGTAAATCCACAATGGCAAATATTAGAGATAAATGTGAAAAGTGGTCTGTATAAATATGTGGAGATGGTAAATGGCAGAAGGAAATCTATGAAATATCTACTACAATGTTTTGTTTAGAATGCACCATGCATAGTTTAACGGGGATTGAAAGTATTTAAATTCTACCTCTGAAACCAGATAAAATTAGTTAAGTAGCTTACCTGAATCGAACCCTACGTTCTTCATCAATAAAATTAGAGATTTGGACTAAATCATCTCTCACGTCCTTCCCAGCTTTAAGCCTCTAATAACATGAAATACATTTTTTATAAAAAAGTAATGTGACATATAATATAGTCCTTAAAGAGGTGTTAGTTTCTTTCAATTCCCTTATTTTGCAGATTGAGAAACTGAAGTTCATAGAAATTAAAAGATTAGCCCATAAAGAACTGACAAATAGTATTCAGATTAGTAGGATTGAGATTCCATATTCTCTAACTCCAGAACCATCTTCTTAATACCAATATGTTGTGTATAGGTCACTTATTCCATTCCACACTAAAACCATGTTGTAGAGATGTTTAAATATTATTCTGAGAAAATTTTGTTGTAAATTCAAAGTCATAGAAGTAAATCATTGCTAATTTCTTGAATAGACAAATGTGATTAGTAAGATTATTTGGGTACCTCGTGAAGAATAAATATAAAAGGGAGTGAATAAGTTATGTAATTACATAAATTATAAGTACTGCAAATGAAAAGTAATGAAAATTTGCAATAGATTTATGACTGAAAATAGAGAGGAAATTATGGCTTTGAGGTAGGCTATTAATTCCATAGGATTTGGCAGTTGATTAAATTGACATTAAATATTTACAGTGGATGACAGGGAAGAGTCGAAGATGTATCTCTGGTTAGAAAACTAAGAAGGTGTGCCACTGTAATCTAAAAATAACTGGAGTTTTTGTTTGTTTTCCTTTTAAGTAATCAGAAAAGCTAAGAAATGGTGCTGGAGGAAATACAAGGTTTCAATAGATCTCACTTATTTTTTTCATGAAACTTACAATTTATTAGGATATGGAAGAGGTGGAATCAAGATGGCAGAAAGTTCACAACTTCCAAACCTCATTCTCCTTTAAAATGAGCACAGCAATAATCAAAAGGATTTCTGAGCAGGAAAGACCAAAAAAGTCACAATGAGCAAATTTCCAAGCTTAGATTAGCAAAGGATGACAGAAAGAAAAGTCTGTGGACAATGAGAGCACAGTACAGCAGAATGAGCACAGATAGTAGTGTAGCATGCATCAGAGGTGAGTAGTAGCAGTAGCAACAATGGTAGGCAGGAATGTTAAGGTGAGTTTATTATTAGAAAGAGATAACAAGGGATCCCTGCATTAACACTGAATGCTAGATCTAGTGCCATTTTATTTGCCAACTTTATTTCCATTACTTCATTTGGAGTCATAGTTGCAGAGTAGAGACCCAACACTTGTGTTTCATCTGTGTGGGCTCTGAACAGCCCTCCACCCTTATGTCATTGATTTCTCCTTCCAAACTCTTAAGTTGTCTTGAACTGAAGAAAGTGTCATCTTAATAATTTTCTGGCTCTGCCACTACCGAATTAGTTAACACTATTTCAAACTTGTTTGAAGTGGAATATTGGGAGAGTTCAGCTAAGTGCTTCTTGTATTCCACCACTACTCCTTCATCTAGACTTTCCTCCCACTAGGCAACTTTCTAAAATTATAAATTAGAGGAAAATTACCAAGATGCATTACAATAGGGGAATCTTTCATTTGGGAATTGATATTGGATCCTTTCTTATATCAGTCAAGTCAGAGATCTCCTCTCCCTCTCTCTCTCTCTCTCTCTCTCTCTCTCTCTCTCTCTCTCTCTCTCTCTCTCTCTCTCTCTCTCTCTCTCTCTCTCTCTGTCTCTCTCTCTCCCTATCATATGCTCTATACTGCTACATAACTGAAAGGCAAATATTAAAGTAAGTTAGTCCCTCTCTCAAAGAAATTACATTCTACTGAGTGAATGTTTCGGTGGGATACAGAGCATTCAAAGAGGAGTAAGCACAGCACATATACAAAAACAATGTATACTTACTTTGCAGAGGTAGAACAACAACTGAGGGAATCAGGAGAGGTAAGGTGGCATTTGAGTTTAACCTTAAAAAGAGGCAACATTTTTGAGATGTAGAGTTATGGAATAACATTTCAAACATGTGCTGCAGCTTATGCATAGACTCAGATATGGGATATAAAATCTCATGTAGCCCTGTGTATGACAGTTTCTAGGGACTATAAAGTAAATGAGTGATGAATACTATATAATTAATTTTAAAACATGATTTTTAGTTAGGCTGTAAAAACTATTATATGCCAAACAAGAGATGGCATTTTATACTAAAGGCACTAATGTGCCACTGAAATGTTAAATTGAACTCAGTCTGGATCCTTTCTCTGTGTTTATGGAGACATGGATTTCTCCTATAAACATCCCATTTCTTCCCACCTTTTTCAGTAATTAATGGTATCCTTTCATGCCTCTAGACATACCAAAGAAAAGTGGTTTTCATTTTCTTCCCAAAGTAGTAATTCCAGGACAAAGATACAACTGCAAGAGATGGAATCACATATGAGAGAGGAAAGTGGTAAGCGTTTTGGGATAAATTACAGAGTGCATGAGGGGAAGTAATATTCAATGAAGTTGGGGAAATTGATTGAGGCTGCAATGTGAAGGGATATACTATCCTTCCTTGGCTACTGTGGTATCATTCTCTTATCTCTTTTAGTACTTGCTTTTGCTGCTTCATGTCCTCTAACTTTTAGTGTGTCACAGAGTTCTATATTTGACTTTATTATTTTCTCCCCATTTTATCATCTTACCCACTCCAGTGACATAAACTATCTAGAAAAGTTCTGTATCTAAACAGTCCTAGCCTCTGTGGGAATAGGTCTTCAAATATCTGCTAGATGTCTCCTTTTCTCGTTGTACTAACAGAACTTCCAAATAAACATGTCCAAATTAGTCATATCTCTCCAACCCCAATCTGATTTTTAACATTACTCTCCTATTTCTGTTAAGAGTAGAAAATAAGACAAAAAATGATGAATTCAGAGCATTTGTATTCAAATTCTGCCATTGTAACTTGTAACTGCTGTGAAAGCCTATTTAGCATATTATAAATTAGTGGATAAAACTAAAAGTCTCCAAACTCCCTTCTAAACTTCAATCTGTTCCTATGATCCTCCTGCTCACACAGGATTCAAACCAAAGGATCATCTTGGACTCTTTACTCTTCCTAATACTTAGTATTAATTCTACTGATTATGCCTCTGTCCCATATCTAATTCATTCTTTTCCCTATTCTCATGTTTCCAGTATTTTATTCCAGGCCTTCATTAACTTTTACTGAGATTATTGCCACAGCCTGCAATGTAGTCTCCTTACCACTGGTCTCTTCTATATTCAATCCATGTTTTATGAATCTATCTAAAGTTTTAAGATGTCTCTTAATATATTATTTTTAAAATGTTCCGACTCCTTTTTTCCTAAAGTATATAATACAAAGTCCTTGGTGAATCATTTCCATAATTTGTCTACAACATGCTTTTATGACCTTTCTTTATATTATGTGTTTCAGTCAGACAAGAATACTGACTTTTATCCTTCCAGTCTCATCCTGCTGATTCCTCCTTATTATGCACTTGAATAGACTCTCCATCACATCTGAAACTCTTGTTCCCTCCAGTTCATTAAGTGAAATACCCTTGTTACTAATTCTAGAAGTGTAACTTTATCATGAAAGTTCCACTAATTCTCCAGTAATCTCTCCCTGTTCAAATTTTCTTTCTGTTGAGAGTATCATACTTGACTGTACTTTACATTATATTTGTCTATAGAATACATTTGTATCTCATGTTCTTACAATCTTAGATTGTAAACTACCTCATGGGAAGGGTTGACTATTTTTAATCTCTCTGTCCTAAGTATGTGCCATAGACCCTAAGTACATGTTTGCTGAAATAAATTGGAGAAAATATATGGCAGCTGATATCTAACTGGATATGAATAGTGTGAAAGGGAGAAGAGTCACAGCTAACCCAAGGATTTTGATCAGGAAAGATTAGATGAATGGTAGTGACACTGATAGAAATAATTAAGAAATGAGAATGAGTAGGTTTAAAAGGAGGGATGATGAACTCAGTTCTTCCTGGTGAGACCTCTGGGGAGCAATGCTTTTATAAATATTCTTGGAAGAGAGGTCACAAACAGAGAAACACATTTGGAAATGAGCTATACATAAGAAAAAGAAATAGTATAAAGAGCCACCAAAGACAGAGGGTAAATTAGAGAATTACTATGAAAACCATAAAATGTAGGGACTTTGAACCCAAGTGAGGATATTATCCAGGAGAACAGTAGGAAAAATCATAGAAATGCTACAGAAATATTCAAGACATTAAGAACTGAGAAGGGAAAATTGGATTTTGTGATTTTGAGATCATTGGCTGTCTTCACAGTAGTAGTAGTTTCAGCAGATTGGTAGAGGTGGGTGATTGACGTAGAGCGTTGAGTGAAGTGTTGGCAGTGAATAAGTAAAACTAGTAAGGACAGACAATTTATATTCCCTTCATCCGCAAGATTTATCGTTGTAAAATGTAGAGGAAACCACCCCTTTCCCCAGTTATATTACACCACATTTTCATTGCTCTCCATGACAACCTTACCCATCTCTAATACTTCTTTTATCCACTTTCTGTTTATTTAAACAACAAGATGTTTGACTTAAATGGAAAACTATCTAGGATCAATTTCTTTATAGTAATTTATCCCTACCGAGAGACAGAGATTGCACTACATGTAACAGCTATGTACAAAAAAGTTACAAAATCATCCTTGGTTTTACAATGATAGAAGAAAACATTGAAATTATCCGATCAAACAAGGTATGCAAGGATTTTTTTGTAGGTGTTTTTTTTTTTTTTTTTTTTTGTTGTTGTTGTTAAACAGTGAGAGAAAAATAACTTACTGGAATATAAAGATAAAAGTTGAATGAGCATGCCACTAATGGAGGAAAGGAATATTTTCACAGAACCAGTTTGTTTTTTCCATTCCCCATCTCCATTTGATGTTGATCAAAACATACCATCGGCTATTTAGTTAAAAAAATATGCATTATGCCTGTGCACATACACCAGTTACTTTATATACAATAAAGGAATGGGGGAAGGGAATCAAAAAAGAGATAAATTTATACTACAGTAGTCAGGATGTGGATGAACCAAATCTTGATTTTTTAATTGTGAATGTATTTTTTTCCTTGGGAGCACAGTTCTGGAGCATAGTTGTAGATTTTCTTTTTAGTAAGCACCTTCCGTCTGCTGCTGGAATACATCAATTTTATCTTCATTCTCCTTTTCCAACTGTGCAGGTGTGTCTGTTTTGATGGATTGCCCATCAAATCTGAATCTGATCTGTCTCATTGACAAACCCTGTCGTTCACAATAGGCTTTCATTAGTTTACTAAGTGGTTTGTGCTTCTTAATCTTAAATTGCACCACCAAACCATCTTGCCCTGCCACCTTCACAATGATGTGGTCATTGTTTTCAGTCTTGACTCCTTCCTTTGGCTTCTCATCAGCCATGGCAAGTCCAGGGATCTCCTCAGCCTCAGCTTCACAAAAGAGGCACCAGGGAGGGTCCACTCCAAGGGAACGATGTGAGAAGCAGAAACTGCAAGAGCAGGAGCAGGAGGAAGAGGTGGTGATGGTAAGGAAGAGGAGGATGAGGAAGAGGAGGAGGTGGAAGAGGAGGAGAAGGAGGAGGAAGAGAAGGATGAAGAAGAGGAGCTACATTATGCCTTTTGGAACTTTTTCACTTTTGGTAACAAATTTCATTTAAGTTCCCTCAGGTCTATTTTTTAAAATCTAAATATGGATTTCATTGATTGGCAATAAGTGTGTAATTATATCCCTTAAAAAGCAATTTTCCTGGAATTTGAATATTGGCTACCACTACATTTGCTAACAGAGTATGCCTTGCTGTGTTTTTAATATTAAACATAGTTACGGGAACGTCATGTTTCCATTAATTAGGAATTAGTAACTCTACGGATAGAACCATGACAACATCTGAAGTATTATAAACATCTGTTATGTAACTTCAAACTTAATCACATGTCTAGACTCTCCATCATTGAACTTACCTTGGTGAAATTGTCTTCCTGATCCTGAGCAGATTGAGTGCTTAGAATATTGAGAATGGATGACATAGCAACCAAGCAGCCATCTGATTCTATTGAGGAAGTGGAAGAAACAACTATTAACTAAAAACATAAGACTTGGTGTCCTATTTATTTAGTTGACTCACCATGCATCTCAAATCACCTAAATATGAGTGACACATAAGGTCCTGTCCTAAGCTTTCTTATCTTCCCTATATGATCCATTCTTGGTGATATCATAAGATTTCCTGACTTCAGTTATAATCTATTTGAAAATTTCTGTCAAATGTTCAACAAAACACAAGACCATTAAGGGCAGAGACTGCCTTGATTTTTTTTCCCTCTAATTCCTACCAAATTCGCAAATAGTAATCCATAAAATGTTCTGTTGAGTTAATTTAGTGAAATCCCTATCAACTCATCAACTATCAACTCATACATTCAATGTATATCCTAAATTCTGTTTCCTCAACATAGCTTTCTATTCAACAAAACTACCTTGATGTCCCATATACATCTTCAACATATACAAAAAATGCAAGTTATCACCTTTCATCTTAGACTCAAACTTGCCTATTTCTATTGAGTGAGAAAACATTTTTTCTGCTCATCTAGGTTTTCAATCTCAGAAACATGCTTTATTCTTCCTTGTTTTTTCACCCCCCTTTCTATAAGTTGAATTTCTAAACCTACTTCTTGCTTAGTAACTCTTATCTCTCCAACTCATTCTGCACATAGGTAATAAAATAGTATTCTTTAGATACCATTCACATGCTCAAAAATTTCTCATTCCCCATTGTTTCTAAGATAAAAGAACTCTGTATCCCAACAATTTGTGTTCTCTAGATGCTCTAGTACATATTCTCCCAGAAATATTTCATATTAAAACCAAACACACACACACACACACACACACAAACACACACACTCATTCATCTTTCTTGAAAACTACACTCAAGTCCAACTAACCTATTCCATTTTTCCAATTCCACATTCCATTTCTCTCCTTGCATGAACCTGGGTAACTTATTTAATCTTCTGGATCTCAGTTTCTCATGTATAAAATGAGAGTGTTGAATAACATGATCTCTGATATCTCTACCTGCTTTAAATCCTACTATCTTATTATTTCACCTCCATGCCTTTACACACACTGTTGTAGCCCAAGGAAAAAAATCTTCCATTTCTTTTGGATTAGTTTTTTTTTTCCCCTCTCTTTTGGATTGTACATCACTTAATGATATTCCCAAATCCTAGTGGGAGAATAATTCTTTTCTGTCTTCTCCATTTCCCCAAACTCCTTCTGTCTTGACATGTAGAAATTCTTTACTTGGTCCATTTCTGCCCAGAAAATTCTAGTTACCAACATGCTAGTAATACTCTCCCTATGAGTACTTTTGAAACAAAACCAGCTCTCTTCTAGGGTTGATTATTACGTTCAAGATGATCTAGGACTTTTCTTGACCCCTACACTGTCCTAAATTTCATAAATCAAAGACTCTAGCCTCCCAGATCATTTTTGGACTTTTGTTTTTGATCGGGTCTGACATCCACTATGCCTGAGTTGTCTCAATGATATCTCTTGCTTGTTTCATCTTCCTGGTTTCCTGCTGCTCTTGCTTTGAAAGTGCCACACCTGACTGTTATGAAGGGAATTAGTGGGTTATACAGTTTGAATGTTCACAGCTGCTCTGAAATGAAAGGGTTGCTTCATTTAGGTGAGATTTTTCAAATTCTAGTTCCATTGGATGTTACTGTGCTTCCTCAGTATGCATCCCTTATTATTTATGTGGAGACATTCCCTCGGGTGTCTCCAATTAAGCTACAGGGTCCCCATCTTTGGAATTTCTCCCAAATATCCCAAATGACTGAAGTGATTGCTTTCATCATTGACTAGCTCTCAAAATTATTTTTCAAAGTTTCTTTGGTCCTAGCAGTGGAATCTTCTGTGCCTTGAATATGCTTCTCCCTCCTCTGTATCTTTTAGAAATCTGTAAGTTCTTTCAAGGGTAAGGTCCTATACAAATACTTCCTAGGTCCCCCTAATGTTTAGTATCCTCATTCTCATTCAATTATTGAGTATTTATATAGCTTACATCAAAGTATATACCTCTAGAATGTATTGATTTGAAATCAAATGTCATATTTTCATCTTGACTTTTCCATAAACTAGGCTGGTGAAGACATTTCACTTCTTTAGGCTTCAGTGTCAGTATGTATAAAATGCATGGCTAAATTTGATGGACTCATCCTATTCTTAGCCCTATGCTTCTGTGTCAGAGAATTAAGAAAAAATATAAATCTTTCTTTGTATTCTTTGAATGAGATTATTAAACAAGAAACTGAATAGCAAAAAAAAAGACATCATTTCATTATTTCATTACCCAATATATGGGTGAACAAACTAATCTGTGGAATTTTTACTCTTTGATGTACATTATTCACAATCATAAAAATCTTTCCTGGTAAAATAAATAGTCTGGCAATATTTTAGCAAATTCGAAGTACAACTAAGCTTCATTTTTAATATAACATAAATAGGTGTGTAACCATACCCTGAAATGTTCCAGTAATGATCTGAAGAGGGTGAGTTAAGCTATTTTTAAGTGCTCTTGAAGTATTTATAATTCAAAGGCAGTGAAAGTACAATCACTTTGCATGTTGTACTCATTTAGATCTTGAAATATTTCTGGTCTTAGTTATGTCACCTGTACTAAGTATTACAGACACTAACATACAATTTGTGACGTGTTTGTCAGCATCTTTTCTTATGTTATTTATAAAATAGTCAGACTTTCAGTAAAATGTCATGGCAACTCACTTTTGTGTCTTTCAACTGTGGCTAACTCTATATAGACAAAAATTAAGGATTTGAGTAATATTTTTCCCTACCTGATTGTAATGCTATTTCTAATTGAATTATTTACAATGTTATCTGTAGGTACAAAATGAAAGAGTACCTAAGAAGAATCCTCTGGGACCTCTTTGATGAAAGACTGGATTCACTCACTACAATCTGACCTTAAATTTCATTGCAGTGCTTTACTTCCACAATTAGCTGTAGTTCTAAATGCTTAAAATACTATTTATGACCATGCCATAACTTCATTTGGTACCACACATGAGTTGTTTGCTTTTCATCTCGACACTGAGATTAGAAAGTTGCAGAATTTCAGTCTCTGACTTTTCAGTCCTTGGATTATCTAATATTTTAACCATGTTATTTTCCCTTCATATATGTCTAAATTTTCAAAAATCACCAAGAACAAAATTTATCATAAGGAAGATAAAAACTTTTGGTGAGTTCAGGAAATAAGGTATCAATCTGGGTAGATACATAAATAGAGACACAGATAGGTGGATGGATACCATATGAGATGGGTTTTGGTGCATGAACAGGAATGCAACAAGTGTAAAGTTGGTAGAATGAACATTTCTGTGATGTGGTTTAACTCAGCCAATAGAAATCACAAATTTTTCCTATTTGTATTTCACTTGATACTATTGACTTTATTTTTTTTATTTCTTAAGGCTAGTTAAAACACATGACTTAGGTAATATTCTTTGAGTATTGAACTCTCATTTACATTTAATGATTTCATTTTCTCTGTAAACGTTTTTATTCATTTGTTGTGATCAGATAATGAGTGATAAAATTACACACCTGTCCTTCCCTCAGGAAGAACAAATTAACAAATAAAGAATCAAAATAGACAATCCCTTCCTTCTATTTTCCCCCAGTAGAATTGCTATCTGGAGAATAAATTATATGATTCTATAATTCCTAAAAGTCCCTCTTGTCCAAATTGATTTGCTTCATTCTTTACTCTCCTTTACTTGGACTACTATAATTGGCATGTCAATGCTTCTTAATGTAGGAAGCAAATGATCCTGGAAGCCACAGAATTATTGCAAAGGGTTCATATTATGAAATGACACACTATGGTAAATAAACAAAATATATCCTGTTGAATGAGCAACATGTCTCAAGAACGTGGGAAATATTATTTTCCGAATATAAGTAAACACTCATGATTAATACAATACAAAATCACTTCAAAACCGTAGGAAATGCTTGATTACCTTTCATAATTATTTCTTTTCTTAATAAACAGATACCAAAAGAATAATTGCTGACACAGAGATCTTCCACAATGCTTTTGGTAATAAGTAGGACAGGATCAGATAAATTGGAATAACATTTTTAATTCCACTTTTAAAAATATCAAATGTGAAATAAAAGAATCTATGTAAATGTTGGCCTTGGTATTTGTATGCAATTCTCTCATTAGCAAAAACAAAATCAGAACACATAATTTTAGTGTGTATAGTATACAATCACATGAATATTTTGCATCAAAATGGAAAAAATATGAAAATGAACAAAAAATCCTAATAAAGTAGCTAGCATGTTACTTAAAGTAACCCTTAAGTTAAATTGACTCAAAAAACTTGTTTCTTTAAACCAATTTACTATTTATTATTAATTAAATCAAAGAATTTAAATCAATGTTTATAACAAACTGAGTTTTAAAAATGTTGATGCAAAGAGAACTTAGTATCATAGAGCTGATGGAGATTTAGATGCTATCTAGTTCATCCTTCTCCTTTTATAAATAACTAACCAGGGTCTTGAAGCACATTTGCATAATGTTCTTCCACTTATTCTTTAACATCTGAAACTAGATGTTTCATAAATAAGTCAGAATGTTCACATTTACTATGTTTTGACATTTTCCTAAGTGTAGGGATTACAAAAACAAGATAACAATATGTTCTGCACCCTTAAGGAGGTTACACTTTAGAGGGGGAAGGAAACTGTTAAAGAAGCCACAGAAGGTGGAGTGGTACCTGTACATGTGCAAAGCAGCCACAGTAAAGAGTGAGACAGGAGAGAAATGAGCAGCGCTGGTAGAGACTGATTTAAATATTCTCAGTCTATGGTCCCTGCCTTCAAAGTTGGTGAGAGGTTGGGATAGAGAAATCCTGATCTTCTGACGTCGATCTTCAGAAAAGGAGATGTGATTAGCAACTATATTTAGGGAGATATCTCTAAAAGGGAAGAAAAAAACGAGAAGGAAACAACACATAGAAGAACAAGCTGCTTGATTGTACTTTTCTTTCTAACTTAACCCATTTGAGATATCAGAGTATTTTCTTTTGGGTGAGGTCTGTTACTTTCTCCTGTTTGAGCTGATACATCCCACCACAAGCACAGGAATTCATTTATATGGTACATGGCATATTCCCACCTATATAACTTCACGGGTTTATGTTTGTTCTTGACTTGGATAAATGGGTTTCTTTGGTATTCACTATGCATAGTTTTTGCATAACTGCAATTTGATGGGAATTGAGTCCAACTTTGGAAATATATTTTGAGATACTCCTTCCCCTTTATGGGAGAGAGGCAAGGATGCCAGATTATTTTCTTTTCTCCAAATGCCCATAACTTGAGGAATGACTAAATATGTTGTGGTATATACTATTATTGTGCTATAAGAAATGGTGCATACGATGGTTTTGGAAAAAAAACATATATGTTGAGAGAATTGTATACAAATACCAAGGTCAACATTTACATAAAGCACAGGCACAAAGTGAAGTGAGCAGTACCAGTTAATACATTATACACAATAACATCAATATTGTAACAATGATCAGCATGGCTACTTTGATCAAGATCAAGTTCAATGATCCAAGACATTTACAAAGGGCTCATGAAGAAGAGAGGTAGAGGGAGACAGAGAGAGAGACAGAGAGACAGAGAGAGAGAGAGCCCTGATGACGAATGAGATAAAGGCATATATTTTCATTTACTTTATTTTTCTTTCCTTTTTCATGCTTGGCTAATGTGGAGGTATGCTTTTCATTTATTAACATGAAGAGTTGATGCTTGATTGCTTGCCTTCTCCGTGGGTGGAGAAGGGGACAAAGCAAGGTACATAATTTGGGATGCAATTTTTTAATGTAAAATGAAATATTAAAAACATTTCCCAAAGACTAGCAACATTTAAGAATGTTTGGGTATAATTTGAACCTTTTATGTTATCTCTGATGGCAATTACGTGGCAAATTGTATAGAATGGCAGGTGTGGAATCAGGAAGACTCTTCCTCATAAGTTAAAATCTAGTCTCAGACACTTACTAGCTGTGTGGCCCCAGGAAAGCAATTTAATTTTGTTTGCCTTAGTTTCCTCATCTATAAAATAAACTAGAGAAGGAAATGGCAAACCACTGCAGTATCATTGCCAAGAAAACCCCAACTGGAGTCATGAAATTAGGACATGGCTGAAATGACCGAAGAATAACAATACATTCTCTCTAAGGACAAAATAACGACCAACTTCATGATCTAATCTCCTGTTTACCTCCTGGCTTGACTTAATACCCCATTCTTCTTCTTTGTCATTGCACTTTGCTCTTTGTTATTGAAGAAAACCAGTGACATCATAAGGGTGATATCTTGACTTCCATTTAAACTGGATTTGAGTGAGGCAGGGCTTTGCAATATCATCAGTCTTTCTCTCTCCTCCAGTCATCAAAACTCAGTGGCAAGACATAGGTCAAGATGGCTGGTGATGGACCATGTGCAATGGGGGATGCTGACCTTTCTAAATTAATGTCTTTTCCAGGTCTGTTTGTCTGAGCCCAGGCCCATTTAATAACTAAGGACTAGGGAATAAATGAGGCAATAGGTGGCCTAATTTACACTTATAATGATATCACGTAGGGGTATGTTTGCCCTTCCTTCAAGAAGAGAATCATGACATTGGGAAAAAAATGGCAAGATATGCAGTTAGTTTGGATTTGAGTGAAGGAGTGCTGTGCAAAATCACCAGCCTCACTTTCTATTCCAGACTCTGAGTCCACTGGCCAGATATTCATCAAGATGACTGGATATAATCCCAGATGCAGTGGGGGACCTTGGCCTTTTTGAGCTAAGGTCTTTTCAGAATCTCACTTTTGAGTGAGGCAATGCCCATGCAGTGAATAAGCCTCTTTAATAAGTGAGTCAAGGGATGGCCCCTTAAACTAAAAAAAAAAAAAAAAAAATCAAAGTGGAAGGGGAAGAACCTCAGGGATTGCTGGCCAAAATGGAACCAGTTACTATTTATTTCATTCTGAGCTAGAAGGGTCCCGAAATAGTCATTAAATGGTGCTTGGGCAAGGACCTAGTGTCCAATCCATGAGATACAAGGAAATTAGAGTTAAGTCTTGATGTTTGAGAAAGCAATCTAGCCAGTAAACTCCAAGTTATCTAGGTAAGTTTCAGCAACCAAAATATACATTCCTTTAGGCAAAAGAAAGAGAGGAGAGGAGAGGAGAGGAGAGGAGAGGAGAGGAGAGGAGAGGAGAGGAGAGGAGAGGAAAGGAGAGGAGAGATGGGAATGCCAGAGGAGGGAACTAGAAGACCCTCAGAATTTCTGTCCCAAACAGAAAACAATTGCTATTTCCACTCGTTCTAATTCATCAAAATCCAAACAATCAGTCTCAGAGGTTGATCTGGGGCTATTATTAGCCATTTAGTGAGTCAAATTGATTTTCTTCTAAAGGTATAGTCAAATGACTCCATTAAAAAAAAAACAACAACTTGAAATCCTGTTTTTTGAGAGCTATATTTCAATAAATTAAAATGAATACTACACATAGTAACAAGTAAATTGTCCCAGCTTTAAAAAAATAAAAGTTAGTAAACACAGCTAATGTAAAACCTTTTCCTAAGAACAAAATATATTCACTCCTTCTCACTTATACATTCATAAGAACAGTAAGAAGTTTTCCATAAGGATATAATAGTGAAGACAGCTCCTCCTGCTTACAAGCCCCTAGTTTTGACTCAAATAGTTGGGGAAATAGGGCATCATCTTTCAGAGGTCCTGGGCAAAATTTCACAGTTAATAGACTTAGGGGACCGAGCAAGAGATAAATTTCCTTGAGAGAGAAGAGTAAATAGCCAGTGGGTTCAAAGTCAGAAAATATTGACAAGGAAAGAAGTGTTAAGAAGTGTTTACTGCTCTATTGAGAGCAGTGGTAGATTGTGGAAGCATAGATGATATTCCAACTATTGAAGTATACAGAACTTACTGAGAAAAGCAGCTTGATACTAGATGGAACAGAGAAGAATTGTCCCTATAGTTCCTCCTGAACCCTTGTACTCAAGTTTCTCACACCTTCAATGAGAAGAGGAAATTGGCTGAGCCCCAGCTCAGACTAAAGAAATGTACAGACAGGATTATAGACCCCATATCAATTTGACCATAAATTGAAAAAACAGATCAAATATTGTAACCAGCTCACTAATAGACACTGGGCAGAGACCTCCCTTATATATGGAAACTCTGATAAATTTAAACATAGTACTCCTATCACCATCATAGGATGTGGAGGGTCTGAAATATCAGTTGGAAAAGTCAAACTGATGATAAAAAGTGGAAAATTACCAAAGACAGAATATTCCATGGTAATTTTTTTCATTCCTGAATATATCATTAGAATATGTATATTGAGATGTATGACTTTAAATTTGCCAGAGGAGAGATCTCAATTTGCTGTAAGGAAGAAAGGAATAAATATAGTTTAAAGGGGTAAAATGCAAATGGACCCAATCCCTTTACTTGAAACTTCTGAAGTAATTACTTTAAAGCAGTATCATGTGCCAGGTGGACAAGACAACATTATATAATTGTCATTACATTACATAAACGAAAACTTTACATAATATAAAGGAATATATTGAGGCAGGAGTGTTAATCTCCACAGACACTCCATGGAATAATCCTGTCTAGCCAGTATAAAAGTCAGATTGGACATGGACAATGGCAGTGGATTATAGACAATTGAATAAGGTCAATCCTCACTTGTATTCTGCTGTCACAGATACCATTACCTTAAAGGAAAGTATCCAGAAATGTGATTGGACTTGGTGCATAGTTATTTACTTAGCCAATGCTTTCTTTACCATTCTAATAGATTTTGACCAGTAGGACCTATTTGTTTTCCCTTGGCAGGGCCGGCAATATACATGTTTGCCACAAGAATATCTGCATAGCCCTGTTATCAGTCATAAAATTGTGGCTGAAAGTTTAGTTGAATTGGAACTGCCTGGTGTATAGCTTACCCACTGCATAGATGATATTATGATACAGGGAAAAATGGAAAAGAAGTTGAGAAGAGATTCAGAATACCAAAAATAAAGGTGAAAAATTAACCCTGAAAAGATTCAAGAGCCAGTCCAATTCATAAAATTTTTAGGTTTACAATGGAATACGGGGCTGTGAGAGGTTCTCTTGCAAACCTAAGAAAAGATTCAGAAAATTTTCCTATACTCACCAATAAGAAAGAGGATCAAAAGATTATAGGATTATTTGGATACTGGCAACATCACATACAAAATCTAGGACAAATTTTGAAACTCATAAAATTCCTGGAAAAAAATATGAATTTGATTGGGCACTTGAACCAAGTACAGTTTTTGAAGAAGCAAAAATACAACTGTCCCGAGATTTATGGCCCATACAAGGTGGCCCAGTGGAATTATAAGTGACTGTACAGGAAGAATATG
Source organism: Bettongia penicillata ogilbyi (assembly GCA_023548195.1). NCBI lineage: Eukaryota > Metazoa > Chordata > Mammalia > Diprotodontia > Potoroidae > Bettongia > Bettongia penicillata. The sequence continues at coordinate 872,158 of JAJHZJ010001031.1, read as the reverse complement.
CAAACTGGAGTTAATAGAAAAAACATCAAAGTTGAAATGTAACCTTAGGATTTTGGTCTAGGAAACTCCCTTCATCTAGAATTCAATATACCCTTTTTGAAAAGCAGTTGCTTGCTGCATATTTTGGATTTGGTAGAGGCTGAACAACTGACTTTGGACCATGAGGTAATATTAAAACCTGAAATCCCAATTATGACCCTGGGTGGTGAGTACACCAGCTTCTTACAGAAATGAACATGCTCAAGAGTCTAAGAATATTAAATTGAAATGGTATGTTAAAAATAGACCTAAAAGAGGCAAAAGTAGAGTTTCTTCCTTATGTGAATCTAGAGCAATCATAAATACCGAGGGAAATGATACATCCCCTGAACCAAAGCCATAGTTGGTACAATCTTTGGTAAAATGAAATGACAGATATGATAGATTAACTGAAGAACAAAAGAAATATGCATGGTTTACTGATGGGATGACAAAATATTTAAGCCACAAAATCATTGGAAAGCAGTAGCTTATAACCCATGTACTAGGCAGACTTTGGAAAATATTGACAAAGGTGGAAGTGGTCAATATAGTGAACTTATGGCAATACATCAAGCTATCAGAACTTAAAAAGGAGAACAGTGTAATATATTCATATATTCACTGATTCATGGGTTAGCTACATGGATGCCCATGTGGAAAAATCAAAATTGGGAAATTCATGGAAAACATGTCTGGGGCAAAGGATTATGGTAAGATGGGGACATATCGTTGGTTACTAATCTGTTATTTTTTCATGTGGATGGCTATATAGTCCTCCCCACACCAGAACATGAATACAATACACATGCTGATTGACTAGCAAAGATTGCTGCTCAATATATTGTCTCTATTCTGACACCAAATGATGACCTGATTCTAGCAAAATGGGTCCATCAAACAGTCAGATATTTAGGGATCCAAATCATAAGCCAGGGGGCACAAGACCAAGGAATCTCGTTAAAACAAATGACATAGGAATGTTACATAGGTCAACTGGAAAAAGAACAAACTACTCCTTGGGTAATAACTAGAGAGATAGAAAGCCCAAATTTGGCAAATAAATTACATTGGACCCCTACCCCAAGATAAAGGAAGCATATTTAAATGCCCTTGTGTTGACACATACTCAGATGTATTTGTGGTTTGTCTGTATAAGATGTGACCCAGTAAAACACCTGTAAGAGGGGCAGAGCCAAGATGGTGGAGTAGAAAGATGCATATACTCGAATACTTCCCCCACAATCTACAAAATGTCTATAAAAATAACTCTCAACAAAGTCTAGAGAAGCAGAAGCCACAGAACAACAGAGCAAAAGAGGTTTCCAGCAAAAGGTAACCTGGGAGGTCAACAGGAAAGGTCTATCTCATGGGACACTGAGATGAGCACAGCAGGGCCCAGTCCACATGACACTGAGAGGAAGAGGACATGAATAGACCTCTGGGAAGAGTTCCTAGCAGGGATGGTTCCAGATATGTCAACCCACAAGCAATAAGAAAACTCCAAATGTCAGTGTGGCGGGGGGTTTCCCAACTGGGTGAGAGGGAACAGGGTTTCTCCAGCAGTAGCTCCAGGTGACAACAGAGGCTGAGGCAGCAGGCTGTAGGCAGCTACAGAGGCTGAGAAGCAACGTGCATACATTGTTCAGGCAGCTCAGCTTAAAGCTTATGATGGTAGGGAGCAGCTAGATGTAAACTCTAGCCCTGAGGAAAGACTTGCTCCCACTCAAAGCCCAGGGAACCAAGCAGCTGAGTCTAATCTCTTGACAAAGGATTCAGAAGTCAAGTGGGAAAATGCCCAAAAAATGGAAAAAAATAAGACCATAGAAGGTTAGTTTCTTGGTGAACAGGTGTCTCCTCCTATTCTTTTGGATAAGGAACAACAAGGCTTACTATCACAGGAAGTTAAGACACCTGCCTCTAGGGCCTCCAAAGTGAACTTAAATTGAGCTCAGGCAATAGAAGAGCTGTAAAACGAGCAAGAAGCTTGTTAAATGAGAACCCAAAAATGCTGAGGAAAATAACACCTTTAAAAAGAGGCTAAATAAATTGGAACAAAAGGTCCAATGTGGAGAAGGAGGCATTAACAAGCAGACTTAGCCAAAGAGAGGAGAAAGTTCAAAAGCTCATTCAACAAAATAGTACTCTGAAATAGAGAATTGAGTTCAGAGAAATGAATGACTTTGATATAAAAAAAAGGAGTTTGAAAATAAAACCAAAAGTTTGCAAAAATAGGAGATAATGTGAAACATCTCATTGGATAAACAACTGACTTGGAAAATAGATCCAGCAGAAACAATTTTAAAACTATGGGACTACCTGAAAGCCATGATCAAAAAAAGAGCCTAGACATGATCTTCCATGAAATTACCTAGGAAAACTGTTCTGATATTCTAGAATCAGAGGGCAAAATAAATACTGAAAGAATCCACAGATTACCTCCTGAAAGAGAACCTAAAAGAGAAACTCTTAGGAATATTATGGTCAAATTTCAGAGCTCCAAGGTCAAGGGGAAAATACTACAAGCAGCTAGAAAGAAATAATTCGAGTATTATGCACATAAAATCAGGGTAACACAGGAAGAATGCAATAAGTGGGATGAGGGGAATAATATAAGGGGGGCAAATGGGAGAAGGGAGTAACTAGAAATGAACATTTTTGGGAAGGGACAAGGTCAAATGAGGAAATAAAAAAATAAGGGTGGATACAGTAGGATAGAAGGCAATACAGTTAGTATTAAACAACATGATTATTATGGAAGTCTTTTGCAAAATGACACATATATAGGCTGTATTGAATTGCTTGCCTTCTCAGTGAGGATGGGTAGGGAAGGGGGGAAGGAGGGAAAGAAGTTGGAATTCATAGCATTAGAAACTAATGTTAAGTATTATTATTTCATATAATCAGGAAATAAGAAACACAGGTAATGGGGTATACAAATTTATCTTGTCCAACAAGAAAAGAGAGAAGATGGGGATAAGGGAAGGGTGGGGTGTGTTACAAGGGGGGGGTTAATTGAGGGAAAGCGTAAACAGAATGCAAGGTGTTAAGGGGTGGGGGAGGAGAGAGATGGGCAGAAAAATTGTACATGTTTCAAAGTGATGTAAAAGCAATTAGTATTAAAACAATTGACTGAATTAATTATTGAGACTAAATCAGAGACATCTTTTGCTTACAGAAATGAATTTTAGTCTAATTCTCCTAGAGGCAGGTAGCTTCAGGCAAAATTTGGCATTGATGGAAAAATTAAGGTTTTAATGGTAAATTTTATTTTATGATTGTTATTTAAGCAGAAACTAGAGCACGTATAGAAAGGCACATAAGCCACTTAAGACTTGCCTCAAAAGATGTTCCTTTGCCAATGTGAAATTGTAGCCATATCTGAAACCTGGTTATTGGAATTTGATATTTTAACATGCTGTGGAAATATTAAGTGACTGTTCTTCTGAGTGTAACTCCAGGTGTGGATAGCAACAAAGGCAATCTGAGCCTCCAATCCATGATGGCAGTAAGCCTGTGAGATACTGGTATCAACTGAAAAACGTGATCTCATGGGAAGGTTGGGAAAGTGGCTTTTCAGCCTGGGCTGAGCTAAGATTCTCCTGACTCAATATCTCCACTGACACCTGTCACACTCTAAGTTTCATTCATTCATTGCATTCATTCAACTGAATGCAAGTTGCCCATCTACTCCTGCCTGGAACTGACATGATGTTGGGGAGATATCATTTCCCTACAATGTCCCTATTTTTAATTGCAATTTCCTATAGTCAAAAGGTTTGTAAGCTTAATACCAGATCTATTAAATTATAAATTGTTGGTAGAGGAACATCTGAGATCAAGTCTAAAATTGAGCTATTAGACTTGGGACTTTAGAACAACAACAATAAGTTAGGGTCCTTTAATTCGCAGTAATAGTGTGGAGACAATTAGGTCAAGGACTTAAGAAGTTAGCATGCATAGTTATTATATGTGTTGTAGTTATAACTATATAACTATATATAACACATAGTTTTATGTATATTATATATAGTTATATAATATATAGTTATATACATATATAGGTATATAAAACACATTATATATATAATATATAAGATATAGTTATCACGTGGTTAATGTTAAAAGAATATCCATTTTGGTCTATATTGTAAATGCTTTAAAACAGATATCATCTGACCAAAAGTTGGAATTGTGTTATGTGATATAAACTCTGTTAAAATGATAAATAAAAAAAAACCTGTAAAACTCTAGATATCACAAGTCTATATTATGAACCCCAATGCAGATCTAAAGTGACAATGGGTCATATTTCAAAGGTAATTAAATGAAGAGATGCTGTGTATTAAACAACATAGAATGGATGCATCATATTCCATATTATCCACAATCATCTGTGTTAACTGAAAGGATGAATGGATTATTGAAACAACAGTGAAAGAAGTTAAATTGTATTAATTTTTATCAATATAATGTGTTCACTACTTTGGGCTACTTACATAATACAATGTTGGAAGTAAGTACACCTCTAGCCAGAATGATAGTCCAAAGTCCGTAAATTAGAAAACAGCAAACACATAAGATCTCAAATGCTGAGTATTGGAATGTGATGCCAGATGTTCTAGCACCATATACAGAGACTACTGGTATGGTAGGATATGATTTACATTGTTTAGAAGTCTTTGGGTTGGATAGAAAAGAAATAAGAAAAATCTCCACTGCAATGCGTATGAGAGTCCCTAAGATTCATTTTGGAAGAATATTACTTGAATCAGAATGAGCAGTAAAAGTATACATATATTGGTTGGAATGATAGATTCTAATTATGGAGGAGAAATTATTTTGACATTCCAAAATTTAAATGAAGAAGCCATATAGTTTTGTAAAACGTATGGAATAATTCTAATGATTATTATCTCTTGTGAAACAATATCCATTTTGGAAACTGACTCTCATTCTGGAATGACTAGCATGGAAATTGCTTCTACTGATGGAATAAAACTGGGAGCTAGAGTATGGGGATAATAGAACCTGGACAACGTTCCAATGTCTGCAGAAATTATAGCACACAGGAAGGACAATGCCATAATTGTTGTTTATTTAGGAGATGATTAGGGGGAGGAGCCAAGATGGCGGAGTAGAAACATTCACGTATGCTAGCTACGAATCCACAGCCCAGAAATTTCCTGCAAGAAGAACTCCCCACAAATTCTGAATCACTGGAAGGCACACAGAAACACAGTGGGATAGATTTCCGTTCCAGAGAGCCCTGGAGAGCCATCCCCAGGGGTCCGTCATGCCCCGGAAAGCAGAGCCCACTCCTGAGCTGCCCTGGCCACGGCCCCAGAGGAGCAGATCCGAGCACGTTTCAGGGATGGAACCTCCGGTGGCCTGGAAGGTCTCTCCACCCACAGACGTTACAGGTCAGTGAGAGAGAATTCTAGGCTGGCTGAGAGGGGAGAGGGGTGATTCTGTGACTCGGGCCCCCTCGGGAGGCAGCGGTGGAGGGAGTGGCAGAGGTAGCTGTGGCCAGGACGCCCCGAGCAGACAGGAGCACCATTACCAAAGGTCTCTGCATAAACCCCCTCAGGGAACTGAGCCTGGGAGACGGCCCTACCCCCACCCACTCCATTACTGAAGGTCTCTGCAAAAAGGCCCTCAGGGAATTGAGCCTGGGAGGCAGCCCTGCCCCCACCCCAGCACCAGAACTTAAGCTCACATTGAATAGCAGCCACTCCCACCACTGAAAGCCCTGAGGCTGGGAAGTAGCATTTGAATCTCAGACCCCAAACACTACCTGGGCAGATCTAGGCGGGGATGGAGAGGAATCTCAGAAGTTAAGTAACTGGCTGGGAAAATGCCCAGAAAAAGGAAGAAAAATAAGACCATAGAGAGCTACTTTATTGGGGAAGACATGTTACTTCCACCTTTCATTTCTGATGACGAAGTACAATGCTTGCCATCAGGTAAAGATGTGGAGATCGGGACCTTTCTATCACAGACATCTGAGGTGGATGTCCAGTGGGCTTAGGCCATGGAAGAGCTGAAAAAGATTTTGAAAATCAAGTTAGACAGGTGGAGGAAAAACTGGGAAGAGAAATGAGAGAGATGCAAGAAAAGCATGAAAAACGGGTCAATACCTTGGTAAAGGAGACCCAAAAAAAAATGCTGAAGAAAATAACACCTTGAAAAATAGGCTCACTCAATTGGCAAAAGAGGTTCAAAAAGCCAATGAGAAGAAGAATGCTTTCAAAAGCAAAATTAGCCAAATGAAAAAGAGGTTCAAAAGCTCACTGAAGATAATAGTTCTCTCAAAATTGGAATGGAACAGATGGAGTCTAATGACTTTCTGAGAAACCAAGAAATCACAAAACAAAACCAAAAGAATGAAAAAATGGAAGAGAATGTGAAATATCTCATTGGAAAAACAACTGACCTGGAAAATAGATCCAGGAGAGACAATTTAAAAATTTTGGGACTATCTGAAAGTCATGATCCAAAAAAGTCTAGACATCATCTTCCATGAAATTATCGAGGAAAACTGCTCTGATAGTCTGCAACCGGAGGGCAAAATAAGTATTGAAAGAATCCATACATCACCACCTGAAAGAGATCCAAAAAGAGAAACTCCTAAGAACATTGTGGCCAAATTCCAGAATTCCCAGGTGAAGGAGAAAATATTGCAAGCAGCTAGAAAGAAACAATTCCAGTACTGTGGAAATACAATCAGGATAACCCAAGATCTAGCAGCTTCTACATTAAGGGATGGAAGGCGTGGAATAGGATATTCCAGAAGTCAAAGGAACTAGGACTCAAACCAGGAATCACCTACCCAGCAAAACTGAGTATAATACTTCAGGGGGAAAAGTGAATATTCAATGAAACAGAGGACTTTCAAGCATTCTTGATGAAAAGACCAGAGCTGAAAAGAAAATTAGACTTTCAAACACAAGAATGAGAAGCATGAAAAAGTAAACAGCAAAGAGAAGTCATAAAGGACTTGTCAAAGGTGAACTGTTTACATTCCTACATGGAAGAACAATATTTATAACTCTTAAAACGTTTCAGTATCTGTGTATTTGGTGGGACCACACACAGACGTATACACACACGTACATGCGTGCACACACACACATACACACAAGCACACACACACAGAGACTGAGAGCACAGAGTGAATTGAATAGGATGGGACCACATCTTAAAAGAAATAAAGGTAAATGGTGAGAGAGAAATGTAGTGGGAGGAGAGAGGGTGAAATGGACTGGGGTAAATTATATCTCATTCAAAAGGCAAGCAGAAGACTTTTAGTGGAGGGAAAAAGAGGAGAACTGAGGGAAAAATAACATGAAATTTACCCTCATCACATTCGACTAAAGGAAGGAGTAAAATGCACACTCATTTTGGCATGAAAACCTATCTTACAGTACAGAAAAATGGGAAAGAAGGAGATAAGCAGGGAGAGAGGGATGATGGAAGGGAGGGCAATGGAAGAAGGGAGGAATTTGAAGTCAACACTCTTGGGGAGGGACAGGATCAAAAGACAGAATAGAAACAATGGGGGGCAGGATAGGATGGAGGGAAATACAGTTAGTCTTATACAACACGACTGTTATCGAAGTCATTTGCAAAACTACACAGATATGGCCTATACTGAATTGCCTGCCTTCCCAAAGGGAATGGGTTGGGAGGGAGGGATGGGGAGAATTTGGAACTCAAAGTTTTAGGAACAACTGTTGAGTATTGTTGTTGCTACTAGGAAATAAGAAATACAGTTAATGTGGAATAGAAAGTCATCTGGCCCTACAGGAGAAAAGAGAAGATGGGGATAAGACAAGGGAGGGATGATAGAAGAGAGGGCAGATTGGTGATAGGGAAAATTAGAATGCTTGATGTATTGTGGTGGGGGGAGGGGATAAATGGGGAGAAAATTTGGAACCCAAAATTTTGTGAAAATGAATGTAAAAAGTTAAATAAATAAATAAATTTTTAAAAAAGGAGATGATTACCAAATTTTTCCCTTACCACATGTATTCTGCCATGAATGAGGCTCTGATAGCGGGTTCGTGGACTCCAACAACACATCTCAACCTTTATCTACCCTGCTTCTGTTTATTTTCTGCCTGTTTTTTTTTTCTCTGTTAAAATTGTTTGCTAGATTTCTTTTCAGCAGGCTTAGTACACTCTACCTGCAGACGCCTGATTACCTAAGCTAGATGTTACTTCCTGTCCAAAACTGTGATGTGTCATCCCTGGTCCTGGTGTCAACCAAGCTCCAGATGCCAGCTAAAGAACTGACCTCTCAAATGGGATCCTGTGGTGCAGGTACAGCTCTATGTTCAATTTCAGTGGGAAACAGTTACAGAAGAGACATTCATCCCCTACCCCAAGATTTTAGGCTCCATTTGTTTCAGGGGGTGGATGATGGGGTGCTTGTGCTCAAGCCCCACCCTAAGATATTATTTTATGTGCTTATTTTGTGAAATTCCTATTATATTGTTGTGAAGTTCTGTTGATACCAGTTGTCCCAGTAACCTATGTAATGAATATGAAAGATCTTGGGGACTAATATAATGGTAATTTAAATGGGAAGATCTTTTCCATTCATTAATAAGCCCATGTAACCTGCTTAAATCACATGGTAGTTTAAGTCTCATGTGTTGGATGAAGCTTGTTCAATGGGTGGAAGAGGAAGAGTACAACAGAACTGATAGGACGTTATTGAGAGCAGTCATGGTGGAGACAGAGAGGACACAGGCAAAGAGGCATAGCTAAAGTCTTGAGCTTTTTTTGTTTATGGAATTGCCCCAGTAAGAGAGGGGAGGTGGCTTAGGAACGACTTTGTCCCCTGCAGTGATAATATATATTGACTTCTTGGCTACTATGATGGATTTTACTTTCCATCTTACTTACTTACTTACTTACCTGCTTACCTGCTTACTTACTTACTTACTTACTTACTTACTTACTTACTTACTTACTTACTTACTTACTTACTTTTGGGGATTTGTGTTTCTGTTGTCTGAATAAATGTTTTTCTTCTGCATTCCATATGGAGAGTCTGTTATATTCTGTGATTCTGAACTATACCAGCATATCCATAGTCCCCCTCAATGCTGTGAATATTGCCTGGCTGACACAACAGGTGACATCTGACCCATACAATCTACACAGGTAACACTTTTTGGGGTCCTGGAGACAAGAAATTAAAGCATAGCACTCACAATCCATAACAACTTAACATCAACAATATAAAATGCAAAAATATTCATGTGTTGGGCATCAGATATACAAGCACAGTATGTCATAAGAATGGCCACATGGCCTCAAACAGACACAAAAGTAACAAGGCCTAAAACAAATGCAGCATTCAGTATGTAACATAATACACAATATTTTAACATAACATCATATATAAGGTAGCATTCAATATGTAACGTATTCAGTGTACAACATACATACTTCCACTTTATATGTTTTTGGAAGGCTAAATCTTTGGGAAGTTTGCAGTCAGTTCCTTCTCACTTCAGGTACTGTCGAAGGAATTGTCCACAATATTGTTTACACATGAGAGCATCCTAGGCCACAATAACTTACAATACCCTCAACCAAAGAAGAAGTTCCAAGTCCTCTTAAAACTCTTAACTTAAAGGAAATGATTGTAAAACATTAAAAACAAACACAAACAAACAAATAAATAAATGAACGAATGAATAAATAAATAAATAAGTGAGTGAATGAATAAATAAGAGGAAAAAGAATAAAAAAAATAAATATTATTTGTGTCTCAGTTTGTTAATGTTTAAAAGAAAGTTCTTTTGTGGCCCATATTGTGAATCCTTTAAAAAGAAGTATCATCTGACCAAAAGTTGGAATTGCTTTATCTGCTATAAACTGTATTAAAAATAAACAATTAAAAATTATTAATTTATTTGTTTCTAATTTTAATCAGTCCCTTCCATAATTTTTAAATTTTATACACCTCCCTCCCCAAGACAGTATGCAATCTTATATGGGCTCTACAAATAAATTCTTATTAAACACATTTACACATTAGTCATGTTGAATAGAAGAATTAAAAAGAATGGGAGAAAACATGAGTAAAACTAAACAAAACCACACATAACAAAAGAGAAAAGGATCTGTACCATTTTGTGTCCTGATTCCATAGTTTTTTCTTTGGATGTGTATGGCATTTTGCACGAAGGGTCCTTTGGAAATGTTTGAGATCCTTGTGTTTCTGTGAAAGTTAAGTCTATCATAAACAGTTCTCACATACTGTGACTTTTACTGTGTACAAATGTTTTCCTGGTTCTGCTTACTTCACTGAGAATCACTTTATATAAGTCAATCTGCTATTTCTGAAGTCCACCTGTTCCTCATTTCTTATAGTAAAATAGTATTCTAGAGGGTCAGAGCCATGATGGTGGAGTGAGAGCATGTGTTCACCGAAGTTCTAGGACAAACTCCATCAGACACCTCTAGAAAGAGAACCCAAACAAATTTTACAATGGCAGAATCCAATAAGAGGCAGAGCGTGGCAGATATCCAGCTTGAAAGGTTGACTACAAGGATCAGCTGAACAGGGCTGGAGGAACACACAGCACGTAAGCTCTAACAGCATAGACTCCACCATAGTAAAGTCAAGGAAGAAGCACTGGGTCATCTGAAGCAGCAGCAGCAGCACTGCAGATTCTCAAATATATCAGCCCAGGATGGGAGTGCAGTGGAACTGAGTGAGAGAGAAGTACAGAACCCTAGGTAACAGCAACAACTGCTCCTGACACTATTAACCTGAGGATTAAATGTCTGTAAGTCACCTACTTGAAATTCTGGGAGCCAAAACAGCAGAGTGATCTGTAAATGCTATCCTCTTGCCCATGGTGATCATGAAAAATACAGAGAATATTTCCCCAAGAAAAATCCTGGAAAAGTAAGATTACTTGAAGGGGTAAACAGTCTCTTAGGTCATGAGTCTAGGAAAATTGCAAAGGGTGGTACCACTTTCTGTAGGTGAAGGGGACAAGTTCAGGACCATAGCTACCCCAAGTAGTGCTACCTGAGCAAATGTGGAGGAGATCCTGAGTTTCATCGGGATAGAGTCTGTAAGTGCCAACACTAGGACCCTAGGCATGCCTCAGCACAGTCAAGGGAATTGGAAAGATTATTTTGCCCATGTGGTTCACCAACTACTGAACCTACTTGTGCTCTAGCTCAGGAGAGAAGACCTCCTTGAGGTCAGACCACCGTATCCCACATCTCACGCAGATAGCTCCAGGGTAACTCTGGGGAAATTCAGAAAGGCTTCATTTGGCCTCTGCTTTGGCACACCAGCCAGCTCAACACCAGGCAAGCAGCAGAATTTTAGTTTCCAACTGAAAGAACCAGAGGTTACAATACATAAAGCCTCAGGTTCTAAGTATAAGAACCATGGGACAGAGACCCCCTGTACCCCCGGAAACAGATCTATTTTAAAAGTCAGGAAAAATGCAATCATCATGAGCAGGAAGCAAGCTAGAAAAGAAAAGACCATAAAATCTTACTATGGGGACAAAGATCAAAACATAAATACCGAAGAGATCTACTTTGAGACTATACTTTCAATTGAAACTTCAAAAGGGACTACAAACTGATGTCAAGCCAAAGAGCATTCATGGAAGAGCTTGAGAAGGATTTTAAATGCCAAATTAGAGAAGAAGAAGGAAAAATGGTCAGTGATTTTAAAAATATGAAAAAGAATTCACTGAAGAGAACAGTTCCTTGAAAAAAGAAAATTAGACAAATGGAAAAGAAAGTGCAAAAGCTAATTGGAAAAAATAATTCCTTAAAAGGAGCAATTAGACACATGGAAAAGGAGATGCAAAAGTTAACAGAAGAAAACAATTTATTAAAACAGAATTCAACAAGTAGAAGGTAATGACTCTATGAAACATCAAGAATCAGTCAAATAGAATCTAAATAATGAAAGAAAAAGGAGAAAATATAAAATACCTCATTGCAAAACAATTGACCTGGAAAATATAGCCAGGAGAAAAATGGAGAAATTATTAGTCTACCTGGATAGCCATGATGACAAAAAAAGGCCTGGACAATAACTTCCAACAAATCATCAAGGAAAAGTACCCAGAGATCCTAGGCCCAAAAGTCAAGTTAGTCATCGAAAGAATCCACTCTACACCTCCTGAAAGGGATCCCAAATTGAAAACACCAAGAAATATAGTTGCTAAATTCCTGAAGTCTCAAGTGAAGGAGCAAAACTGCAAGCAGTCAGAAAGAAACAATTCAAATGTAGAGCAACTACAGTCAGGATCAGGCAGGATCTTGCAGCTTTTCGAATAAAATATTGGAGGGATTGAAATATGTTATTCCATAAGGCAAAGCAGCTGAGACTACAACGAAGGATCAATTGCACAGCCAAATTGAGCATAATATTTTAGGAAAGGATCTGGATATTCAATGAAAACAGGGATTTCCAGACCTTCTTGATGAAAAGGTCAGATCTCATCAGAAAATTCAGTCTTCAAACACAGCACCCAAGAGAGTTCTAAGAAGGCAAAGTGGGGAAAATTCTTGTTATTTGATAAGGAAGAACTGGTTACAGCCCCATAAGCAAAGATGATACTAGCCAATCTTTAGAATTGTATATTTATTATGATATTTAAAAGGCATATACATAGGTAGAGGGAGTGAGTGTAAAGTAAACAATGTGATGAAAAAAATTGATTTAAGAATGTGAAAGGATTATAGCAGGTGATGTAGAAGGAGGCAGCAAAAGGTAAATTACATGACAGGAGGAAGCAAATAACATTACAGTAGAGGGAAAGAGAGAAGGGAGATAAGCACTTTTTGATCTTTACTCTCATCTGATTTGTTTCAAGGAGGGAATGGCAAACTCAGTTAAGTATAGAAATTTAACTAGCTCTATATGTAGGAGGAGGGGGAAGAGGAAAGAAAAGGGTGAGGAGGCTAAAATGTAGGGAAGAAATAGTAAAGGATAAGGGGAATAAAAGGGAGGGGGCTGAAAGAATGGAGGAAAGACTAAGGGAAGTGGTTGTCAAAAATTAAAACTCTACTGTGGAGTGAAAAGGATAAGGGAGAATTAAAAGCATGAATGGGGGGAAAGAGGATGGAGAGAAAGACACAAGGAGTAAAAATAATTGTGAATGTGAATAAGATGAACTCTTACATAAAACGGAGATGGACAGTAGAATGGAATAAAAACTATAATCCAACAATATGTTGTTTACAAGAAACACAATTAAAATGAGGGGATACACAGAGGGTAAAGGTAAAAGGTTGGAGCAGAATGTATTGTGTTTCATCTGATGTAAAAAAGAAAAGCAGGGGTAACAATCCTAATCTCAGACAAAACAAAAGCAGAAATAGATTTAATCAACAGAGATGAGGAAGGAAACTATATCCTGCTAAAAACATTACAGACAACAAAGCAATATCATTACTAAACATATATACTCCAAGTGGTATAGCATCCAGATTCTTAGAGAAGTTAAGGGAGTTACAAGAAGAAATAGATCAAAAAACTATGCTAATGGGGGACCTCAACCTCACTCTTTCTGAATCTGAAAAATCTAACTTCAAAATAAACACGAAAGAAGTTAAGGAGGTGAATCTGTATAAGGTTGGTATGATAGATATCTGGAGAAAATTTAATGGGAATAGAAATGGATATAACTTTTTCTGAGTGGTATATGACACAAATAAAAAAATTGACCATGTACTAGGGCATAAAACCCACACAATCCAGGGCAGAAAGGCAGACATAGTAAATGCATCCTTCTTAAGTCATAAATCAATAACAATTATACATAATAAAAGGCAATGGGAAGATACACCAAAAAATAATTGGAAACTAAATAATCTAATCCTAAAGAAAGAGTGGGTTAAACAGCAAATCATAGAAACAATCAAAAGCTTCATTCAGGGGAATAAAAATAATGGGATAACCTATGAAAACTTATGGGACACAGCAAATGCAGTTTTTAGGGGAAGTTTTATATCATTTAAAACCTAAGTGAACGAAATAGAGAAAATAAAATAGCAAATTAAAGCAGCTAGAAAAAAAACAAAGTTAAAGTCCCCAAGTAAACACCAAATTAGAAACACTGACAACAAAAGAAGAGACTAATAAAATTTAAATTAAGAAAACTATGGGGGAGGAACCAAGATGGCAGAGTAGAAATATGCACATATGCTAGTTCTTGACCCATAGCCCATAAAATACCTGTAAAGAGGAGCTGCCAACGACTTCTGGAACAGCAGAAGCTACACAACAGAGTGGAGGAGATTTCTATTCCAGAGAGCCCTGAAAAACCGACACCAAAAGTCCGTCACACACCAGACCCAGAGGAGAGCCAAGCCCTACCTTGACTGCATGGCACCAAGAGGACCAGATCCGGGCAAGCTTCAGGGACGGAATCTCCAGTGGCCACACAGGTCCATCCACTTACAGACGCCAGAGGTTAGTGAGAGAGCATGTTTGGCTCGCCAAGAGGGGAGTGGGGTGTCCCCAGAATACAGGCACCCTCGGGAGGTGACATTGGAGGCAGCAGCAGACAAGGGATCCCAAAGCAAGCAGGGGCTGGAATTCACTGTTGCAGGTCTTCACAAAAACCGCCTGAGGGAACTGAGCCCTGTGAGGCAGCCTTGCTCCCACCTGAGAAGCTGAACTTAATCTCTCCCTCAATAGCAGCCCTGACCCCTATGAAAGCCCTGAGGCTGAGAAGCAGCATTTGAATCACAGACCCCAAGCACTAGCTGGGTGGATCTGGAGGCAAGTCAGGGGTGGAGAGGAATCTCAGAAGTCAGGTAACTGGCTGGGAAAATGCCCAGAAAATGGGAAAAAACGAAGACCACAGAAAGTTCCTTTCTTGGTGAACAGATATTTCCTCATTTCCTTTCAGGTGAGGAAGAACAATGCTTACCATCAGAGAAAGACAAAGAAGTCAAGGCTTCTGTATCCCAAACATTGAAAATAAATATTCAATGGGCTCAGACCATGGAAGAGCTCAAAAAGGATTTTGAAGATCAAGTTAGAAAGGTGGAGGAAAAACTGGGAACAGAAATGAGAGAAATGCAAGAAAAGCATGGAAAACAGGTCAACAGCTTGATAGAAGAGACCCCAAAAAATGCTGAAGAAAATGACACCTTGAAAATAGGCTAACTCAATTGGGAAAAGAGGTTCAAAAAGCCAATGAGGAGAAAAATGATTTCAAAAGCAGAATTAGCCAAATGGAAAAGGAGGTTCAAAAACTCACTGAAGAAAATGGTTGTTTAAAAATTAGAATGGAACAGATGGAGGCTAATGACTTTCTTTTTATCTATCTACCTACCTATGTATCTATCTATCTATCCATTCATTCATTCATTTATTTATTTATTCATCCATCCATCCATCCATTCATTTATTTATTTATTTCCTCATTCATTCATTCATTTATTTATTTGTTTATCTGTTTGTTTATTTATTTATTTAGCTTTTTACATTCCTTTTCACAAAACTTTGGGTTCCAAATTATCTCCCCTTTTATCCCCTCCCCCACCCCCATACACCAAGCATTCTAATTTTCCCTGTCACCAATCTGCCCTCCCTTCTATCATCCCTCCCTTCTCTTGTCCCCATCTTCTCTTTTGTCCTGTAGGGTCAGATGACTTTCTATTCCCCACTAACTGTATTTCTTCTTTCCTAGTAGCAAGAACAATACTCAACAGTTGCTCCTAAAACTTTGAGTTCCAAATTCTCCCCATCCCTCCCTCTCCACCCATTCCCTTTGGGAAGACAGGCAATTCAGTATAGGCCATATCTGTGCAGTTTTGCAAATGATTTCAATAACAGTCGTGTTGTGTAAGACTAACTGTATATCACTCTATCCTATCCTGCCCCCCATTGTTTCTATTCTGTCTTTTGATCCTGTCCCTCCCCAAGAGTGTTGACTTCAAATTGCTCCCTCCTCCCATTACCCTCCCTACCATCAATCCCCTCATGCTTATCTCCTTCTCCTCCACTTTCCTGTATTGTGAGATAGGTTTACATATCAAAATGAGTGTGCATTTTACTCCTTCCTTTAATCAAAAGTGATGAGGGTAAACGTCATGTTTTGTTCTCAGCTCTCCTCTTTTTCCCTCCACTAAAAAGTCTTCTGCTTGCCTCTTGAATGAGATGTAATTAGCCCCATTCCATTTCAACCTCTATCCTCCCGGTACATTTCTCTCTCAACATTTACCTTAATTTCTTTTAAGATATGGTCCCATCCTGTTCAATTCACTATGTGCTCACTGTCTGCGTGTGTGTGCATGTGTGTATGTGTGTGTGCGTGCACGAATGTACACGTGTGTGTGTGTGTGCGTCTGTGTGTGGTTCCACCAACTACCTAGACACTGAAACGTTTTAAGAGTTACAAATATTGTCATTCCATGTAAGAATGTAAACAGTTCACCATTGGTAAGTCCCTTATGACTTGTCTTTGGTGTTTACTTTTTCATGCTCCTCATTCTTGTGTTTGAAAGTCAAATTTTCTTTTCAGCTCTGGTCTTTTCATCAAGAATGCTTGAAAGTCCTTGTTTCATTGAAACCATATTTTCCCCTGAAGTATTATACTCAGTTTTGCTGGGTAGGTGATTCTTGGTTTGAGTCCTAGTTCATTTGACTTCTGGAATATCCTATTCCACGCCCGTCCATCCCTTAATGTAAAAGCTGCTAGATCTTGTGTTATCCTTATTTTATTTCCACAATACTGGAATTGTTTCTTCCTAGCTACTTGCAATATTTTCCCCTTGACCTGAAAATTTTGGAATTTGGCCACAATATTCCCAGGAGTTTCTCTTTCTGGATCTCTCTCAGGCAGTGATCAATGGATTCATTCAACACTTATTTTGCCCTCTGGTTCTAGAATCTCAGGGCAGTTTTCCTTGATAGTTTCTTGAAAGATGGTGTCTGGGATCTTTTTTTGATCATGGCTTTCAGGTAGTCCCATAATTTTTAAATTGTCTCTCCTGGATCTATTTTCCAGGTCAGTTGTTTTTCCCATGAGACATTTCATATTATCTTCCATTTTTTCATTCTTTTGGTTTTGTTTTATGATTTCCTGGTTTCTCAGAAAGTCATTAGACTTCATCTGTTCCGTTTTAATCTTGAGAGAACTATTTTCTTCAGTGAGCCTTTTTTGTCAGTCAATAAACATTTATTTTTATTTTATTTAACTTTTCACATTCATTTTAACAATATTTTGGGTTCCAAATTTCTCCCCTTTTACTCCTCCCCCCACCCCAATACATCGAGCAACCTAATTTTGCCTATCACCAATCTGCCCTCTCTGCTATCATCCCTCCCTACTCTTGTCCCCATCTTCTCTTTTCTACTGTAGGGCCAGATGACTTTCTGTTCCCCTTTACCTGTATTTCTTATTTCCTAGTAGCAAAAACAAGACTCAATAGTTGTTCCTAAATCTTTGCATTCCAAATTCTGCCCATCTCTCCCTACCCACCCGTTCCCTTTGGGAAGGCAGGCAATTCAATATAGGCCCTATCTGTGTAGTTTTGTAAATGACTTCGATAATAGACACGTTGTGTAAGACTAATTGTATTTCTCTCCATCCTATCCTGACCCCTATTGTTTCTATTCTTTCTTTTGATCCTGTCCCTCCCCGAGTGTTGACTTCAAGTTCCTCCCTCCTCTCATTCCCCTCCCTTCCATCATCCACCCCATCCTGCCTATCTCTTTCTCCTCCACTTTCCTGCATTGTAAGAAAGGGTTTCATACCAAAATGAGTGTGCATTTTGTTCCTTCCTTTAGTCGAATGTGATGTGGGTAAACTTCTTGTTTTTTTTTTTTTTCTCAGCTCTCCTCTATTTCCCTCCACTAAAAATTCTCCTGCTTGCCTCTTGACTGAGATATCATTTACCCCATTCCATTTCACCCTCTTTTCCCCCACTACATTTCTCTCTCACCATTTACCTTAATTTCTTTTAAGATATGATCCCATCCCATTCAATTCACTCTGTGCTCTCTGTCTCTGTATGTGCGTGCAGGTGTTTATGTGTGTTTGAGTGCACACCTGTACATGTGTGTGTATGTACAATCCCACCAACTACCCAGATACTGAAAAATTATAAGAGTTACAAATATTGTCTTTCCGTGTAGGAATGCAAACTGTTCACTTTTGGTAAGTCCGTTATGACTATTCTTTGCTGTTTACTTTTTCATGCTTTTATCATTCTTGTGTTTGAAAGTCAAATTTTCTTTTCAGCTCTTGTCTTTTCATCACGAATGCTTGAATGTCCTCTGTTTCATTGAAAGACCATATTTTCCCCTGAAGTATTGTACTCAGTTTTGCTGGGTAGGTGTTTCTTGGTTTGAGTCCTAGTTCCTTTGACTTCTGGAATATCCTATTCCATGCCCTTCAATCCGTTAATGTAGAAGCTGCTAGATCTTGAGTTATCCTGATTTTATTTCCACAATACTGGAATTGTTTCTTTCTAGCTGCTTGCAAGATTTTCTCCTTGAGCTGGGAGTTCTGGAATTTGGCCACAATGTTCCTAGGAGTTTCTCTTTTTGGATCTCTTTCAGGTGGTGATCGATGGATTCTTTCAATACGTATTTTGCCCTCTGGTTCTAGAATATCCGTGCAGTTTTCCTTGATAATTTCATGGAAGATGATGTCTAGGCTCTTTTTTTGGTCGTGACTTTCAGGTAGTCCCATAATTTTTAAATTGTCTCTCCTGGATCTATTTTCCAGGTCAGTTGTTTTTCCAATGACATATTTCACATTCTCTTCCATTGTTTCATTCTTTTGGTTTTGTTTGGTGATTTCTTGGTTTCTCAGACAGTCATTAGACTCCATCTATTCCATTCCAATTTTGAGAGAACTATTCTCTTCAGTGAGCTTTTGAACCTCTATTTCAACTTGGTAAATTCTGCTTTTGAAAACATTCTTCTCCTCATTGGCTTTTTGAACCTCTTTTGCCAATTGAGTGAGCCTATTTTTCAAGGTGTTATTTTCTTCAGAATGTTTTTGGATATCCTTTACCAAGGTATTGACCCGTTTTTCATGCTTTTCTTGCATCTCTCTCATTTCTCTTCCCAGTTTTCCTCCATCTGTTTAGCTTGATTTTCAAAATCCTTTTCTAACTCTCCATGGCCTGAGCCCACCAGACATCTACCTGGGATGTCTGTGATACAGAGGCCCCGACCTCCATGTCTTTCCCTGATAGTAAGAATAGTTCCACATCAACAGAATTGAAAGGAGGGAACATCTGTACCCCCTTAAAGTAACTCTCTATAGTCTTATTTTTCTTCCCTTTTCTGGGGATTTTCCCAGCCAGTTACTTGACTTCTGAGATTCCTGTACACCCCCGCCAAGACCCACCCATCTGATGCTTGGGGTCTGAGATTCAAATGGGCTTTCCTCGGCAGGTGCAGCTGCTATTCAATGTGAGCTTAAGTTCTGGTGCTGGGGTTAGGGCAGGGCCGCTTCCCAGGCTCAGTTCCCTCAGGGGCTTTATGCAGAGACCTTCAGTAATTGCGTGGGTTGGGGCAGGGTCGCCTCCCAGGCTCAGTTCCCTCTCAGGCTTTATGCAGAAATCTTCAGTAATGGGGCAGGTGGGGGCAGAGCCATCTCCCAGGCTCAGTTCCCTCAGGAGATTTATGCAGAGACCTTCAGTAATGGAGCTTCTGCCTGCTCAGGGCGTCCCAGGCCACCGCCATTGCCTCTGCCGCTGCCTCTTCCGTCCCCTCCACTGCTACCTCCCAAGGGGGCCGGAGTTACGGAGACACCGCGCTCCCCTCTCAGCCAGCCCAGATGTCTCTCTCACTGACCTGAAGTATCTGTACGTGGAGGAACCTTCCTGGCCACCAGAGATTCCGTCCCTGAAGCCTGCTCAGATCCACTCCTCTCGGGCTGTACGGCCAGGACAGCTCAGGGGTGGGCTCCATGTCCAGAGCATGACAGACCCCTGAGGACGGCTTTCCAGGGCTCTCTGGAAGAGAAATCTCTTCCACTGTGTTTCTGCACAGCTTGCATTACTCCAGAATTTGTGAGGAGTACTTTTTCCAGGAAATTTCTGGGCTGTGGATTCTGAGCTAGCATACGTAAGTCTTTCTACTCCACCATGTTGGCTTCTCTGAGGCTAATGACTTTCTGAGAAACCAAGAAATCACCAAACAAAACCAAAAGAATGAAAAAATGGAAGGGAATGTGAAATATGTCATTGGAAAAACAACTGACCTGGAAAATAGATCCAGGAGAGACAATTTAAAAATTATGGGACTACCTGAAAGCCATGATCAAAAAAAAAAAAGCCTAGACATCATCTTTCATGAAATTATCAAGGAAAACTGCCCTGATATTCTAGAACCAGTGGTCAAAATAAGTATTCAAGGAATCCACCAATCACTGCCTGAAAGAGATCGAAAAAGAGAAACTCCTAGGAACATTGTGGCCAAATTCCAGAATTCCTCGGTCAAGGAGAAAATATTGTAAGCAGGTAGAAAGAAACAATTCCAGCCTTTTGGAAATACAATCAGGATAACACAACATCTAGCAGCTTCTACATTAAGGGACTGAAGGGAGTGGAACAGGATATTTCAGAATTCAAAGGAACTAGGACTCAAACCAAGGATCACCTACCCAGCAAAACTGAGTGTAATACTTCAGGGGAAAAATGGTTATTCAATGAAATATAGGACTTTCAAGCATTCTTGATGAAAAGACCAGAGCTGAAAAGAAAATTTGACTATCAAACACAAGAATGAGAAGAAGCATGAAAAAGTAAACAACAAAGAGAAGTCATAAAGGACTTGCCAAAGGTGAACTGTTTACATTCCTACATGGAAGAACAATATTTGTAACTCTTGAAACTTGTCAGTATCTTCATAGTTGGTGGGATTACACACACGTACACACACACACACACAATCACGCACAGAGACAGAGAGCACAGAGTGAATTGAACAGGATGGGATCATATTTAAAAAAGCGAAGTTAATCTGTGAGAGAGAAATATATTGGGAGGAGAGAGGGAGAAATGGAATCGGGCAAATTATCTCTCATAGAAGAGGCAAGCAGGAGACTTTTTAGTGGAGGGAAAAAGAGGGGAGCTGAGAGAAAATTATGAAGTTTACTCTCATCACATTTGACTAAAGAAAGGAATAACATGCACACTCATTTTGGGATGAAAACCTATCTTACAATCCAGGAAAGTGGAGGAGAAGGGTATGAGCCAGGTGGGGGTTATGATGGAAATGAGGGCAATGGGAGGAGGGAACAATTTGAAACCAACACTCTTGGGGAGGGACAGGATCAGAAGAGAGAATAGAAGCAATGGGGGGGGCAGGATAGGGTGGAGGGGAACATAGTTAATCTTACACAACACGACTATTATGGAAGTTATTTGCAAAACTACACAGATATAACCTATTTTGAATTGCCTACCTTCCCAACGGTAATGGGTGGGGAGGGAGGGATGAGGAAAAGTAGGAACTCAAAGTTTTAGGAACAACTGTTGAGTATTGTTCTTGCTACTAGGAAATAAAAAATACAGGTAATCGGGAATAGAAAGTCATCTGGACCTACAGGCAATAGAGATGAAGGGGAGAAGGGAAGGGAGTGATGATAGAAGAGAGGTCAGATTAGTGATAGGGGAAATTAGAATGCTCGGTGTATTGGGGTGGGGGGGTACAAATGGGGAGAAAATTTGGAACCCAAAACTTTGCGAAAATGGATGTAAAAAAGTTAAAGAAATTAATTTATAAAATAAAGAGCACTACAGAAGTAATAAATATAACTAAGTGTTGGTTTTATGAAAATGTAATAAAATTGATAAACCTTTGATAAATTTTACTAAAAAAAGAAGAAAACCAAACTGCCAATAGCAAAAGTGAAACGAGTGAACTCACCTTCCATGAGGAGGAAATTAAAAAAAAAAAATAGAACCTAGAAATTACTTTCCCCAACTATGTGTTCATAAATTTGACAATCTAAATGAGATGGATGAATATTTTGAAAAATGGAAATCATCCAGATTAATAGAAGAGGAAGTTGGATATTTAAATTACTGTCAGAAAAATAAATTAAAGAAGCCATCAATGAACTCCCTAGAAAAAAAGTCTCCAGAACCAGATGGATTTACAAGTGAATTCTATCACACATTTGAAGAACAGTTAACTCCAATACCATATTAACTATTTGGAAAAATTGGGGAAGAAGGAAACTTACCAAATACTTTTTATTATGAAAATATGGTTCTCATACCTAAATCAGGAAACAAAGAAAAAAAAATTATAGACCAATTTCTCTAATGAATCGAGATGCAAAAATTTTTCAATAAGACATTAGCAAAAGGAATACAGCAATTTACCATAAGGATAACATGCTATGTGTGATCACATAGGATTTACACAAGGAATGTAGGACTGGTTCAATGTTAGAAAAGCTATCAGCATTATTTATCATGTCAACAAAAACACTGAAAGAAAGTATACCATTATCTCAATAAATCCCCCAAAATCTTTTGACAAAATGCAACAACCATTCCTATTGAAAACACTGGTGAGCATAGGAATAAACAGAACTTTTCTCATAGTATTAAATAGTACCTTCTTAAGACCATCAACAAGCCAGTTGCATTTCCAATAAGATCATGGTGAAATATAGATGTCCTTTATCATCAGTGTTACTCAATATCATATATGACAGTAATGGAATACTATTGTGCTATAAGAAATAATGAATAGGAAGACTCCAGAGAGGGCTGGATGCACTTATATGCTGATAACTGATGCTGAGTAAAGGGGAAGCATCAGGTCAACTTTGTACCCAGTAACAACCATAGTGTGCGAGGAACTTTGCTGGTAGACTTAGCCCTTCACAGCAATGCAAGGACCTAAAAACAATTCCCAATGGACTCTTTAGGCAAAATACCTTCCCCATTCAGGGAAAGAACTATGAAACTGTACCTCAGAATGAAGCAGAATATTTTCTCTTGTGTTTTGTTTTGTTTTTGTTTTTCTCATGGTTTCTCCCATTCATTTTAATTCTTCCATGCAACATGACTAATGTGAAAATGTATTTAATAGGAATGTATGTGTAGAACCTATATAAAATTTCAGGCCATCTCAGGGAGGCAGGAGGGAGGGAAGGGGAAGGAGGGATTGAAAATCTAAGATTTGCGAAAGTTATTGTAGAAAGGTGAAAACAGATTAATTAAAAAAAACAATACTATTCCATTACATTCATTATTGATAGCTTTATTTTCTTCCTTTGAAAACTGCCTGCTCATATCCTTTGACCATTTATCACTGGGGAATGACTTGCTTTCTTGTAAATTTGACTCAATTTTCTATATATTTTGGAAATGAAGTCTTTATCACAGACACTATTTGGAAAAAAAAAATATTTGCAAGTATTTTGTTTCACTCCTAATCTTGGTTGCATTGGCTTTGAGCAAAAACGTTTCCATTTAATATAATCAAAATTATCCATATTTCATTTCATGAACTTCTGTCTCTTCTTTGATCACCTACCTAGATCATGTGCCCAATTGGACTGTACTTTTGTATACGATGCCAGGCACTGGTATATGCTCGGTTTCTACCACACTGTTTTGCGGTTTTCCCAGCAGCCTTGTGAAACAGTGAGTTTTTATCTCCGAAGCTAGGGTCCATGGGTATACCAAAGAGTAGTCTACTATACTCATTTACTACTGTGTCATGTGTATCCAACCTATTCCGGAGATTTACCTCTCTATTTTTAGCCAGTAATGTGTGTTTTTGATCATTGCTGCTTTATTAAACAATTTAAGATCTAGTATCCCTAGGCCATCTTCCTCTGTATTTCTTTTTATTAATTCTTTTGTTATTCTGAATCTTTTGTTCTTCCAGACCAATTTTGTTATTATTGTTTCCACTTCTGTAAAACACTGTTTGGTCCTTTGATTAGTATGGCACTGAATAAATTAATTTAGATAGAATTGTCGTTTTTATTATATTAGCTCAACCTATCCACAAGCATCTGATGATTTCCAATTATTTTGATCTTATTTCATTTTTGTGAAAAGTGTTTTGTAAGTATATTAATATATACTTACAAAAAAATCTAGGTTGTTTTTGGCAGATAGACTACCAAATGTTTTATAGTGTTTACGGTAACTTTAAATGGACATTATCTTTCTATATCTTGCTCTTGGTTTTGTTAGTAATATATAGAAATGCAGATGATATATGTGGGTTTATTTTGTACCCTAAAACTTTACTAAAGTGGTTTATTACTTTAAGCTATTGTTGACTCTATTTTCTAAGATTTTGTAAGTATATTATTTTAACATTCAAGGAATGATAACTTAGTTTTTTTTTTTCTTTTTGTATTCTAATTCCTTCAATTTCTTTATTGTCTCTTATTGCTCAAGCTCGTATTTCTAGTTCCATATTGAATAACAAGTGGTGAAAATGGAAAATATTTTTTCATCCCTGATCTTATTGGAAATGTATCTAGCTTCTCCCCATTACATATAATGCTTGCTCATACTTTTAGGTAGGCACTACTTATTGTTTTAAGGAAAGCTCCATTTATTCCTATGCTCTCCAGTGTTTTCAATAGGAATGGTGGTTGTATTTTATCAAAAGCTTTTTTTTTTCTGCATCTATTGAAGGAATCATATAGTTTCTCTCAGTTTTGTTGTTGATGTGATAAATTATAATGATAGTTTTCCTAATACTGAACCAGCCCTATATTCCTGCAATAAATTCTATTTGATCAAAGTGTATTATTCTCGTTTTAAGTTGCTGTTATTTTTGCTAATATCTTATTTGAAATATTTGCATCTATATTCATTAGAGATATTTGTCTATAATTCCTTGGCATTTCCTTGTTTAGATATCAGCACCATATTTCTATCATGAAAAAAAAAATTTGATAGACTCCTTCTTTGCCAAATTTTCCAACTGTCTATATAGTATAGGAATTAACTTTTCTTTGAATGTTCAATAGAATTTTCTTTTAAATCCTTCTGGCCCTGAAGATTTTTTCTTAGGGAGTTCATTGATGGCTTCTTCAATTTCTTAAATAGGGTTTTAAAAATATTTTACACCTCTTCTGTTAATCTGGGCAATTTACATTTATGTAAATATTCATCCATTTCATTCAGATTATGAATTTATGGTCATACAGTTGGGAAAATTAATTTCTTATTATTGTTTTAATTTGCCCTTCAGTGAGGTGAATTTAGCCTTTTCATTCTTGATATTGGTAATTTTGTTTCATTCTTTCTTTTTTTAATAATATTGAACAAAGTCTTATCAATTTTATTGTTGTTTTTTTAATAAAACCCCACTCTTCGTTTTTAATTTCAATTTTATTAATCTCTCCTTTGGTTTTCACTATTTCTAATTTAGCATTTATTCAACTATTTTCAATTTGTTTTTTCTCACCTTTTTCAACTGTATGCCCAATTCATTGATGTTCTTTTTCTCTATTTTATTCACATAAACATTCAGAGATATAAAATATCCCCCCAAAATGCTTTTGCTGCATTCTAAAATTTTTGTATTTTGTCTCATTATTGTCATTCTTTTGAATGCAAGTATTGCTTGTTTCTATGATTTATGATTTGACCTACTGATTATTTAGGATTAGATTATGCAATTTCCAATTAATTTTGGTCTACCTTCCCATGGCCCTTTATTACATGTAATTTTTATTGCATCATGATATGAAATGAATGTGTTGGTAGTTTCTGTCTTTCTGCATCTGTTTGTTAGTTTTTTATGCTCTAATATGTGGTCAACTTTTGTATATGTGCCATGTACCACTGACAAAAAAAGATATTCCTTTCTATCCCCATTCAGTTTTTTCCAAAAGTTTATCATCTCTCTCTCTCTCTCTCTCTCTCTCTCTCTCTCTCTCTCTCTCTCTCTCTCTCTCTCTCTCTCTCTCTCTCTCTCTCCCTCTCTCTCTCTCTCTCTCTCTCTATATATATATATATATATATATATATATATAGATAGATAGATAGATAGATAGATAGATAGATAGATAGATAGATATACCATTTCCAGAATTCTATTCACCTCTTTACCTTCTTTCTTGCTTATTTTAAGGTTAAATTCATCAAGTTCAGAGAAGGGGTGGTTGAATTTCCCCAATAGTATAGTTTTCCAGTAACTCCATTAAGTTGTCTTTGTCTTTTAAGATGTTAGATGCTATACCACTTGATGCATATGTATTCAGTAATAGTATTATTTCATTGTCTATGGTGCCTTTTAGTAGGACAAAATTTCTTTCGTTATCTCTTTTCATTGGATATATTTTTGCTTCTGCTTCGTCTGAGATTAGGATTGTTACTTATGCTTTTTTTTTTTCACTTCAACTGAAGCGTACTATATATTCTGTTCCAGTTTGTTATCTTTATTCTGTGGGAGTCCTCATTTCAAATGTGTCTCTTATAAGCAACATATTGTAGGATTATGGTTTTTAATCCATTCTACTATCTACCTCAGTTTAATGAGAAAGTTCATCCCATGTGCATTCCTAGTTATGATTAAAATTTGTGTCTTTCTCTTCATCCTATCCCTCCAATTTATGCTTTTATTTCTTCCTCTTCCCTTCCTCAAAAGTTTTTTTTTTTTACCTTTGACAACTGCCTCCCTCAATCTTCCATTCCTTCTGTCAGACCCCATCACTTTTCTTTTCCTTTTCCCTTGTTACTTCTTTATTGCCTTGTAACCCCACCTCCCCTTTACTTTTCCTTTCCCCTCCTACTATCAGTAATGAAAGTTAGAGTTCTATACCTGAGAATGTTATTCCATCCTTGGACCAAGTCAGATGAGAGCAAAGTTACAACAATATACATCTTCCTCTCTTCCCTCTCTCTACTATTTTTTGTGCCTCTTCATTTAATGTAATTTACCCTTTTTTGCCTCCTTCTTTCTTCTTCCTTCACACCTGTTAATTAGGTTATTTATCATCAGTCAGTTAATTTATATTCACACCCTCTATCTAGTAAATTCCCTTTTAAATCTTGTAATAAATATTCAGTTCTGAAGATTAATAGGTATCATCCTCCCATACAGGTATATAAATAGTTTGCCCATATTGAATAACAAGTTTTTTTCCATATTTTTTTCCTGTTTACCTTTTCATGCATCTCTTGAGTCTTGTGCTCTGGCCTTTTCATCAGAAGGTCTGAAAATCCCTAATTTCATTGGAGGTCCATCTCCTTGCTTGAAAGATTTTGCTCAATTTTGCTAGGTAATTGATCCATCATCGTAGTCCAAGCTCCTTTCCCTATTGTAATATCATATTGCAATCACTCAATCTTTCAGTATAGAAGTTGCAGAGTCCTGTATGATGGTTACTGTATTTCCTCAATATTTTAATTGTTTCTTTTTATTTTCTCCTCGATGTAATAATTCTGTAATTTGGCAACAATATTCCTTGGTGTTTTCAATTTGAAATTCCTTTCAAGAGGTGATATGTGGATTCTTTTCATGATGCTGTAGCCTTCTGTATCTAGGACTTCAGGGGAGTTTTTCTTGATGATTTCTTGCAAGATACTGTTTAGGGATTTTTTTATTTTTCATCATGGTTTTCCAGAAAATCAATATCTCTTAGGTTTTCTCTCCGGGATCAATTTTTCAGGTCACTTGTTTTACCAATCGGATATTTTATGGGTTTTTTTCTGTTTTTTTTTTTTTATTCTTTAGATTTTGTTTGACTAAATATACCTCATGGAGTCATTATTTTCTACTTGTTCAATTTTAATGTTTAGTGAATTGTTTTCTTCAGTTAGCTTTCATACCTCCTTTTTTAAAGATTTATTTTCTCCAGTTGAGTTTTGCATCTCCTTATCCAGTTGGCCAATTTTACTTTATTTTTTTCAAATTAAATTATTTTCTTTGTTTTCAGTGTTTGACAATAACTTCCATGTATCTCAGATCTTTTCCCTTCCCTCCTCTTCATTTCCCCCTCCCTTGCCATTCCCTCCCTGTGACAGTGTACAATCCTATATAGGTTCTACATGTACCTTCCTATTAAATTCATGTTGCATAGAATTAAAATGAATGGAAGAAACCATAAAACAAAACAAAATATAATACAAAAGAAAATGTTCTATTTATATCTACAATCTAATTCCATAGTTCTTTCTTTCGATATTGAAGGCAGTTTCCCTCAAGAGTTCACTGGGAATTAAATCTTTGCATCGCAATGAAGTACTAAGTCTACCAGAAAAATTCTTTTCACACTGTGTTTGTAACTGTGTACAGAGTTCTCCTGGTTGTGGTCCTTTCACTCACCATCAATTCATATGTCTTTCTAGGACTCTCTGAAATCTTCCTGTTCATTATTTCTTATAGCAAAATAATATTCCATTATATTCATATACCACAAATTGTTCTCAATTGATGGTCATCCCCTTGATTTCCAGTTTTTGACCACCACAAAGAGAGCTGCTATAAATTGTTTTGTACATGTGTAATTGGTATTGTATTTTGTGAAAAGCTTTTTCTGTGCCTTATTATTGAGATAATCATGTGCTTTCCGTTATTTTTGTTGTTGATGTGATCAATAATGGTAGGGGTTCCTAATATTGAAACAGCCCTGCCTTTCTGTACATGATTATGATACATTATTCTCATGATAAATTGCTGTATTTTTTTGGTAATACCTTATTTAAAATGTTTGCATCTACATTCATTAGAGAAATTGTTCCATAATTTTATTTCTCTGTTTTCATTCTTCCTGGTTTAGGTATTAGAACCATATTTGTATCATAAAAAGAATTTGATAGGACTCTTTCTTCACCAATTTTCCCGAATAGTCTAAAGAACATTGGAGTTAAACTTTCTTTAAATAGAACAATGGAGTAAACCGTTCTTTCCAAGTGACAGAATTCACTTGTAAATCTATTTGACCGTGGAGATTTCTTCCTACGGAGTTAGTTGATGGCTTGTTCAATTTCTTTTTCTGAGATGGGGTAATTTGTGTGTTCAAATTCCTCTTCTCTTTACCTGAGCAATTTGTAGTTTTTAAAATAATCATCCATTTCATTTAGATTATCAGATTACAAGCATACAGTTGAGCAAAGTTATTTCAATTATTATTTCGATTTCCTCCTCATTGGAGGTTGGTTCACCCTTTAAATGTCTGATATTGGCAAATTGCTGTTCTCTTTTCTGTTTTTTAATCAAATTGACAACATGTTTAGTAATTTTATTTGTTTTTTTCCATAAAACCAACTATTAGTTTTATTTATTAATTCAATAGTTTCTTTAATTTCAATTTTATTAATCTCTCTGTTTTCAGTATTTCTAATTTGGTATTTATTCAGGGAATTTCAATTTGTTCTTTTTCTTGCTTTTTCAGCTCCATGCCCAATTAGTTTATCTCCTCTTTCTCTATTTTATTCCAACAGACATTGGAAGATACACAACTTCCCCTATGAACCACTTTTACAGTATCCCATCAGATTTGGTAGGTTGTCTCATTATTGTCACTCTGTTGAATGATGCTTTTGATTTTTTCTATAATTTGTTGTTTAATCCACTCTTTGTTTAAGAGCAGATTGTTTAGTTTCCAATTTAATTTTTGGTTTATATATCCATGGCATTTGATTACATATAATTTTGATTGCATCATGATATGAAGATGCATTGACTGTCTCTGTGCACTGGATTTGAGGCTTTTATGCCTAATACATGGTCAATTTTTCTATATGTACAATCAACCACTGAAAAAAGTATATTCCTTTCTATCCTCATTCAGTTTTCTTCAGAGATCTATCATATCTACATTATTCTGAGTTTTATTCACCTCCTTAACTTCTTTCTTGCTTATTTTGAGGTTAGATTTATCAAGTTCAGAGGGGGAGAGGTTGAGGTCCCTCACTAATATAGTCTTTCTGTCTATTTCTTCCTGTAACTCCCTTAACTTCTTCTTTAAGAATTTGGATGCTATACCACTTGGAGCATATGTATTTATTAATGAAATTGTTTTGTTATCTATGGTGCCTTTTAGCAGGATATAATTTCCTTTCTTATCTCTTTTGATTAGATCTATTTCTTCTTTTTGCTTTGTCTGAGATTAGGATTGCAACCCTTGCTTTTTTTTTTACAACACCTGAAACACAATTTATTCTCCTCCAACCTTTTACCTTTACCCTCTGTTCATGCTCCTATTTCAAATGTGTTTCTTGCAAACAACATATTATTTGATTAAGGTTTTTAATCCATTCTGCTATTTGTCTCTGTTTTATGGGAGAGTTCATCTCATTCATATTCACAATTATTGTTACTATCCGTGTCTTTCCTTTCATTCCCTTTCCCACTATTCATGCTTTTATGTCTTCTCTCTTCTTGTCCTCAATAGAGTTGTAATTTCTGACCACCACTTCCCTCAGTCTTCCCTCTTTTCTTTCAGCTTCCCTCTCTTTTAGTCCCCTTTTCCCTTACTATTTCTTCCCTCCCTTTAGCCTCTCCTTCCTTTTCTTTCTCCCTTCCCCTTTTGCTACCTATAGAGCTAGTTATATTTCTATACTTAACTGAGCTTGTCTTTCCCTTCTTGAACCCAATCAAATGAGAGTAACTCTCAGTGTTCATCTCCCTATCCTCTTTCTCTCTATTGTAATATAGTTTTGTGCCTCTTCGTGTGATGTAATTTATCTTTTTCTGACTCCTGTTTTTCACATCTCCCACTACAATCCCTTCGCACTCTTAAATCCAATTTTTTATCATGATATCATTTATCATATACCATTTATACTGCTTCCTCTATTTATGTATATCCCTTGTATATATCATAATAAATATACAATTCTCAAGATTAGCAAGTATCATCTTACCTTGTAGGGATATAAATGGTTTGCCAATATTGAATAACAAGATTTCCCCCTCTGTTTACCTTTATAGGCCTTTTTTGACAGTTGCATTTGAAGATGAAATTTTCTATTGAGCTCTGGCTTTTTCATGAGGAAGGTCTGGTAATCTCTTATATCATTGAATGTATCTCTCTTTGACTGAAATATTATGCTCAATTCTCCTGGGTAATTGATCTTTGATTGTAGCCCCAAGCCCCAGCTCCTTCTCCTTACAGAATATCCTATTCCGGTCGCTTATATCTTTTAATGTAGAAGTTTTAAGATCCTGTGTGATCCTGACTGTAACTCCTCCATATTTGAGCTGTTCCTTTCTGGCTTCGGTAGTATTTTCTCTTTCACTTGATAGTTCTGGAATTTGGCAACGATATTAATTGGTGTCTTTAGTTTGGGGTCCCTTTCAGGAGGTGAGCAATGGATTCTTTCAATCACTATTTTGCCTTCTGGATCTAGGACTTCTGAACAATTTTCCTTGATAATTTCTTGGAAGATATTGTCCAGGGTCTTTTTTTCATCATTTTTTCTGGTAGTCCAATAATCCTTAGATTTTTCACTTCTAGATCTATTTTTCAGATCTAGTTTTTACAACTGGATAGTTTACATTTCCTTTTATCTTTTCATTCTTTAGATTCCGTTTGACTGAGTTTTGATATCTCACGGAGTCATTAGCTCAATTCCAATTTTATTTGCTCATTTCCAATTTTTACCAAATTGTTTTCTTCAGGTAACTTTTTTGTCTCTTTTTCTATCTGTCCAGTTGTTCTTTTTAAGTAGTTATTTTCTCCAGTTTGGTTTTGTACTTCCTTTTCCATTTGTCCAATTTTCCTTTTAAATTCTTCTGTGATTTTTTTTGTCATATTTTTAGAATCATTGCTCAGCTTTTCTTATCTTTATCTAATTTGGCTTTTAAAATCCTTTCTGAGCTTTTTAAAGAAGGCTCTTTGGTCTTCAGACCACTTCATATTCCCTTCTGAAGTTTCAGATAACATTACAGTCTCAATGCTTATGTTGTCAATTTTACTTTTTAAGGACATGATTGTATTTTAAAAATCATTGGTCAATTTTTCTTCTACCTCTTTGATTTGACCTTTAAAATTCTTCTTGAGATCTATCAAAAAATACTCTTTTGTCTTGAGGCCAGTACATATACTGTTTCAACGTTTCAGATGTGGATATAGTGTCAATATTGTCCCCTTCTGAATTTATATGTTGATATTCCATGTCCCTGTAATAAGTTTCCATGAGCTTTGTGTTTGTAATTTGCTTCTTGTTCATGTTGATTGCCTTTATCCTGTTTTTAAAACGGATGTCTGCTTCTGAAATACCAGGAGCTCTGTCCCTCATTTCTTTTGCTGGGAGCTATGGTCTTGGTTACTGACTTTGTGTATCAAAGTCTCTGATTCTTTCAACTAGAAGCCATATGATATTGAAGCTTACCTGGTGCTAAGATGGCTGATGTGTGCCAAAGATGAGGCCAAGTGAAGTCTGTGTTTCCCTGGGATATCACTTAAGCTTAAGGCATGAGGTGTGGGGGATGGGTGGTCTGATCACTGGAGGTCTTATCCCCTGCTAGGGCTATGCTAACTCTGTTTCTGCTAGTGTCTGCCCAATTTCCTTGGCAATGCTTAGGCATGCCTGGGGTACTGGTGTTTGCACTTACTGCCTCTACCCTCTTGGGCTCAGGATCTCCTGATGATCTCCTCGGGTAGATCTTGCTGGGATGTTTCCAGTCCTCATTGATCCTCTTCAGTCACAGCAAGAAAGACACTTCTTAGTGATCACCCTACCCTCCCCAACTGAAAGACTGCAATAGCTTTTCTACTATCTTCAACATTGCAGAATTTTTCCCTTGGCAATATTCTCTAGGTTTTTTAAGGTTAGCAAGGGAGGATGAGAGCACTTACTGTTTGCTCCACCATCATGTCTCCTTCAAGTTCAAGTAGGTGATTTCCAAACATTTAGTCTGTGGACTGACAGCCCCAGGAATAGCTGCTGTAAGTGCTGTGCACTCTGCACTTCTCTCTCATCCATTTCTACTGCACTCCCATCCTGTGCT
Source organism: Bettongia penicillata ogilbyi (assembly GCA_023548195.1). Taxonomy (NCBI): domain Eukaryota; kingdom Metazoa; phylum Chordata; class Mammalia; order Diprotodontia; family Potoroidae; genus Bettongia; species Bettongia penicillata. The sequence continues at coordinate 839,205 of JAJHZJ010001031.1, read as the reverse complement.
GAATGGTTTGGGAATCAGAATTGCTGCTGGTGATTTAGTAGATCCAGACCCAATCCCAATCCACCAAGGCTGGTCCCTTCCATGTTCTACCCTCCCCCAGCCCATGAAACAGATCCTCCCTGTTGACCTTCCAGGCTGTCCTGGGGTGGATATCTGCCATACTCTGCCTCTCAGTGCATTCTACCACTCTAAAATTCGTTCAGATTCACTTCTTGGAGGTATCTGAATGAATTTGTTCATTAGCTCATGTGAGTCCCTACTTTCAATCCCAAAAAGAATTTCCTCTTCATTACACATCAAAAGTCTCCCTGCAGTTCATCAGATAACTACTTCTTGAGCCCAGGGAATAATACACATCTGAGTCCTGAGAATTTTGGTTTTGGCTTCTAACATTACTCGTACTTTCTCACATACCTCTTTTTCCTCTTATTCCTGGGATAAAACCATCTGAACTTCCCATAATCTCATTTCCACCAACAGTAGTTTATCAGTATTTTTTCTCACAATGGTTAACTTTAACAATAACACAAGATATTGAATTGCCTCCTCTATTCTCCCACTTCTCCAGGTCACCTTGTTCTGTGGCCTCTGCTTCTTCTTCTGCTTCTCACTTGGTTTCTCCATAGTCACAACCTCCAATGCTGCATTGGCTTCTCTCTGAGCTGGTCTGATATGCTGTTCCTGCCAATAAAAACTCCCACATTACTGGTACTAAGTCAGTGTGGGTCTCCCACAGAATTTCTACAACTCCTACAGTCTTTCTACCTCCCTTCTTACCAAGCACACCTACAATTTTTAACAAAACTTCCTCAGTCTCTAGCAGTAGGTGGCATATCCTTTCACACCTGGGAAGTGGTCAATACTCATCCTCCCATCTCTGAGGAAGGCTCCATAGAACCACAGTTGCCATAGCTACAAAACATAACACAATAACTATGAAACAACAGACAACTATTCCAGTCCTACTGAACCTCATACTCACCTTGGTTGTAGTTTGCACTGATCCCATCTGACTATGCCACTGGTTTCACATAAAATACATGAGAGCCACAGGAGGTTTTGGTCTTCAGCCTCTAACAGGTTCACTATTCTTCTGGCCAGACTGCCAGGCAGCTTTGGAGGTGTTAGTAATCAGTTTTAATCTAATCTATTCTTCTCAAATGGTTGCTGGAGAATCAGCTGCTATAACATTCCTGAATCACCCTTATTAGAGGGGCTGGTAAGAAGGGAGGGAAACTGTCTCTAATTCTTGATGGAGTTGATAGAGACAGGCACATTTGTATTCTTCTAAATTCCCTCAATCTTGAATGAGTCCAGGTGTTGTGGAAACAGATTCCTCTATGAATTCCCCTTGGTTTCCTCCATGGATTCTCCCCTCCCCACTAACTAACCGATGATTACTTTGTAGGCATATTGCCAATATTAAGTTAACAAGTTTAGTAATACTGTCCTTCTGTGCAAGCATTACATTATGCCACTCCTTATCTCACAGTGCAGCCTCAGTAAGACTATCTGTCACTGTGACTCTGGGTATCATTATGTAAAATCCTTGAAACTGTTCTAGGACTTATAAAACACCTGGAAACTAGATATTCCCATGGACATAGATCCTAAGAAACTAACTCTAAGGATAACAAAATCCTCCTTACATACTCATGGGCAACATACGTGACTCAGTGGAAGTAAGATTGGAGAAATTAAATGATTTCTTCACATTCACATAGATCATAAATGGCAAAGATGAAATTGTAGCTCAGATCAATCAAATGCATTTTTAAGAATTCTCTAACCAAATACAATATAGCGTATATAATCCTTAAATCATGTACATAATTCCAAGAACAACAAATAAAGCAAAATATTTTCTCACAGCAACACTTCATATGAGTATTTTCTTTTTTTTATTAATCTTCTTTAGAAGTCACATTAACCATTGTAACATGACTTCCATAATCCTTTTCCTAGCCATTGCATATTATAATTAATGCTGTTTGAATAGCATTTAAGGACATCACATGAGTTTCTATTGAAAAGAATTCCATGTCAGATATATATTTTTTAAAACAAAAAGAAACATAATAAAATAAAAAGTGAAGAATCTTCTCTGAAAACACTTTAAAATTTACCTGTTTTATAAAAATAATTTTCTATAAAAGACCTTTATTAGAGGAGGAGAGAGTACCATTCTTCATGAAATAAAATTAAAGTAATCAATAGGCAGGAAAAGCAAAAGCTTTTTGTACAACTTTTTAAAACTATAGCTAAGAGCTAAAAAAAACAAACTTAAGAATGATTCACAACAAAGGGATATGACTTCAAAGTAGACTGCTGATTTAGACGTATTCCTCATTAAGATTCAGAGGAATCACGTGGTTCAAACTGCTGTGCTTTGAAAATTTACCTTGTGGAAACTGTCTTAAAGACCAAATATCCAGAAATATGGCATCACAGCTCTTGTTTGTCTTAGCTTTCGAGAGAAAGTATCGCTTAAGCAACAGCAAGCATTTTTATTATCTATCAGCAGGTCTCTGCTATCATTCTATCTTAGGCAAAGGAAAGCTCAAGAATAAGAAGCTAATTCCTAGACAACAGTTCTGTATCACTCCCTTAAAAAGTATTAAACACCTCCTACATCAATTTTTGCATCAGAAACAGTCAAAAAGAAAGCCTCTCTAAATATGTTTGTTATTTAAAATTCTTGACAGTGCCTAGTGGATGATGATTTTTAATGGTGGAGACAGATGTACTGGGAGGATGTACCTTAAATGTTGACCTAGATATTGGATAATTTCTAAGGGGGGGTCCCTTATTTTATAAATGTTAATGCTGTGACCCAGAGAAGTAAATGACTTGTCCACGGTTACCCACAAATCAGTGACATTTAAATTACATTTGACTATGAACACAAAAACTATTTCATTCCATCATGCTAATTCTTCTGATTCTGTCCCTCAAAATAGAATTCTGGTCCAAATTAAGCCAAAACTTTTCTACTACCCCGTTTATTTCAGACACACTCATTCTTATCTTTTATTTGTTTTTCAACACATCTGAGTTCCTAATAATACTTTAATAAACATTTATTAAGCAGCTACTATGTGTCAACCACTATACTAAGTGCTGGGGACAAAAACAAGAAAAAAATGTCTGTATCCTTAAGGAGATGACACCCTAATAGTGGAAGACAATAGAGAAAAATAAGCTAGAAAGTAGATAAGAGAGGCATGGAGTCACAATGTGTTACACAGCATGAGGGAAATATGTTTTCTATTTTGGAATTCAAGCAGAATTGAAGATGTAAAATGGAGAATTTTTTAACTTCGTACAGTAGGTCTTCCAAACCCTCTCTCCTCAATTTCCCATATCAATCTCTCCTGTATCTCAGAAGAGATTCTACCATAATACTTTACTCAGAAAAAATAGGCTATCAGTCAAAAGTTCCATATTCTTCCATCTCAAAATCTCATGATATATTTTTACACTCTCGCCTTCTTTTCTCTAATCTTGAAGATCAATTGGCTCTTGTGTTTGTACCCTTCATCCCACTTCACATACCCTGTCTAATTTTCAAAAGCTCTATACTGGGTCCTTCCCTACTAACTTCACATATGCTTCAGGTTCCCTCATGCTAAATAAAAAATAATTAATCAATAGAGTCTGTATCTCACCTTCCTTTCTCAGCAAACTCCTCGGGGTATGGTTATCTACACTTTTTGACTCTACTCACTCTCTTCATGCTCCCTCCTCAACTTTTTACCACCTGGTTTTGTAATTAATTCTTTAGTTTCTCAAGGTTACCAATGATCACTTAATTGCTGTTTTTAATTAATTCTCATTTTTTTAATCTTTCTGTACCATTAACTGTGAGTTTTCATAGTGTTATTTTTTTTTTTGATTCTCTACCCACCTGAATAATTTTTTGTTCCTTCTTTATTGTTTCATTATGCTTATTGCATCTCTTAACTCTGGATGTTTTCTAAAACTCTCTCTTGTACAGTGTAATAGTAATTTAAATGAGAAGATCTTTCCCATCCATTACTAGAGTCATGTGATCTACCTTGGTCACATGAAAGTCTGAGTCACATGTTATCTCTGGTGGGAAGACTTTAGTGAACAGACAGAGCAGAATGGGTTGGAGATAGAAGTGAGTCAGAGCATTCAGAGCTGGGAGAGAGCAGACAGCAACTAGAGTGAGTTGGAGAGTTTGTGATTTTATTTAAGGGGGCCTGTTTGTAGAAATTGTAACAGAGGGAAAGCTTGGGAAAGGCAGTGCCCCCTGCATTGTTATTGCGTATAGATGTCTTTATTGTTATGATAGATTTGGTTTTCTGTGTTGGTATTTTAATAAATGTTTTGTTTCTGTCTTCCATACGGAGGGACTGTTATATTTTGCAATCCAGAACTGTGCTGGCATATTCATAGCTGCCGTAGGCACTATGAATACCATATTGCTGCTACATATAACTTGAAAAAAGACAGTTTTCATCTCCCTTAGAAATACTCCCAATTCATTTAGAATGCAGGAAGTCTATAGTTTACAAACAGATCATGGTCCAAAAGGTCAGGGGGTGCTAATCCAATTTTGAAAACCGGAAATATTTGCATATAGATAGAATGTTATAAACGTTTATCTTACCTATAATGAACCTATAAACTAGTATAATTAAAATACTGTATACTAACCTATGTAATGTGTCAGCTGTACATCTCTATATAACTCTATGTTTGTATGAGATTTTCATAATTTAGGTATTCATCACTTAGGGATTGCCAGCAGTAGACTTCTAGGTTTTGTTATATAGTGTGTTCCTAACAATGTTTTTTTGTTTTGTTTTGTTTTGTTTTGTTTCCAAACAGACACACTTAAAAGGAGAAAATCAATTGAGAGTCAGAAATTTAAGACATGACTCTAGGGGGTAGAGTCAGGATGGTGGAGTGAGAACAATATTCACCTAAGCTTTTAGACAAATACCTTCAGATGCCTCTAAAAAGAGAATCTGACCAAATTTTGGAGGTGCAGAATCCAATAGGAGACAGATTGTGGCAGATTTAAAGCCCAGGACAGACTGGAAGGTCCACATGAAGCATCTGTCCTGCGGAGGGTAAGCCCACAGCACACATCGCAGCACGTCCAGTACAGTGGAGTAGGAGGGCCCTGGGAAACCTGAGAAAGCAGCAGGCAGAACCAACAGAGCTGCAACCCAGGGTGAGAGATCAGCAGAGCCCAGAGAGTGACAGCTGATGAGCACCAAATATCAACACAGCAGCTCCTGAGAATTTCAACCCACAGATTAAACTTCTGTAAGTCACCTACTTGAACTTCATGGAGCCAAAATGGTGGAGTGATCAGAAAATGTTCTCTCCTCCCCCCTTGATGACCTTGAAAGAAACATAAAATATTTCCCCAGAAAAATCCAGGATCAACGGGAAGAGCAGAGGGGCCAGTCTGATAACACCTAAGACTAGAAAAATAGCTAAGGGGGATTCCTCTTTCTGTGTCAGAGGAAAACTGGAAGGAAAGGGGCCCCAGAACAGAGGAAACTTTTGCTAGGACCCACACAAGCCTCAGAACCAGGAGAGGAGCCCCAGGAGGGTCGAAAACTCCCACTAGGATCTAGGCTTGCCTCAGCACTCCATGGAAATGGGAAGACAATAGGCAGTTGTGATCACCATCCCCTGAGCTTGTCTTTGCTTCAGTTCAGCCGAGGAGATCTCCCTTGACCAGACTACCCCTCCCCCACATTTAACAAGCTAACTCCAGGGCTGATCAGGGAAACACAAAATAAAAACCTGCTCTTAGCTTTTTCACACAAGTCAGCTCAACACGAAGTCCTGCAGCTTCTAACTGAAAGCCAGAAGCCACAACACACAATCACCATCACGAACAAGAAAAAGCAAAAGAAGGGCAAAAAAACCCCCAAAATATAGAATCTTTCTATGGGGACAAAGACCAAAACACAAATACCAAAGAGGTCAGTGGTGAGACTGTATTTCCATGTGAAACTTCAGAAGGGACGATGAACTGCTCGTATGCACAAACAGCTCTCCTGGAACAGCTGAAGAAGGAAATAGAAGAAAAACTGGCCAATGATTTTAAAAACATAAAAAAAGAATTCACTAATGAGAGCATCTCTTTGAAAAGGAAAATTGAACAAATGGGAAGGAAGAACAAAAATTAACTGGAGAAAATAACTCCTTAAAAGGAAAAATATTGGACAGTTGGAAAAGGAGATGCAAAAGTTAATGGAAGAAATAGATTTGATGAAGATTAGAATTGGGCAAGTAGAAACTAATGCTTCTATGAGACAGCAAGAACCAGTTAAATTAAATCTAAAGAATGAAAAGATAAAAGAAAATATAAAATATCTAATTGGAAAAACAACTGACCTGGAAAATAGATCCAGGAGAGAAAATTTAAGAATTATTGGCATGCCAGAAAGCCACAATGAAAAAAAGAGTCTGGACAACATCTTCTAGGAAATCATCAAGGAAAACTGTCCAGAAACTAGATCCAGAGAGCAAAATAGTCATCGAAAGAATCCACCATTCACCTGCTGAAAGGGATCCCAAACTCAAAACCCCAAACAATATCTTTGCCAAATTCCAGAATTCTCAAGTGAAGTAGGAAATGCTACAGGCAACCAGAAAGAAACCATTCAAATATTGAGGAGCTACAGCCAGAATCACACAGGACCTTGTAGCTTCTACGTTAAAAGATCGAAGGAATTGGAATCCAATATTCCCTAAGGCAAAGGAGTTGAAACTACAACCAAAGATCAACTACCCAGAAGAGGTCAGCGTAACATTTCAGGAAAAGAGATGGTCATTCAACGAAGTAAGGGATTTCCAGACCTTCTTGACAAAAGCACCAGTATTTAATAGAAAATTCTATCTTCAAATGAAGGTCTCAACAGAGGCATAAAAAGGTAAATGGGGGAAAAAGAAGACAAAAAATTGTTACTCCATTTGGGCAAACTGTTTACCTCCCTGTAAGGGAAGAAGATGCCTGATAGTCTTGAGAATGTCTATCTATTATGAAATATAAATGGAACATACATAGAGAGAATGGGTATAAAGTAAATGATGTCATGTTAAAAATACGATTTAAGTATGTGAAGGGATTGTAACAAGAAGAGTGAAAAGGAGGAAGCAGAAAATGAAAATGGTAAACTACATCACAGGAAATAGAACAAAATTATAGTAGAGGGAAAGAGGGGAGGGAGATGAGTATTTTTTGAGAGGTATACTTATCTGAATTGGTTCAGGGAGGAAAAATAAACTTAAGTATACAATCCTAACTAGTTCTATAGGCAGTAGGAAGGGAAGGGGGAAGAAAGAGGAGAGAAGTTAAAAGGGAGAGAAGAAGCAGTAAGGGTAAAGGAGAGTAAAACGGAGGGGGGCTAAAAGAAGGAAGGGAAGGTTGCAGGAAGTGGTGGTGAAAAGTGACAACTATTGAGGAGAGGAAGGGAGAAAGGACAGCTAAAAGCACAAATGGTGGGAAAGAGAATGGAGGGAAATACACACATTGTAATTATAACTGTGAATGTGAAGGGAATGAACTCTTCCATAAAATGGAGATGGAAAACCGAATGGATTAAGAGCCATAATCCAACAATATGTTGTTTACAAGAAACACATTTGAAATGGGGGGATACACACAGCATAAAGTTCAAAGGCTGCAGCAGAATATGTCATGCTTCAACTGATGTAAGAAAAGCAAGAGCTGCAATTCTAATCTCAGACAAAGCAAAACAGAAATAGATCTAATCAAAAGAGAAAAGGATGGAAACTATAGCCTGCTAAAAGGCACCATAGACAATGAAACAATATCATTACTAGACATGTATGCTCCAAGTGGTGTAGCATCCAGATTCTTAGAGAGAAGTTGGGGGAGTTGAAGGAAGAAATTGACAGCAAAGCTATACTAGTGAGGGACCTCAACCTCCCCCTCACTGAACTTCATGGATCTAGGTTCAAAATAAACAAGAAAGAAGTTAAGGAGGTAAATAAAACTCTGGATAAGGTAGAAATGATTGATCGATGGAAACAACTGAATGGGAATACAAAGGAATATACCTTTTTTTCCGTGCTACATGGCACATATACAAAAATTCACTGTGTCCTAGGACACAAAATCCTCACAACCCAGTGCAGAAAGGCAGAGATAATCAATGCATACTTCTCAGATCATAATGCAATAAAAACATATGTAATAAAAGGCCATGGAAAGATAAACCAAAAATCAATTGAAAATGTATGTTAAAGAAGAAATCATAGAAACAATTAACAACTTCATTCAAGAGAATGACAATAATGAGACAACCTACCAAATCTCATGGGGTACTACAAAAGCAGTTCTTAGGGGATGTTCTATACCTTTGAATGCCTACATAAATAAAATAGAGAAAGAGGAGATCATTGACTTCAGTATGCAGCTTAAAAAAGCTAGAAAAAGAACAAATTGAAAATATCCAAGTTAATACCAAATTAAAAATACTGAAAACCAAAGTGGAGATTAATAAAATTGAAAGTAAGATTCAATGATTGAGTTAATAAATAAAATCAATAATTGGTTTTATGAAAAAACTAATAAAATTGATAAACATTGGTCAATTTGATTGGAAAAAAGGAGAATATCAGATTACTAATATTAACAATGAAACGGGTGAACTCACCTCCAATGAGAAGAAAATTAAAACAATAATGAGAAATTATTTTGCCCAAATTTATGGCCATGAATTCGATAATCTAAATGAGATGGAGGGGTATTTTTAAAAATAAAAATTACTCAGATTAACAGAAGAGGAATTTGAATATTTAAGTAATCTCATCTCAGAAAAAGAAATTGAAGAAGTCATCATTGAACTCCCTAGGAAAAAATCTCCAAGGCCAGATGGATTTACAATTGAATTCTATCAAATATTTAAAGAACAATTAATTCCAGTACTGTATAGACTATTTTTAAAAAGAAATCCTCCCAAATTCTTTCTATGATACAAATATGGTTTTGATACCTAAACCAGGCAGAGCCAAAACAGAGAAAGAAAATTATAGACCAATTTCTCTAATGAGTATAGATGCAAACATTTTAAATAAGACTTTTAGCAAAATGAATACAACATCTTATCACAGGAATAATACATTATGACCAGGTACGATTCATGCCAGGAATGCAGGACTGGTTCAATATTAGGAAAACTATTAGCATTATCGATCATACCAACAGCAAAACTAACAAAAAAAAAACATGATTATCTCAATAGATGCAGAAAAGCTTTTGACAAAATACAACACAACCTTTCCTATTAAAAAACACCGGAGAACATAGAGATAAAGGGAACTTTACATAAAATAATCTATGTAAAACATTCAGCAGGCATTATATGCAATGGAAATAAGCTAGACACATTTTCAATAAGATCAGGGGTGAAACAAGGGTGTCCATTTTCACCACTATTATTCAATATGGCACTAAAAATGTTCACTGTAGCAATGAGACAAGATAAAGAAATTGAACGCATAAAAATAGGCAAAGAAGAAACTAATTTTCACTCTTTGCAGACGTTATGATGATATACTTAGAGAATCCCCAGAGATTCAAGTAAAAACTACTTGAAATAATAAAAAACTTTGGCAGTGCTGCAGGTTACAAAATAAAACCTAAACCCGCACAAATATTCTGCATTCCTATATACTGGCAATGAAGCCCAACAGCAAGAGATAGAAAGAGCAATAACATTTAAAGGTAGAGTAGACACTATGAAATAGTTGGGAGTTTACCTCCCAAAACAAACCCAGGGACTATATGAACACAATTGCAAGACACATTTTTCACAAATAAAGTCAGACCTAAGTAACTGGAAAAACATCAGTTGCTCATGGGTAGGCCAAACTAATATAATAAAGATGACAATTCTACCTAAATTAATTTTCTTATTTAGTGCCATACCAATTAACCTATCAGATGATTATTTTCTAGGGCTGGATAAAGTAATAGCAAAATTCATCTCGAAGAACAAAATGATATCAAAATTCATCTCAGAGAAGACTATCAAAGGGACTAATGAAAAGAAATGCTAGGGAGGTAGCCTGGAGCTACCAGATCTTAAATTGTATTATAAAGCAGCAATTATCAAAACCACTTCATACTGGCTAAGAAACAGAAGGATAGATAAGTGGAATAAGCTAGGAACTCAAGACGCTCTAGGCAAGGAATATAATAACCTCTGTTTGATAAACCCAAGGACCCCAGCTTCTGGAATGAGAACTCACTGTTCGACAAAAAATGCTGGGAAAACTGGATGTGGCAGAAACTAGGCATAGACCAATGCCTAACATTGTACACAAGAATGAAGTCCAAGTGGGTACAAAATCTAGGTATAAAGATTGATACCATGGACAAGCTGGAGGAGCAAGGAGTAGTGTATTTATCAGATTTATGGAGAAGGGAAGAATTTTTTTACTAAAGAAGAGATAGAAAGCATTACGAAACACAAGATGGATAATTTTGATTACATTAAACTGAAAAGTTTTTGCACAATCAAACCCAATGTAACCAAAATTCGGAGGGATGTAGTAAATTGGGAAAGAATTTTTACAACTAATCTCAGGGATAAAGGCCTCATTTCCAGAATATATAGAGAACTGACTCAAATATACAACAATACAAGTCATTCCCCAGTTGATAAATGGTCAAAGGATATGATGAGGCAATTTTCAGAAGAAATTAAAGATATGTATAATCATATGAAAAAATACTCTAAATCACTTTTTATTAGGAAGATGCAAATCAAAACAACTCTGAGGTACCCCGTCATACCTCTTAGATTGGTAAACAGGATAGAACAGGAAAATCATATATGTTGGAGAGGATGTGGGAAAGTTGGAGCACTAATTCATTGTCAGTGGAGCTATGAGCTCATCTAGCCATTCTGGAGAGAGGCTTGGAACTATGCCCCAAGGGCTACAAAAATATTCATACCCTTTGACCCAGCAATATCACTTCTACATCTGTATCCCCAAGATATCATAAAAAAAGAGAAAGGGTCCCACATGCACAAAAATATTTATAGTAGCACTCTTTGTATTTGCCAAACCTGGCAATCAAGGGGATGCCCATCAATTGAGGAATGGCTGAATAAATTATAGTGTATGAATGTAATGGAATACAATTGTGCCATAAAAATGATGAACAAGAAGACTTCAGAGAGGCCTGGAAGGAATCATATAATCTGATGCTGAGCAAAAGGAGAAGAATCAGGAGAACTTTGTGCACAGCAACGACCTCAGTGTGTGAGAGTTTTTTCTGACAGACCTGGAACTTCGTTACAAAGCAAGAACTTAAAAAAATAAATCCCAATGGTGTTCTAAGGCAAAATGCCTTCCACACTCAGAGAAAGAAATATGGAATTCATTTGCAGAATGCATCAGATCATTTGTGTGTGTGTGTGTGTATCAGTGTGTGTATTATGTTTTGATTTGTTATATGATTTCTCCCATTTATTTAGTATGTCAACACAGCATGGCTATCGTTAAAACGTACTCAATAGGAAAGATGGGTAGATCCTATATAGAATTGTATGCCATCTTGGGGAAGGAGCAGGGTATGGGAGTTAAGTAGGGGGGGAAATCTAAGTTTTATGGTAGTGATTGTAGAACATTAAAAATAAAAACTAAAAATAAAATAAAATAAAATAAAAAGACATGACTCTAACACAATCTAACTATGTGACCCTGAGGAAGTCATTTAATTTCAGAGGTAGCATGTAGAGTTGAGTGGAGAGTCTAAGAAGTCTGAATAGAGTATACTGAGTTGGACTTGAAGTAATGAAGATATAAGGCTTGGTCCTGCCTCAGACACTTCCTGACTTCAGTGAAACTTTTGGCCAACTCCATCATTCCTATCAGTGCTTCTTTAACTTTCTACTGATGCTCTCTTCTTCTTAGCTTCTACTTAAGATTATACTTAGAATTTCTACTAAGATATCAATTGATCACTAATATGTTTGTGGGAAAGGTTATAAAGCATGACTCTTCAAAACGATTGTTGGAGCATTTTTAGAGAGTTTGTCATATCCAAAAAAAGTCTCCATCATAATTCACAAGTATGACAATCAGTATTTTGGATTAGATGGTCACACATCTTCATCCTCTTACACACAAAAAATATCCTTATTGAATTTCATACCAAGATTATGAGGTCATTTAGAGGGTTAGTTCCTTGTGTGTTTTTCAAAAAAAAAATTCCCACGTGTTATAAGTGATGAATAACTTATAATTGAACATTTTTGGAAATATCCATATGTTGAAGGAATCAAACGAGTTATGGTAATAACTATACACATGTCATCTTCTTTTAGATACGTTGACTAAAATTCCGTAACTTAAACTAGAGCTACCTAAGTGCTTCAAAGGACAGAGGAAATGGACCTCTCATCAGGAAAACCTGAGTGTAAATTCTTACTTTCCTTATTAGCTTTGTAACCTTGGTTAAGTCACTCTATTTGTCTCAACTTCCTCAGTTTAAAATAAGGATAATAATAGCACCTACCATTCAGGTTTGCCATGTGTATCAAATTAAATAATATTCTTGAAGCACTTATCAAAGTGCCCAGTACATAATAGAAGAACAAGAAGAAGAAGAAGAAGAAGAAGAAGAAGAAGAAGAAGAAGAAGAAGATGATGATGATGATGATGATGATGATGATGATGATGATGATGATGATGGTGATGATGATGATGATGATGATGAGGGTGGTGGTTATATTGACCACTCACTTTGAGAGAAGAAATGATTGTGGGGAAACTTTGTTAAGCACTTTATTGAAATAATTAGACATTTTTTTCGATGTTAAGTTTACATAAAGCAACAAATTGTCATTTCCTGATAGCTTGTGTTGTACCTTTCATAAGGCATTCTCTGATTATTGTGTCTCAACTGCTGAAAGAGTGATCCACTGCTCTGGCTTCTATTTCATGATTTTTTGATAATCTTAGGTATTTGTATGTATTTTAAATCTTAAGCTAGTCATGGCACAGACTTCTTTTTATCTTGTCATATAGGTATATATATGTATGTATATGTATGTATATATGTATATATACACATATATGTATGTGTATATATATGTCCTCACTGATAATAGTGTTAATAATTAATATTATTAATATTAAATCTTAACAATTATAACATTAATATGATGTTTCACAATATGAAAAAACTTTATAGATATCTCCTTTTATTCTTACAACACTACCCTTTGAAGGAGAGGCTAATATTATTCCTGTTTTATAGATGAGGAAATTGAAGCAGATAGGGAATAAATTATCTATCCCAAGTTACAGCAAGTAAATGCTTGAGACTATGTTTGAACTCATTACTTTGTATCATTCATCATCTAATTGCCTTTTTCCCTATGCTCATATTCATCAAATTTAAATATTACCATCCCTCTTTGACTCTTACCATGAGGGACAAGTACCCTGAAATAGCAAAGTTATAGGAATCTCAAATTACACTTAGTGTAAGTAATGCCTTCAGACTGGATATTACAATCTGATTAATTTCCAATTTGTAAGTTTTCCAACCAAATTTACTGATTATAATCAATGAAAAAAATTCTATTTGATATTCCTTACTTTCTACATCTAATTGATTTCCCCTCACAGTCAGCGACACAGTTATTGTATTATAATTCTTTTTGATTCTGTGGGGAAGCAAGTGACCATTTAGCCATTAGCAGTTCTGTCAGGTACCAGAGTAAGTGGAGTTATTTCCTGAATTATTTCTATTTCTAGTAGAAAATTATCGTCATGCCTAAATATATGCATTAATCTGGAGTTAATAACTAATTGCTCATGAATTATTTTTGGCAGTTGGTACAGCCAATTCTCTAATTATATAGCTATGTTTACATGAGTTGTCTATCATCATCTGCACTTTTGATTAATTTAGTTTCCCTTTTGTGATATACATGTGATGCTTTTTAGTGACCTCAAGTAATTTTTGTGAATTATAAATTAGACATTTACCTACTTATCTTTGAAAGAAAAAATGAAGACCTTTATTTAGAGAATTTTATTTTTTTCTGAAATTTAATTTTACTACATTTTAATAGTTTGTTTTTATTTTTTTTTATAAAACTTCTGACGTTCTTCAATTCAGTTATAGCTTCATTGTGCTTCACAGGTGTCTTTTACTGTCAAAGACTATGACCTATGGTAGGCCCTACCAATTTGGAAGATTTTCAAGGATGTTAGATCCAGCTATGGAGTGAAATGTGTCACCTAAAGACTAAGTTATTTATGTTTGGAAAGACTGTAAAAACAAACAAAATATAATTGGCAGGTAATGGATATATTTTAGCTAAACAATTCCTCTGGATAGTCTTCTTAAGGGTACAGGGATGCTTCTATGAATGGATGAAAAAAGCAAACTACACTGATGAAATCACAGATCTAAGAATTATGGAAGCTTTATAAAATAATTTATAAACTACATTCTTATGGCAGTAGTGCATGATAAACAATTTAAAAGTCATAAATGTGAATTGCTTGAGAAGCAATTCCTTGAATTTAATCTGGAATCAACAGAATTAAATATATATGTATACATATATAAATGCATATATGTATATGTGTATGTGTGTTTGTGTGTGTGTTGGTGTTGGTGTTGGTCCCTTACTACCTTAAAAAAGGAATATTGTCCTTTCACTTATTATTATCATGCTGAATAAAAAGCTCTGTTTTCTAACATACTGCTAGCGCATGTTTTTTGTTCGTTAAGATATGACTCATTGGTTATATACTCATGTTCTGAGAGTATATACTTTTATAAGCAAAGTATATTTAATTTTCATTTTGGAGACTCATTTTTCTGTGTTTTGCAGAACGTTCTTATGAATTCATGATTTCAACTTAATTTCAGCGTTGTCATAACTTACTTTTAAACAAATGTTTAAGTAAACATCTGAAGAGACTTTCATTTCATCTTGAAGATCTCTGAAGCCCAAATTAAAATTTTATGGCAGTCTGGACATTTCTAATAGAATCATTACAATATAGTTTCCAAATGATCAGTGCTGGGTGCTTTTCTTCGAGTATTTATGCTCATTTACAGTAAACATACACATCTGTGTGTATGCGTGTAAATATATATGTATATATGTACATATATATGTGGATGCATGGATGTGTATCTATATGTTTGTAGGTATATACACACACATACATACATACTTGTATACACACACAATTACCTTCAATTGCAATTAGAGCTTTTTTAGGGCTAAGGATATATTTACCCACCCAGTCCTATTTTGTATTCCCAATGCTTAGTGCAGCATTGGCAAAGAAAAAATGTGTAATAATTGTCTGCTGATTGTTGACTAGAATATCTTACAAAGAGGGGATACTGAATATCATTATTCATTTCTATGCTATGGAGAAAGTAGACCTTTGTGAACAAAAATAGTAGAAGTTTAACCATGCTCAGGGGAGGATAATAATTCACATGTAAATTTAAGGTGATTTTGTGCAAAGAACTTTAAAAGTTTTGAATCACTTTTCCAATCACTATAATAATAGCAAGCAAGGGAAGGCCATAACAAAAAATGAATGAGAGTGGGGGACTAATAGATGAGCACCACAAATAGAAAATGTAATAGAACTATATTAAAAAACAGAAAGGTCTAGGTCAGATATTTAGATCGAATAATTGGAATATTCAGCTCCAAGAGTGTCTCCAAAGTTTATCACACTATCATATGAAAGTTTTGCATAGTAACTTTAGATCCATGGATCAAGACAGGATTCTAGAACCTATGGTTAATAGTGAGTGTAATAGGAATATTTATTGAAGGCTCTTCAGGGAGTCGAATAGGTATATTTAGTGAAGATCCTTCAGGGGTCCCTTGTGTTGGTCCCATTGGTCTCATCTGGCCCTGAGAAACTACACAATGGAGATTCTGTTTTTCCTTAAAATTCTTTTTGCACTATGAGATAGTCCTTGACAGAGACTACTTTTGCTTACACCCAGGCTGACTTTACTCATTCCCTTATCTCCTTTCTAAAACATGACAGTCTTTGAACAGAAGATGCTCACTCCCTTACCCCCCACACACACTTTTTCCTAAAAATTACTCCTGTACACTTATTCTTTGTTGCTGGGATAGATTTTCCATGGATAGATTATACCCTCAAAGCTCAGCCAATAGGCTAAGAGGAAGGGGGTAAAGATGGGGCTGTTGCAATCAGGGTTTATAAAAATTGCTGTGAGTGCAGGTAGGAGTGCTCTTTCTTGAGAAAGCTGAATAAATATCTTTCCTTTGGTCAAGACTCTATTTTTATTAATGGGGTCATCCCACACAATAAGTTTTACTGGTTGAAGATGATTACAGAAGTCACAGAAAGTATGAAATTTGTATTTGTCATATGCAATGAAAAGTGATATCTGCCTATGTTTTAAATTTGGAGAACCTAAGTACTGTCAGTACTGGAGACCCTAAGATAAGTCGTTGGCACACATTTGCATTCACTTCCTAGTCCTGAAAGGAGGTGACAAGCCCATAAGCAATATATTGATCATGACAGAATCATTCTCAAAATATAAACAGGCATACCCAACAGGAACAAGAGCACTTCCATGAGTGCTAAACTTTCATTGGAAAAGTAATTTTTGGCGTATGAACCTTTCCTCAGCATCCATTATGACCAAGGTACGACGTTGTAGGTACACTACACAAAGGTAGTATGCTAGATTTGATAGCATCAAGAGATCCAGAAAAACATCTCAATACAATTGAAAAAATATGCATTATAAGTGTTTCAGTTGTACACTATTGAAGATATTAGAGGCAATGGCACCAGAATTATAGTCTTAGTGGGGCCAGCTTGTGAGTTAAGTATTCATATGCAATTCCATCAGGATTGAAGCCAATTTCTTTATGCTTCATCTAGTGATGCTTGATCATGAATCACAGTTACCTATTGATTTGAGCTTTGGAGTGTCCAAAGATGGATATTCTACAGACACTAACTAATATATCTCTCAGTTAAGACTTAAGCTGAAAGAAGTTTATCACCTAGCTACAATCTTAGCCAAAAAAATTCTGACAGAAATGAGAATACGATATTCCGGTTCATCATTAGGAACTTTAAAGAAAGTGAGTTTTTTGCTGAGATATTTTGGTATGTCTACAGGACATATGAATTAGCTAACCATTTAGAAGCTATTTCCTGTTTAGTTGTGGAGAGATTAGGCTATTTTCCATTTTTATTAAGTGTGTCCAGAGGGTGGAATGAACCCTGCAAATATAATTGACTGTAATCATTTATTGCAAATTTGTGTTAGTTTAACTCCGTGGAGTCTAGAAGAGACTGCAGCAGACTCTACTCAGAAAAAGAAAGTACTGACTTCTCATGCAAAGTTTTCTTGGACAATGGCACAGGAAGATATTTCTAGGAAAGAAGATTGTGCGTTGTATTTCCAAAACAATCCAAATAATGGAAGAAGTTAAAATGCAGAGTCAAGGCTTTAATACTTCAGGTGTAGACTTCTCCGGCATATAGTCAAACCCTTCAAATCATAATAACATTTCTAGTCATCCTGGGATTTCTATAAGTTCAGGTTTAGGCAAACAAGACTGCAGATTAATTAAGGATTATGATAACCAAATAACATCAAGGAATCACTGCTCTAAGATCAGAAAGGACATAAGTTTATGGAAAAGCTAGAATTATCCAATTAGTAGCAAGAGTAACTCATGAATTTGCAAGCAAAATTTGTCAGATTATTTCACATGAATGATATGATAATGCTTATGTTTATTCAAGTCATGTGTGATCTGCATATAATTATTTCTGTTTATTCAAATGTGTATTAGAGGGTCGTGAGTTTATTAACTTTGCATCCTTTCCTATTTGCTTATTTGCACATATGTGGATATTTTACAAACTGTGTTATTCTATAAATCTAATGATGTTAATATTGTTTTAATTTTGTTTTATGTTAAACATATTTACCCGAGTTACACAGAAGTACGTATTTTACTATGACAATATTCAATATATTCTGCATGGAACTGAGAATTGCAGTCACTGAGGCAACTTATAAATTTATACTTGGCATTACGCTCTGCCTAATGCATGATTGTTGAATGTACTCTAAGGTGATTAACTTGTATAGAGCAAATAGCCCTTACTTGTTGAAGAGATGTTGTGTATTTGTGGTTGATTTTTCATTTTATTCTGGTGTACAATGGGAGATATGGCATATTACTAAGGATTTCACTCCTCTTAAATTATTTAGGATTTTTTTTTCAACAGTCCTTTACTGGTTAAAAAGAAAATCATCTTAATTTCACTCAGACTTTGGATTTTTCTATAAAGAATATGATGGGGGTTGGGACTGGGGAAGAAATTTGGGGATAATTATTTATTCCAAATTCAACTGGTTGGAGTCTCATGTCTTAGCTTGGCATTCAACATGTTACCTGAGGGCAGAGAACATTTTGTTAATTATAATCATAATCTATATTTTTAAGCTTTATAGCTTTGGACAGAAATGTTAACATAGAAAGGACCTTTTCTAGAGAGTGAAATTCACACAAGTTAATATCGTTCTCAGGCAGGCAGGCAGATTTCTTTTCTGAGGAGGTTGGAAGTTTGAGCTTTCTCTACTCTTAAGTAAAAGAACATAATACCAGGATCTTATACTCAGTGGGTGGGGTTAGGTATAAAACATTCTCTCCATCCTATTTTGGGGGCATTTCACATATTTAGTAATTATGAATTGCAATAAAGGCATATTAAAAGAAACCCACAAAACTCAAGCAAATAGAGCAATTATCTCAGTTTTACAAAAAGGAATTTTTTCTCTAAATGGAAGGAAATGATTATTTAATTTTTTAAAAGAGACGCACCATTATATGTTGGCATTTATCAAACTAGAGAAATATGAATATTGACATTGAGAAGTAAGATGGCATTGAGTATATAAAACTGTCCTTGAAGTTAAGGTGGTTCATGGTTCATATGGCTCTACCATATCCTGGCTGTGTTTGTGTTAGAACAAACTCAGTGGTGAATATGACCTAGTAGTTATAAAACTGAATTAACTGGATTGGTAGAGGAAGTTTCTTATTGGACATTTTCTGTATCAATGATACCATTATCTCTTTATTTTCATCAGTTCTTTTATTTCATTCAGTCTTTTGCACTCTATCATGCCTACATTTTTCTGGTATGTTCCTTTATTTATTTATTTTCAGTTTTCAACATTCATTTCCACAAAATTATGAGTCCCAAATTTTTATCCTATCTCTCTCCTCCCCCAACCCAAAGCAGAGTGCCCTCTGATTACCCTTTCTCCCAGTCTACCCTCCGTTCTATCACACCCCTCCCTTCCCTTATCCCCATCTTCTCTCTTTTCTTGTAGGGCGAGATAGATTTCTATAACCCATTGCTTATATTTCTTATTTCCTGGTTGCATGCAAAAACAATTCTCAACCTTCTTTCGTAAAATATTGAGTTCCAACTTCTCTCTCTTCCTCTCTCCCCACCCAACACCACTGAGGATGCAAGCAATTCAATATAGGCAATATAAGTGTAGTTTTGCAAAAGACTTCCATAATAATCATGTTGTGTGAGACTAACTATATTTCCCTACATCCTATCCTGCTGCCCATTTATTTTATTCTCTCTTTTGACCTTCTCCCTTTTCAAAACTATTTACTTCTAATTGCCCCTTCCTTCCATTTTCCCTCCCTTCTGTCATACCCCACCATCATACTTACCCCTTCTCCCTTACTTTCATGTAGTTTAATATAGATTTTCATATGAAATTGAGCATACATGTTCTTCCATCCTTACTCCAAATATGATAAGAGTAAGATTCACTTCTTCCCTCTCACCTTAATCCCTCTATTGAAAATGTTTTTTCTTGCCTCTTTCATGAGAGATAACCTGCCCCATTTCATTGCTACCTTTCTTCTCCCAATATATTCATCTCTCAACCTTTGATTTTATTTTTTAGATGTCATCCATTCCTATTCAACTCACCCTATGCTCTTTCTGTGTATGTATGTGTATATATATATATATATACATATATATATGCACATATATACATATACATATGTGTATGTATGTATGTTATGTGTCAATACTTATTTTACCCTCCAGTTCTAGAATATCAGGACAATTTTTCTTATTAATCTCATGAAAGATGATGACTATGCTTTGTTATTTATCATGGCTTTCAGGGAGTCCCATAATTTTAATTTGTCTCTCCTGGATATGTGTTTCAGGTCAGCGGTTTTTCCAATAAGATATTTTACACTATCTCATATTTTTTCATTCCTTTGGTTTTGTTTTGTGATTTCTTGCTTTCTCATAAAGTCATTAACCTCCATCTGCTATATTTTAATTTTTAAAGAACTGTTTTCTTCAGTGACCTTCTGAACCTCCTTTTCCATTTGATTATTTCTGCTTTTAAAGCATTCTTCTCCTCTTTGGATTTGTGGACCAATTTTTAAAATTGAGTTACCCTATTTTAAAAGTTGTTATTTTCTTCATCATTTTTAGGGTCTCCTTTAGCAAGCTGTTGACTTGCTTTTCTTGCATCTCTCTCATTGCTGTTTCCAATTTTTCCTACATCTGTTTTACTTGATTTTCAAAATACTTTTTGAACTCTTCTATGGCCTGAGACTATTGCATACTTATTTTGGAGGTTTTGGATGCAGAAGCCTTGACTTTTAGGTCTTCCTCTGATGATATGCGTTATTCTTCCTCATCTGAAAAGATGGAAGAAAATATTTGTTCACCTAGAAAATAACCTTCTATAGTTTCATTTATTTTTCCTTTTTGTGTTTTTTTTCCCAGCCAATTACTAGGACTTTAGAGTACTTTGTCAAGAGGAGGGTATACTCTAGGTACCTATAAGTTCTCATTTCCTCCAAGGTGGCACAATCAAGGGAGAGAAATTTACTCCTCTCCTAGCCTGTGCTCCTACCTGTGAGCAACCACAAACACTGTGTTCTTCCCAGGATCTGCGAGTACAATTCCCTCTCCACAACTTCCTCCAGCTCCACTTTGCCAGCAGTCTTCTTCACCCAAAGGCTACCACTTAGGGTTGAGAGTCAGATCACCTACTCAATTTGCCCAGAGGCTATAGGCTGATACCTGCAAAAATGGACACTGCCACTTCAGTTGCTGCTGGTGGCAGGGTCAGACTTTGTTCTGTTCTCTCTCAGGTGAGTATTCTCACTGATCTTTGAAGCTGTCTTTGGCAGTTGTTGGTTGAACAATCTGCATTCCACAGCTGCCGCCATGGATTCAGCCACTTGAAGCCTACTGTAGTCCTTTCTCTGTCAAACTATGGCCAAGACCAGACTGCACTCTGCTCCATATATATGTAATAAACTTTTCTTGTTTTCCTTCCAGAGTGTATTGGGATGGAAATCTCTTTCACTCTGTCGTTTGGGGCTTGTACTGCTCTAGAATTTGTTTAGAGTCATTTTTACAAGTGTTTTATCAGATGTGGAGGGGAGCTTCTACAAATCTGTCCTTCTACTCTACCATCTTGACTCTGCCCCTTCATGCATACATTCTTACAAATGTTCATTCTTTTCCTTTCTACTGGAGGACTTTCTGTAGCTTTCAAACACATGCATGTTTCATTCATCCTTCAAAAATTAGGGAAAAAAATAAACTAACTTGGTTAATTCTTCCATTCCCATTAGGTAATATCTTTTTAAATAGTAAATTACTCTTTTTCATAGAAAAAAACTTCTTGAGAAATCCATTCCTATGTATATTAAAAATGAGACCTTTATCTGAGACATATCCATATCCAGTAAAAGTGTTTCATCGTTATGACTATTAATAGTGTATTTGCTTCTTTCCTATTTCCCCTCATTTATTCTTCTCTCTCTCCTTTCATCCTATCCCTCCTTAAAAGTATTTTGTTTTGACCACCACCTCTCCTAATGCACCTTCCCTTCTATCTATTAGTCACCCCCCTTCTTGTATCTTCTTCCCTTCCCACTTCACAGTAGGGTGAGATAGATTTCTACATCCAATTGAGGCCAATTCTGTTCAGGGTAAGTTTTCAGACCCCTCCCCCCCAAAACAGACACATTACCCTATACTATAAAAGCTCTTTCATGCCTCTTTTTATGTGAGACAATTTATGCCCTATTTTTCCTTTCCCACTTCAGCAGTGCATAGCCCTTTCTCACCCCTTTTGTTGATTCTACCACTCAAGAATTTCTTTAGGGCATTATTTTGAAGTTATTCTGAAGGAAAATTGGGACAACTCGGGCTTCACCTTCTCCACTAGGTCTTAATCCTGGATATACCAGCTAATGGTTGGTGTTCCACAGGACTCGATCGATCATGAACCTCTTCTCTTCTTCCTCAATATTATATTGCTTTTTTATCTCATCAGTTTCCATGGATAAAATTATCATCTCTATGCAGATGATACTCAGATCTGCTTATCTAGCTGAGAATCCTCTCCTGACTCACCAGTTTCTCTTCTTAATCTACTTGTGGAACAATTTGAAATGGTTTCCCCTAAACATTTTGCACTCAATATGTGCAAAAGTTGTCATCTTTTCCTCAAAGTGTTCACTCTTTCAGGCTTCCATGTTGTTTTTGACATTATGATCCATCTAACCAAACTGACTTACCACCTGGGTGTCATTCTTGATACCTCAATCTCTCTCACTTCATTATCATATCCAATGTGTCCATTTCTAGATTATTTTTGCAACATTTTCCATCTAAGACACATTCTCTCCTCTAATACTACCATTGCCCTGATAGAATTATGCATTACTTACTCTTTTAATAGATATGTTTTTCTCTATGCCTAAAGTCTCTTACCACTCCAATCCATCTGCCATTTAAGTCAAAATACACACACAAAATTAAATTCCAAAAAATAAATAAATTTTGGATGAATTGGAATAAATTTTGGAACTCCAAAATTGAAATTTATTCAGTGTGTGTGTGTGTGTGTGTGTGTGTGTGTGTGTGTGTGTCTGTCTGTCCGTCTGTGTGTGGGTGGGTGGGTATGTGTAGGTTCATATGTTCAATTGACTCCTTAATATCATCTTGACAAATTTAAATTCCTTGGTTTGCCTTTTCAAGTCTCCTTAATCTAAATTCCTCCTAACTTTTCAGCCTTTATTCCTTTTCATATGCTCTACAATCATATGGTATTAGCCTCTTTCCCCCACCTCAGATAGGATTCTCCAACTTCTGACTCTGCCCATTTTATTGACTAGATTCAGTATGAGTCAGATATTAAAGAAACAACTAAAAAAAAGTAGGTGCTCAAAAATGTTTGTTGATTGACTCACTACCACTCTCCCCCCCAAAAGAATAACCCTATAAAGAAATGGGAGGAGCCAACATGGTGGAGTAGAAAGATTCGCATATGTTAGCTCCAAAACCCACAGCCCATAAATTACCTGTAAAGAAGAACTCCCAAGAAATTCTGGAGCAGTGGAAGCTGCACAGCAACGCAGTTGAGTATTGTTCTTGCTACTAGGAAATAAGAGAAATACAGGTAATGGGAAATAGAAAGTTATCTGGCCCTATAGGACAAAAGAGAAGATGGGGACAAGGGAAGGGAGGGATGATAGAAGAGAGGGAAGATTGGTGACAGGGGAAATTAGAATGTTCGGTGTATTTGGGATGGGGGGAGGGGACAAATGGGGAGAAAATTTCGAACCCAAAATTTTTTGAAAATAAACGTAAAAAGTTAACTAAATAAATTTAGAAAAAAAAAGAAATGAGTAAGTATATATATATATATATATATATATATATATATATATATATATATATATATTTAACTGTCAACATGAGTTTTAAAGGAAAATAGTCAATACAACAAATTAACAACAAAAGGACAAGTGAGTTGCTGCATTGTGTGTCATACATCAAGTGCTGGGGTTCCCAAGAAGGGTACTAGGAACAGGGTTTATATAGGGTACTAAGATTAAAATAATGCCTAGACTTCAGGTGGGAGAAGCTAAGTATCTCAGAGCTTCAAAAGGTAAATTGTTTTACATAACAAGTCAAAGTCCATAAAGAAAGCTCTGGAATCTTTGGAAGGGAGAGTGTGGCAAATGTACAAAATATTCAGGGGCTGGAAGTGACAATGTCTGGTCAGCCACAGACAATTAACTGTTCTGGGAATGGAGACCAGGGAAGCTTCTGTCAGTTCTTAATCATCCGTGTTTCTCATATCACACACATTTGTATATGTGTGTATATGCATGCAAGCACATATGTAAATTTTTATGTACTTATATACACACATGCATATATACAGAAAGTGAGGGAAGGAAAAAGAAAACGATAGACAGGCAGAAAGATCCACAGAGGGAAAGAGATCATGAGAAACACACACACACACAGAGAGAGAGAGAGACAGAGACAGAGACAGAGACAGAGAGAACTCTAACATCTCCCGAATTAAAAAAAAAATTAAAGTGCAATTTACCTAGAAATTTTTTAGCAACTTCTATGTGTAAGCCACAGTACCAGGTATACAAAAGTGAAATGGCATACATTCTCTTCAAAAGATATTAATATTATAGGATTGTATTAGACATATATGTTAATTATTATATTGTAAGTTACAATGCGATAACTGATCATTCATATGAAACACTACAAGAATTTTAAGGAGGGGTATTCTGTGTGGAGTGGAAAGGAAGATATAGAGGCAAGACGTGCATATGCTTAAGATGTAAGTATTAGAATATTAGATATTGGTCAAGGTGAGAGAGAGGGAAGAGTTAAAGGTAAACCCTAAATTTTAAGTTTGAATGATTGGTAGGGTAGTCTTTTTTTCCACAAAAATGGAGGACTCAGTGGGAAAAGCAGGGTTTCAGGGAAAGTTACTATTTTCACTTTTGTTTTCTTTCTTCACATATTGAACTTTTAGACTTTAGAGTTACAAGGAGAAACTGGGGCAAAAGTTAGAGAGTTTTAGCTAGGAAATTTTACACTTGGATTTTGTGTCTTAAGGTTGTGTTTGTCCTTCATTTTCAAGATGACCATGACATCAGGGAAATGATGACATGATGTTCAGTTGACTGATTTGAGTGAGGAAGGACAGTATAAGGTCACTAGTCTCACTTTCTCCTCCAGTCATTTGGATCCAGTGATCAGATATTCATCCGTGGAGATGGTCCAGGATGCAATGGGAGATCTTGGATCTTTTAGGCTAAGGCCTTTTCAGGTACTCACTTAGAGTGAAGTAACTTTTATTCAATGAATAGGCCTATGTAAGGCTTAGAGTGAATGTTGATGGTAACTGTTTGTGTTCGGAAAAACAATCCTGAGGGTCTTCCCCTCCGAGCTTTATTTTTTTCTTTTTTTTTTTGTAATTGAAAAGGTCATGTGTCATAAACCAGGTATCGGTAGTGGTGCATGTCATGTCTTGAATGAATTTGACCCAAGGCTTCTTTTAATCAAAGACAAGTTTATTAGCACACCATTTGGATGGGTGAGATTTTAAGAATCTTCCCTGGGGACTCATCCTGCTCACTGGCACCTGCCACCACCGTGCTTCACCACCCCCAGATACATAAGACATCTCCACCTGTGGCATGGGTTTCTGAGATGCAAAAGGCAGGCACCCCTTCTGCCCCAAAAGGCAGGCACCCTTTCTGCCCCTACTTTCTTTCTGAGACCTTGGCTTCACATATCCAGTCTAGGGTGTGAGGATGGAGGTGTAGACTATCACATGTCTTTCTGTTGCTTCAAGTAGGTTCCTGTGGTCCCCATGAGGCCACTGCCCACTCCCACATACCTGCCTGCACCCTAAATTCAGCCCTCTACATTGCTTTGCCTGAATTGGTTTCTTTTGCAGCCCCAATCCTGAGTATGATGATGACCAAGATCTATATCCCCTTGTTGGAAGTTACTCAGTGACCTATGGAACCAGGTTTCTGTCTTTCCTAGGAGGGGTGAGGTAGGAATTTACTCTGCCACAAGACTGATCAGCTAAGCCAGATACACAGGCTTTAGCCCCTAGTGAAATCCCACTGGTGCATTTGTGGTATGCCTTCCTTATTTCTGAGGGACTCACTGAAACTGTTATGGTGGTCATGGATTTTGGAGTGGCATTACAAAATGAAGTTTTCCTTCTGCCCCATTATCCCAACTGGTTCAAAGCCTTGAGAATAGTAGTAACTCTCATGGATTTTTTTTCATTTGTAACCACTTTGATAATTAAATATTTTTTATCCAGAAACTGTACTTAAACAGCCTGTTCAGTTTGAGTGAAGCCAGTTTTCTTGGCTCATTATAAGATGGCAGGCTAGTAAGAACCTCCTTAATGTCTTTTCTCTCTGTAAGTCCTGAATCTAGTAACGGACTTTCTCTCTAAATCAGGATGGAAGGGACCCGGAGCTATTGAGACAATGAAGTGCTGGTCTAGGTTCGAGGTAACAGAGAATTAGAGATTTGGGCTTAGGCCACAATTAAAGGATTACTGCAATGGGTTGATGCCTCAGGCAAATGCCAGAGACTCAGCCTTGTGGGAAAGTTCAAGGTAGGGGGTTTCCCAGGGTCCATACTCTGTTGCTACTACTACTGACAACAATAATGATAATAATAGTTATTATCGTTATGTTCAATAACTTCAGCTGTGTCTGCATCTACGTGACCCCATTTCTTTTATAAGTTCTATCTTTCTTTTTTATTCTTGGCAGAGATATTGTAGTGATTTGCCATTGTCTTCTCTAGCTAATTTTACAGATCAGGAAACAAGTAAATGTGGTTAAGTGTCTTGTACAGGTTCACAGGACTAATGTCTGAGGCAGAATGTGAATTCAGGTCTTCCTAACTCCAGGTCAAACACTCTGGCTACTACACCACCTTGCTGTTTACTACTAAGAATACTACTATGACTACTACTACTACTACTGCTACTACTACTACTACTACTACTACTGCTGCTGCTGCTGCTGCTGCTGCTGCTGCTGCTGCTGCTGCTGCTGCTGCTGCTATGACTATGACTCCTCATTCTCCTTTTCTTCTTCTCCTTCTCTTCCTCCTTCTACTCTTACTAGGATTTATGGGCAACTTACTTTATGCCAGACACTATTCTAAGTACTTTAAAACATCTTATTTGACCTTTACAACAAATCTGAAAGGTGGTGGTATTATCAGCTCTGGTAACAAATGACTAAGAGTCATTGAGATTTTGCAACTGCTGTTAACTCCAAAAACACCAACAAGTTCCCAGGTTATAAGCAAAAATCTTAGTTTATTCCATCAGAGAAGGGAAATGAGAAATATGTGTTAGAGGACAATTGGGAGAAGACTCAGGGTACTAAGGCTAAATTTTCATTTATATATTTGAGTTATTTATTCGTGCCTAGACAAAAAAAAATCCAACAGTGAAATGTAGCAACAATGGTAAGGGAGATGATTCTGGGAAGATGGTGGAGTAGGTCAGAAAATTCCTTGCTCAAAATTTTTCCCCACCAAAGAGTTAACAAGGCATCTGAGGGCAAACAAAGCGTCAGTAAGATAAATAAGAATGGGCACAAAACAAGCACCTTCCTGGGACAATACAAGAAGACAGGAAGAAAAATCTCAGGATTCGGTTTGGTTACTGGAAATAGTAAATACCTCCAGGCTAGATGCCATTTCAACAACAAAGCCACAAGCCACTTAACAAGCAGCAAGCCTTGGGACTATTTTGTTTGAGAGACTTCCTTGCTACCAGTCAAAAGAACTTTCACCCTGAGATGGGGGGAGAAGAGGAGTTGGACATTTGAGAAGGGGAAGATCAAGGGAAACTCTGCTGATAAAACAATGCCAGAGCCAGAAGAGTGTGAGCCAAAAGGATCCAGCACATGACCAGTAAATTTAGAAACAATGGGGTAGAAAGCTTCTGGTTGTGGGCACTTAGAGGACACTGAAAGTTTGGCTTTGCTTCAAAAATAGAGGGGAGAACTGAAGATTTGGGGTAAGAGGTGCCATTTCTCATATCCCAGAGATAGAGGTGATTACAAAAATCACCCTCCCCTCCCCCCAAAAAAAACAAAAAAACAAACAAACATGCAGCTGCAAAGGAGAAAGAATCCAACCATAGAAACCTATTGTGGGAATAGAGACAACCAGAATTCATCTTCAAAGGAGGATGTTGAAATAAAGAAACCCGCAAAGAGTAATATCAAATAGTTACCTACCCAAAAGGAAATTATAGAAGAACTTTAAAAAGACTTTAAAAATCAAATGAAAGAAACAATAGAAAAAATAAGAATAATCCAAGAATAACAAGGAGGTTATGAAAGAAAAGTCAACCAATTAGAAAACAGAGATTCAGAATTTTAAGGAAGAAAATGACACTTTGTAAATTAGAATTAGGCAAAGTGAAGCCAGTGAAATTATAAGAAATCAGGAAATAAGTAAATGAAATATGAAAGAAAAAATAGAAGAGAACATGAAACATATCAAAAGGAAAGCAACAAATTTGGAGAACAGATCAAGAAGAAACAACATAAAAATAATTTGAATAAGTGAAAGGTATGATCAAAAAAAGAAGCTTGATAAAATAATACAAGAAATAATAAAAGAAAATTGTTCTGAAACATTAGAACAAGGGAAGTAGAAATAGAAAAAAATCCATGCATCACTACTTAAAAGAGATTCTATGATGAAAATCCATAGGAATATCATAGTCAAATTTCAAAATCTCTAGCTTATGGATAAAATATTGAAAGTATCAAGGTTAAAACAATTTAAGTATGATAGAGCCATAATTAGAATTACACAAGACCTCTCAGGAGAGACATTAATGGACTACTGATCTTGGAACATAATATATTGAAAAACAAAAGAACTGGGTCTCTAGTGAAAAATATCATACCCTGCAGAGTTAAGTAGTATTCGAAATGAAAAAAAAGAAATGGACATTTGATAAACTTTCAGACTTTCAATACTTTGTTAAAAAAATTCTGAACTTAATGGAAGTTTCAGCATACAAGAACCAATAATAATATAAGGTACATACCAAAGACTGATTATAAAGAATTCATAAAGACAACTATGTTTACCCTTTATATATGTAAAATATTTGTCTCATTACAAAGATTGGGGCAAACTTCACTATGATATTAATTTAAAATTGAAACCATTTTGGAATAGCTAAAATGAGCAATTATTTTAAACAAATTATGTACAAGAGGAAGAAATGATACAGAGGAATTAGATGGGGGAGGAGGGTTGGTAGTGCTGGTAATCTCTTTTCTTTGGGGATGGGTTCAACAAGGAACAATATGTATATATTTACAAGAACATAAAAATTTTCTAAATTCAGAGAAAATAAAAGGAAGGGGCATTGGGAGGGAGGAGAGGATGAGGGAGGGATCTTTAGAAGGGAGGGAGTAGGGAATAGGTAAAAGTGGCTTATAGAAGGGTATTTACATTTTTGGGAATGGGAGGATAGGGTAAGGATTCTTGGAGGGGATAAGCAAGTAATAGGAGAGCAAAGTGGTAGCTAAAGTTAAGTAGAGGAGACGAAGGATAGGAAGCAAGAGATATGCACAAAAATAAAAACCAAAAATTAGGTGGAAAATAAGTCTGGGAAAGTATGTATATATATATATATATATATATATATATATATATATGTATGTATGTATATATACATGTGTATGTCTGAGTCTATAGCTACACAGAAACAAAACTATACTTATCTGTAGCCTTCTGGGGAGTGGAGGAAGGGAAAAGAGAACAAAGCAAAAACGTGTACAGCAAAGAACAAAAAACCTCACAAGTTAGCAAAGAAAAGATGGACATTTTTTAATACAAGTATTATTTATCATATAGGCTTTCTTGAAATGAAAATATTTCATAAATTGAATCTTCTCTTATGGTTTGCTGTGCACATGACATGTTTTTTTTTTTTCTTTCTAACTTTGTATTTAAATTCCAATATTTGAGTTTATGATATGTTTTTATTTCTTTATTCTGTATTGGTGTTCTGGTGTTTGAGTCTAAAATAAAATAAAAATAATAAAAAAATGGTGAGGCATAACAGGAATAGTGAGGCAAGGTTGTCTAGTGAAGAAGGGTCCATTCATAACAGGGCTTCATTTCTGGGCCTGTGGTTGCTTGTCTGGGCTCATCATCAGATCTACGATTTAGTTGCATCTAGAGGATTAACACAATGAATTATTTAAGCCAAATGCAAGGCACGATTTGCTTTCTGGGCCTTAGCTCTGGAAAACAGGGTATCTCTTAATTGAAGAAAGTAAAAAAGAAGGATGGGCTTGGATCCTGACATAATTTTCCTTCATTCTCCTCTCAACCTTTAAAAGTGGTTGCCTTGAAACATTACATTTTCATATTCATTATCAATCTCTCTTTTCATTTCCATGTGATTTGAAGGACTGAGGAAAACAGAAGGTTAAATGACACGCGTAAGGTCACACAGCTATGTCTGAGGCTGAATGTAATTCCAGGCCAAGCTACCTGAGACACTGACTACTCATATGTAACTGGAAAAAAAAAATAGTTTCTGTATTTTCATGGAAAAATCTTCAACATTTCAAAATTCAATCTGTAACTATGACAAACTATTTTGTAAATGGCTAAGAAACATCAAGGTTATTGACAAAATGTTAAGTTTCTCATACTGAACAACTTGATGACATGTTTTTGAGTTCAGAGCAATAAACTTAGTATAAAGGTGACATTTCTCATTATCTATTCCTCTTACTGTATTTACATCATGATATAAAAATCCCATGCATATTTTGCAACTTTTATCCAGTACCTGGATCTTGGCAGGTCTATGAAACTGTATTTAACTGAAAAGACATTTCCACATATTCACACATGGAAGAATAAATTTAGCCTTCTCACTTGTTTTGGAACTGTCATACCATAGACAATCCAACATTAAAGAGTAGCTTTCAAATATGTGGCAGTTTTTACCCAGTCTAGGTGTGTAATCTCAATGATTTCTGCGTACTCAAAATGTATTCATTTCCCTGGTATATGAAGTTGGTAATACTTAAACAGTTAGTAATTTTCATGACTTTTTCACTGAATAGAATATTAACATGTCATGTGGAATCAGGTATAAAAATATTGCAGCATGCATATCATAAAATAAGTCAAGGAATTTTTGAACAATTCAAGATTTTCATTTGTTGTAGGACTCTTTTATGTAAAGAACTTAAAAGATTCAGATTCTAAGAACACTTCACAGAATTATTTTCCTACTTTAATATTGTAATTTTAAGCTTTATTAAAATGCCTTATTCTTTATTTGATTTCCATTTTTAAAAATCAGATATTTTTAATGTCATGCAATACAAATATTGTCTTCTAGAAATAAATGGGGAAAAAAAAAACCTGGTAGTTTAAAGGTAGTAATTCAACACTAGTGTAGAGGATTCAGTTTGAGATTGAAAAGAAATTTGATTACTTGAACGATAAAAGACTATCTTTACATGGTAAAGCCATAGGGATAGACTCACACACAGGCAAATAACAAAAGAAAGAAAATCCCAAACACAATAATAAAGCTGAAGAAAATCTAATGATGATGTGTTTTGAATATAGAAATAGCCAACAGGTCTGCTAAAACAATAAAGAGCAATGCATCACAGGTGGTTTCAAAAAAAGAAGTTGTTCATTTCATCTTTAAATCGAAATTCTGAGGTTAGGACTACAGGGAACTGATGAAGACTTCTATTCATACTCTAATCTGTGAGTATAAACCTGGATGTGTGATTTCAACATTAAAACATTTCAGTTACTCTATATAAGACACTTACTTTCTTTTCAAATACACAAAATTGATAGACTTCTTTTTACTTATTAAAAATGAAAAAAGAAGGTATTAGAGGAAAATAATCCCACACAAAAGAGATCTCTTATTCCTAAATTTGATTGGGAAAAATAAAAAAAAATATCTAAACAGCTCTTAACCTTATATTTCTCATTTTCAGATATTTGAGATTCCAAAATGTGGGAAAAGTCACCTTAATCTTTCCCATGACAGATGCCTCACTTGGTGAACAGAGTTGGCCTTTAAGTCAGGAAAACCAACAATTAAGTTCTGTCTCTACCACACATAATTGCTATGTGACCTTGGAAAAGTCACTTCTCTGAAACTCACTCAATTCTCTATGACCATGTTGTAAATAAGTTATTGAACAATGGTTATTAAGGAAGTTTCTACATTGCATTTTAATCAAATTAATGAAACCATATGTCTGGAATTCTCCTCCTTTGCTGATCTTGTTTTCCATATTCTAGAACTATAATCTATTTAATTTTAAATAATTTACATTATCAAGAAAATATAACTGATTCTTTTACCTTCCTTTGCCAAACTTAAATACCATGAAATTATGTTCATCTGAAGTACTTTATGTCATCATTTAGCTGAGTCTTTTATTTTTCTTATAAATCAAGTCATTTTATAGATTCCCTGGCTTCCTAATATTTAAAAGTCTGTGATTTTATTGTTGGAACCCTTTTTCCTAAAGTATTTACACACACAAAATTGAGATTTTTTAAATGTGAGCATATGCAAAAATCCTAGACAAGTAATAAATCTTCCCAGAGCTAGTAGCCTGCATTCTATTGATTTTCATGGAAATTTTTTATTACTAATACTTAACACTTGACACTGTTTTTTGCATTTTGAGAGGGAAGAAAGGCCTCATTTTACTTTAATAAGAAGATGGAAGTCAAATAAATTTCCATGTACACAATTTCCCCCTGACTGACCCAGTATTCAATAGATTCATTCACATTTCAGTAAAATAATCTATCTATCTATCTATCTATCTATCTATCTATCTATCTATCTATCTATCTATCTATCTGTCTGTCTGTCTGTCTGTCTGTCTGTCTGTCTGTCTGTCTATCTATCTATCTATCTGTCTGTCTATCTATCTATCTACCTATCTGTCTACCTTTCTGTCACTCCCATATTTTCCAGATGATTTCTTAGCATTATTTTTACTTGAACTCATAACTATGGCCCTTCAAAACTACTATTCTCACTATCCTAAATACCAATTTGATTAATGGAACAAATAACAACTCCAGAATTTTATTCATTTGTTTGTTTCCTTTCTTTGTTTATTTATTTATTGAATAGAGGCACTCACCTTTGTTCATCAGTGAGCCACCATAATTGGGAGCCAAAGGCACAAAAGA
This sequence comes from Bettongia penicillata ogilbyi, assembly GCA_023548195.1. Lineage (NCBI taxonomy): Eukaryota > Metazoa > Chordata > Mammalia > Diprotodontia > Potoroidae > Bettongia > Bettongia penicillata. The sequence continues at coordinate 805,983 of JAJHZJ010001031.1, read as the reverse complement.
TATGATTTCCTTTGAATAGGTGTGAATAGATTCAATTTTCTTTTTTAATCCCAGGGGATACTTCTAACTTTTTTAAGGTCCTGACAAAATAGCCACTTTTTACTTCCTTCCTGATATGAACTCCCTTGTACGAAACATCTAATGAACCTTAAATAATTAGTTACACTTTCTCAATGCTTGCAGTTCACACATGGATTGTAAAAATGAATGAAATCAACATTGTCTTCTGTAGATTTCAAATGGCTAATTATTTTCCTTAACCAAAAGGGCAAATAGGTCTGGGTAAGGATGTTCCTTACTAATATGTCAGCTATTCCCAATGAGTATTTGAAAGGGAATTACAATTCCACATTATAAAATGACTTTAAACTAGACATGTTTTCCTTTTTAGCTTTAGGCAAATTATAATTAATTTCACATAATAACAAAGACTTAGAATCTTGTGATTTGTTTTGGAGGGCAGGTCAAAGAAAAATATTTGAAAAACCTTGATGTCTCTATCCTAAATAAATTGAATTTGTTTACAATATGTTCTAAGGAGAGGGAACAATCTCTTGAGAATATCTGTGTTACTTTTACTAGCCAAAAAATACCATTCATATAATAATAGTTTTTCTTATATATAATGAATAGGCCTGTTTGCATGTATGTGTATATATGCAAATATGTAGATGTTTTGGAAAAAAATATTAGTACCTGGTTTTATTTTTCTCACTTTATGTTGTGTAAAAGAATATGATGTTATTTCTTAACTGTGGCAATAAGAAATCAATAAGAATATCCTGTTAAAGGCATCCAAAGTTTAAGAAAATTCATATATATATATATATATATGTGTGTGTGTGTGTGTGTGTGTGTGTGTGTGTGTGTGTGTGTGTGACACCAGAAAGGGTCAGTATAATGCACACAGTTAATCATTCATTTTCCCAATTCCATTAGAGTTAATATGTAATTAACTATATATCAGTAATCTAAACTAAAATATTGGAAAATCTTGTATTTGAGACTTTTTATGTTAGTCTACTGTTCTAAGAATTGCTGCTTTCTGGTTCCCATATAAAAAAAAATGTGGTGATCAAACTGAGAAAGAGCTAAAATTACTTTAAAATGTGTAATTTATTGCATCAACACAATGTAAAAGTGATCAAAAATTGGATCATGTTATATGAGGTGAATGACATAATTCTCTGGGTATCCAAACATAAAGCCTAGCTACTTTTCCCCTGAATTTCAGCCAAGTCTTTCTTAGATTATTTGGAAATGAATTTTTAGCACAACTCAGTACAGGTACAAACTTTCTCATTTTTGCCAAAGTTCTCCATATCTATAGACAGTGTTGGTTTTTCATACGAGTTTAATTTCAAAGACCGTTATCTTAAGTATTAAATATGCTTATTTTCCTAGAAAAGACAAGAAATATAAAATGTTTTATTTTAGATTTCTTCTACAACAATAACAACTAGAATAAAGTAGCAGCAATTCTGTTATTGGATGCTGTACTTTTGTTATGTAATGTAGCTCTTTCCATTCTCCCCAAAACTCATCAACTATCAACAAATTAAAAAAACAGCTTTTAAAATTAAACAAAGCTAAATAATCAAATCTGATATGTTGTATAATTATATGCACCCTAAGAAATCAAATGGTCTACTATGGTCCTCAAAAACTCCATTAATTTACCATTGCCAGTAGTTTAAGTATATATGTGTATACACACACACACATCATATATGTTGCCAATATTCATGTCTCCCTCAATGCCTTTACTGATACTGTTGTTCAGAAATGTTTGTTGAATGAGTGTAATTGAATCACGACCAGGTTTTACCATGGGCATCAAGTTAAACAATCGTTTTGAATCATACTTACTTTGGCAATTAAGCTTCATTATTTTATAAATCTGACTGTTTTATTTTTTTTTCTATGATTATCTTCTACCTATCTTTCTTCTTCTTCTTTCTATAGATACTAATGAAGTATACAGTTTATTAGTACCTCAACTGGCACTAGTTAGTTTGTTTACCTATACTATTGCATCTCATTTTATGTAGGGATTCCTCTAATCCTTTTGAATCCAGTTCAAAATTTGCATCTCTCAGGAAAACATATCAACTACCTTGGATTCATTTTTCACTTTGTAACATCTAATTGGAAGCCAGTATGTTTTCGTGAGAGTTTGAGAGTTGTATGTATTCAATAAAATAATTATTCTTTTAACATTATTTATGTAGTTGTTATCTTATCTAACTCAGCTTGCCATTGAGCTAAAAAGCAAATTCTTCACATCCCTAGACTCAGCATAATGGACTATAAAACATACTTTGCCTTTATAAATCCCATCAGAAACTAATATTTTGCATTCAATGACTGAAGATACTGTTGTTACTAACTCTTCATCATTCAGATGATCTAGTTATGAAGAACAACTTTCTATACTTGACTTAATATTATTAGTATTATTTATAACTCTCTAATGCTCTGATCATGGAGTATATTATAACTATCTGTTTTTGTACAATACATTATGGCTATCTGATTTTTATCTAACCTTTTCTCCTGGATTGTAAAACTGATGATGTGAAGGAAGGGTCTGCATATCAGTAATATTTTGTTTTACCCTAAATGTTTTACAGTATTCTCTGCCCACAGTAATAGTTTGATAAACTTTTACTGAATTGATGGAAGAGTAAAAAGAATGACATTTTCATAGGTGTAGTCCAGGCCACTACTAAGAGAGGAATGGTCTTTACCTTACAATTAAAAAAAATATAATGACCCCTTTTATACAGCAATAGCTATACACACAAAGTGAAAGAAACAACAACAAAGAAACGAAACAACAGCAAAAAAGACAATCTCCAGATTGTTATGAGGTTAGGTAATTTTACAAAGGACCTTGAAAGCAGTGTCTTTTTTGTTTCTTTGGAATGAAATCTGGAAACCACTTCAATTATAATTTTTACTTTCTTTGTGGTTTGTAGTTTTGACCCTGTGTGTATGTGCATGTCGTTGGTGAAAGATGGAGGTCTGTGTTTAGAGGTTTTTAATCCTAACATTGCAGTCACTAATAATATATTGATTTGCATTCATGGGAATAATTTTAAATTTAAGATTTTATACTTTCCTGTTGTGATTGAGTATAACATTTTCTGGGAATCTTCCCTGAAAAGTTGGGGAATATAGTTTCTTGACAATCCCATCACTTACTATTTAGGATAACAAAATCATAGGATTTAGACATAGGAAGAATCCTTGGGAGATCTATTTTGTCCTAACATTTTATGGAGAGGGAGAGAAAGAGGGCGAGAGAGGGAGGGGGGGGAGAAAGAGAGAGAGAGAGAGAGAGAGAGAGAGAGAGAGAGAGAGAGAGAGAGAGAGAGAGAGAGAGAGAGAAACAGAGACAGAGAGAGAATGCCTTATAGAGTTTAAAGTTCAAAGTTTGAAAGAGGTAAAGGATTTTATTATTTTTCTCAAACATTTTGGAATAAACTGAATAGAAATAATAGAATATTTCGAACCAAATTTTTATCGTACAATTGCTTTGAAAAGTATAGACATACTATTCCTACATTTAGGAAAAATTATTAAACCTCTTGACAGCTTTCTTTCACTTAAGGAGACTTAAATTTTGTACTATGCTTCACTGGCTACAGTGTTTCAAAATACTTTTTTGATACTTTGATTCACATTCATTTGGAGTTTAAGCTTGTGTTTGAATAGTTGAAAGGATGCTATTATACATGATGAATGGTGCTCAGTGCTAACTGCTGGGAAAGTTATTGAGATGCAACACTTGCTATTGCCTTTGATGGACTTAAATAGGTGATCTATGAAAGTTTCTTACAAAGCCAAGAAAACAATAAAGTAACTGCATGAAAAATCTTGTGTCAGCAGAAATACAAGAAAACAATTGGACAGTAACCAATAGCAGTAAAGGTCTTAGCAAATCATCTAGAAAATTGTTAACAATGAACTGGCATTCCAGGACAGAATATTCTACTTTAATTTTATTAGCTTTTTTGACTTTTATTTTTAAAATTTATTTTCAGTTTTCAAGATTCCACAACAATTTTTAATTTCAATTTTTCTGACTGTCTCCCTTTTCCCCTCTCTCCAGGAAAGCCTGTGTTCTGCATGCCCTTTCCTCCAATCCGCCCTCCCTTCTATCATACGGTCTTTTATTCCCTTCCCTTCTATTCTCCTGCAGGGTAATATAGATTTCTATAACACATTGCCTATGTATCATATTTTCTAATTTAATGTAAAAATAATTTTAATGTCATTTTGAAAGCCTTGAGCTCCACATTCTTTCCCTTTCTTCTTCCTCATTCTCCCTAATTGAGAAGGCAAGAAATTTGAAAGAAGTTATACATATGAGGTCATGCAAAACAATTCCATAGGGGGTATGTTGTGAAAAACTAAATATTTCCTTCTATTCTGAATTCAATTTATTCCATTTTTTTTGGATTCTTCAGATTACTCCTTTTTAAAAATCATTTTTTTTTGTTTTTAATGTTCTACAATCACTTCCATATGTCTTAGATTTGTCCCCTCTCTCCCACCTTCCTCTCCAGTCCCTCCCCAAGATGGCATGAAATCTTATATAGTTCTACACATTTAATATTCTATTAAATATATTTTCACCTTAGTCATGTTAAATAGAAGAATTTAAATGAATAGGAGAAACCATAAAACAATACATAATACAAAGGAAAATGGTCGACTCCATGTTGTGATTCATTTCAATACTTCTTTCTCTGCATGTGGAAGGCCTTTTGCCTCAAACGTCCATTGGCAATATTTCAGGTCCTTGCATTGCTATGAAGGACTGAGTCTACTGGAAAAATTTCTCTCACACTGTGGCTTTAGCTGGGTACAAAGTTCTCCTGATTGTACTCCTTTCACTCAGCATCAGTTCATATAATGCTTTCCAGGCCTCGCTGAAGTTTTCCTGTTCATCATTTCTTACATCAAAATAGTATTCCATTCTATTCATATAGCACAATTTGTTCAGTTATTCCTCAATTGATGGGCATCACCTTGATTACTACTCTTTGGCCACCACAAAGAGAGCTGATATAAATAATTGTGCACATGGGGGACCCTTTCCCATTTTTATGACCTCTTTGGGATACAGTCCTAGCAGCAATAATGTTGGGTCAAAGGGTATGCTCATTTTTCTAGTCCTTTGTGCACAGTTCCAAATTCCTCTCCAAAGTGATTGGATCAGTGTTCTAACTCTCAGACATCTTCTCCAGCATTTATCATCTTCCTATTTTGTCATGCTAGCCAATCTGATAGGTGTAATATGACACCTCAGAGTTGCTTTGATTTGCATATCTCTAATCAAAAGTGATTTAGAACATTTTTTCATGTGATTATAGATAGCTTTAATTTCTTCCTCTGAAAATTCCTTGTTCATATTCTTTGATAGATTGAGGAATGAATTGTATTTTTGTAGGTTTGCCTCAACTTTCTATATATTGTAGAAATGAAGTCTTTAGCACAGACATTAGTTGGAAAAATTCTTTTCCAGATTTCTGCTTCCATCCTAATCTTGGTTGCATTGCATTGGCTTGGGCAAAAAATCTTTTCTACTTAATGTAATCACAATTATACATTTTGTACTTTATAATCTTCTCTATCTCTCGTTTGGTGAAAAAATTCTCCATTCTCCATAAATATGACAAATACAATATTCCTTCCTTCCCTAATTTGTTTATATTATCAATCTTTATACTTAGATTATGGATACATTTGGACTTTATTCTTGTGTATGGTGTCAGGCATTGACTTATGCCCAGTTTGTAACATGCGATTGTCCATTTTTCTCAGCCATTTTTGTCAAACAGCGAGTTCTTATCCCAGAAGGTGGGATCCATGAATGTATCAAATGGTAGATTTCCATATTCATTGACTACTGTGTTTTGAGTACCTAACCTATTCCACTGGTGTACTCCTCTGTTTCTTAGGCAGTAACAAATGTTTTTAATTACTGCTGCTCAATATGCAATTTGAGATCTATAGGGCTAAGCCACCTTCCCTAGCATATATTTTCATTAGTTCCTTTGATATCCTAGAAATTTTGTTTTTCAAGATGAATTTTATAAAATAGTTCTTGAAAATAATTCTATGGTAGTTGCATTGGTATGGCACTGAATAAATTAATTTAAGAAGAATTGTAGTATTTATTATATTGACACAACCTACGCAGGGTTAAGTGATGTTTTTCCATTTACTTAGATATGACTTTATTCTTTTTTAAAAAAAATATTTATTTAACTTTTTTACGTTCATTTTCACAAAATTTTGGGTTCCCAATTTTCTCCACATTTGTCCACTCCCCCCACCCCAATAAACCAAGCATTCTAATTCCCCCTATCAACAATCTGCCCTCTCTTCTATCATCCCTCTCTTCTCTTGTCCTCATCTTCTCTTTTGTCCTGTGGGGCCAGATAAAATTCTATTCCCCATTACATGTACTTCTTATTTCCTAGTAGCAAAAAAGAGTACTCGACAGCTGTTCCTAAAACTTTGAGTTCCAAAACCTCTCCATCCCTCCCTCCCCACCCATTCCCTTTGGGAAGGCAAGCAATTCAATATAGGCTATATCTGTGTAGTTTAGCAAATGACTTCCATAATAATTGTGTTGTGTAAGACTAACTATATTTCCTTCCACCCGATCCTGCCCACCATTTCTTCTATAATCTCTTTTGATCCTGTCCCTCCCCAAGAGTGTTGATTTCAAATTATTCCGTCCTCCCATTGCCCTCATTTCCATCATCCCCATCCACCCTTCTTATCCCCTTCTACACCACTTTCCTGTATTGTAACACAGGTTTTCACCCCAAAACGAGTGTGCATTTTATTCCTTCCTTTAGTCAAATATGATGCGAGTAAACTTCATGCTTTTCCTTCACCTCCCCTCTTTTTCCCTCCACTAAAAAGGCTCCTGCCTGCCTCTTCTATGAGAGATTATTTGCCCCTTTCCATTTCTCCCTCTCTCCTCCCAATATATTTCTCTACCACGACTTAGCTTCATTTTTTAAAGATATGATCTCATACTATTCAATTCACTCTGGGCTCTCTGTCTCTGTGTGTGTGTGTGCATCTGTGTATGAGTGTGTGTGTGTGTGTGTGTGTGTGTGTGTGTGTGTGTAATCCCATCAACTATCCAGATACTGAAAAGTTTCAAGAGTTACAAATATTGTCTTTCCATGTAGGACTGTAAACAGTTCAACGTTGGTAAGTCCCTTACCACTTCTCTTTGCTGTCTACTTTTTCATGCTTCTTCTCATTCTTCTGTGTGAAAGTCAAATTTTCTTTTCAGCTCTGGTCTTTTCATCAAGAATGCTTGAAAGTCCTCTATTTCGGGGGAAGAGCCAAGATGGCAGAGTAGAAAGACTCACATATGCTAACTCCAAATCCACAGCCCAAAAATTTCCTGTAAAAAGAACTCCCCACAAATTCTGGTGCAGTGGAAGCTGCACGACAATGCAGTGGAGGAGGTTACCGTTCTAGAGAGCCCTGAAAAAACATCCCCAAAGGTCCTTTGCACCCATGACTGCGGTGCCCAACCCTGCCCTGCCCTGAGAGGAGCAGATACGATCAGGCTTTAGGGACGGAACCTCTGATGGCCAAGAATGTCCCTCCACCCACAGGTGCTACACGTCAGTGACAGAGACTTCTGGCCTGGCCGACAGGGGAGTGGGGTACCTCCATAACTCAGGCCCCCTCAGGAGGCAGCAGCAGAGGCAGAGGCAGAGGTAGTGACAGCAGAGGCATGGGACTCACGGAGCAGACAGGAGCTCTGTTCCATTGCCAAAGGACCCAGCAGGTGTTCCCCCTGAGGCAACTGAGCCTAGGAGGTGGCCCTGGCCCCACCTGAGCATCAGAACTTAAGCTCACATTGAATAGCAGTCCCGCCTGCCACTGAAAGCCCTGAGGCTGGGGAGCAGCATTTGAATTTCAGACCCAAGCACTATATAGGCAGATCTGGAGGTGAAGCAGAGGTGGAAAGGAATCTCAGAAGACAAGTAACTGGATGGGAAAATGCCCAGAAAAGGGAAGAAAAATAAGACCACAGAAGGCTACTTTTTTGGTGAACAGATGTTTCCACCTTTCCTTTCTGATGAGGAAGAACGATGCTTACCATTAGGGAAAGACATAGAAGTCAAGGTCTCTATACCTCAAACACCAGAAAAAGATACCCAATGGGCTCAGGCCATGGAAGAGCTCAAAAAGGATTTTGAAAGTCAAGTTAGACAGGCAGAGGAAAAACTGAGAAGAGAAATGAGAGAGATGAAAGAAAAGCATGACAAATGGGTCAATATCTTGCTACAGGAGACCCAAAAAATGCTGAAGAAAATAACACTTTGAAAAATAGGCTCACTCAGTTGGCTAAAGAGGTTCAAAAAGACAATGAGGAGCAGAATGCTTTCAAAAGCAGAATTAGCCAAATGGAAAAAGAGGTTCAAAAGCTCACTGAAGAAAATAGACCTCTCAAAATTAGAATGGAAAAGATGGAGTCCAATGACTTTCTGAGAAACCAAGAAATCACCAAATAAAACCAAAAGAATGAAAAAATGGAACATAATGTCAAATATCTCATTGGAAAAACAACTGATCTGTAAAATAAATACAGGAGAGACAATTTAAAAATTATGGGACTACCTGAAAGCCATGATCAAGAAAAGAGCCTGGACATCATCTTTCATGAAATTATCAAGGAAAACTGCCCTGATATTCTAGAACCATAGGGCAAAATAAGTATTCAAGGAATCCATTGATCACCACCAGAAAGAGATCCAAAAAGAGAAACTCCTAGGAACATTGTGGCCAAATTCCAGAATTCCCAGGTCAAGGAGAAAATATTGCAAGCAGCTAGAAAGAAACAGTTCCAGTGTTCTGGAAATACAATCAGGATAACACAAGATCTAGCAGCTTCTACATTAAGGGATCAAAGGGGGTTGAATAGGATATACCGGAAGTCAAAGGAACTTGGACTAAAAACAAGAATCACCTACCCAGCAAAACTGAATATAATACTTCAGGGGAAAATATGCAATTTAAATGAAATAGAGGACTTTCAAGCATTCTTGAGGAAAATACCAGAGCAGGAAAGAAAATTTGGCCTTTAAACATAAGAATGAGAAGAAGCATGAAAAACCAAACAAGAAAGAGAAGTCATAAGGGACTTACCAAAGATGAACTTTTTACATTCCTAAATGGAAAGACAGTATTTGTTACTCTTAAAACTTTTCTGTGTCTGAGTAGTTTGTGGGACTGCACACACACACAGACACACATGCACAGATGTGTACACGTTTGTGTGCACACACAGACAGAGAACACAGAGTGAATCGAAAAGGATGGGATCATATCATAAAAGAAATTAAGGTAAACGGTGAGAGAGAAATGTAGTGGGAGGAGAGAGGTGAAATGGAATGGGGTAAATCATCTCTCATTCAAGAGGCAAGCAGGAGACATTTTAGTGGAGGGAAAAATTGGAGAGCTGAGGAAAAAAAATTATATTTACCCTCATCACATTCTACTAAAGGAAGGAACAAAATACACACTTATTTTGGTATGAAAACCTATCTTCTAATACAAGAAAGTGGGGGAGAATGAGAGGTTCTCGTTGGGGGGGCTGATGGAAGGAAGGACAATGGGAGGAGGGAGCAATTTGAAGGCAACACTAGGGGAGGGACAGGATCAAAAGACAGAATAGAAACAATGGCAGGCAGGATAGGATGGAGGGAAATATAGTTAGTCTTACACAACAGGACTATTATGGAAGTCATTTGCAAAACTACACAGATATGGCCTATATTGAATTCCCTTCCCTCCAAAGGGAATGGTTGGGGAGGGAGGAATGGGGAGAATTTCGAACTCAAAGTTTTGGAAACAACTGTCGAGTAGTCTTGTTGCTACTAGGAAATAAGAAATGCAGTTAATGGGGAATAAAATTTCACCTGGCCCTACAGGACAAAAGAGAAGATGGGGACAAGGGAAGGGAGGGATGATAGAAGAGAGGGCAGATTGGTAATGGGGGAAATTAGAATGCTTGGTTTATTGGGGTGGGGGAAGGGACAAATGGGGAGAAAATTTGGAACCCAAAATTTTCTGAAAATGAATGTAAAAAGTTAAATAACTAAATTTATATTAAAAAAAAAAAGAAAGTCCTCTATTTCATTGAAAGACCATATTTTCCCCTGAAGTATTATTCTCAGTTTTGCTGGGTAGGTGATTCTTGGTTTTAGTCTTAATTTCTTTGACTTCTGGAATATCATATTCCACTCCCTTCGATCCCTCAATGTAGACGCTGCTAGATCTTGTTTTATCCTGATCGTATTTCCACAATACTGGAATTATTTCTTTCTAGCTGCTTGCAATATTTTCTCCTTGGCCTGAGAACTCTGGAATGTGACCACAATGTTCCTAGGTATTTCTCTTTTTGGATCTCTTTCAAGCAGTGGTCAATGGATTTCTTGAATACTTATTTTGCCCTCTGGTTCTAGAATAACAGGGCAGTTTTCCTTGATAATTTCATGAAAGATGATGTCTAGGCTCTTTTTTGATCATGGCTTTCAGGTAGTCCCACAATTTTTAAATTTTCTCTCCTGAATATATTTTATAGGTCAGTTGTATTTCCAATGAGATATTTCACATTCTCTTCCATTTTTTCATTCTTTTGGTGTTGTTTGGTGATTTCTTTGTTTCTCAGAAAGTCATTATCCTCCATGTGTTCCATTCTCATTTTGAGAGAACTATTTTCTTCAGTGAGCTTTTGAACCTCCTTTTCGTTTGGCTAATTCTGCTTTTGAAAATTCTTCTCCTCATTGTCTTTTTGAACCTCTTTAGTCAATTGAATGAGCCTATTTTTCAACGTGTTATTTTCTTCAGCATTTTTTTTTGGGTCTCCTTTAGCAAGGTATTGACCCGTTTTTCATGCTTTTCATTCATCTCTCTCATTTCTCTTCTCAGTTTTTCCTCCACTTGTGTAACTTGATTTTCAAAGTCCTTTTTAAGCTCTTCCAAGGCCTGAGCCCATTGGATAACTATTTGGGATGTTTGGCATACAGAGACCTTGACATCTATGTCTTTCCCTGATGGTAAGCATTGTTCTTCCTCATCAGAAAGGGAAGGAGGAAACATTTGTTCACAAGAAAGTAACCTCCCATGATCTTATTTCTTTTTCCCCCTTTTCTGGGCATTTTCCCAGCCAGTTACTTGATTTCTGAGATTCTTCTCCACCCCTGCCTCACTAGTGCTTGGAGTCTGAGATTCAAATGCTGCTCCCCAGGCTCAACGCTTTCAGTGGTGGAAGCGGCTGCTATTCAGTGTGACAGATTAAATTCAGACTCTCTGGTGGGGGCAGGGCCGCATCACAGGGCTCAGGTGGGGGAAGGCCTGCCTCCTAAGCTCAGTTCCCTCAGGGGGTTTATGCAGAGACCTTCTGTAGTGGACCAGAGCTCCTGCCTGTTCCGGGAGTCCCTGGCCGCTGCTTCCCCTGCTGCTTCCTCATGAGGGGGCCTGAGTTATGGAGACACCCCTCTCGGCCAGCCCAGAAGTCCCTTTCACTGACCTGTGTGCTTGTGGGTGGAGGGACCTTCTCGGCCACTGGAGATTCTGTCCCTGAAGCCTGCTCTGATCTGGTCATGTTGGGGCTGCAGCCAAGACAGTGCCAGGCTCTGCTCTGGGTCCGGAGCATGATGGATTTCTGGTGGTGGTTTTTCAAGGCTCTCTGGAACGGAAATCTCCTCCACTGCGTTGCTGTGCAGCTTCCACTGCTCCAGAACCCGTTGGGAGTTCTTTTGACAGGTAATTTATGGGCTATGGGTTCAGAACTAGCGTATGTGAATCTTTCTACTCTGCCTTCTTCTCAATTTCTTTTTCTGAGAAGAGGTTATTTAAGGATTCAACTTCTATTTACCTGGGCAATTTATATATATATATATATATATATATATATATATATATATATATATATATATATATATATATATATATATATATGTTTTAAATAATCATCTATCTCAGTTAGATTGTAGAATTTATGAGCATACAGTTGGGCAAAGCAATTTTTAGTTATTAATTTAATTTCCTTCTCATTTGCAGTGAGATCACCCTTTTCATTTTTGATACTGTTAGTTTGGTTTTCTCCTGTCCCTCTTTTTAATCAAATGGACCAAAAAATTAACAATCTTGTTGTTCTATTCGTGAAATTAACTCTTAGTTTTATTTATTACTTTGGTAGTTTACTTAATTTCAACTTTATTAATCTTTCTGTTCGATTTCAATAGTTCTAATTTGGTATTTATTTGGAGATTTTCAATTTGTCCTTATTCTAGCTTTTTCAGCTCCATGCCCAATTCATTGATGTCCTATTTTTCTACTTTATTCGTGTAGACATTCAAAGATATAAAACTTCCCCTAAGAGCTGCTTTTGAAGTATTCCATAAGATTTAGTAGATTGACTCATTATTGTCATTCTCTTGAATGAAGTTGTTTATTGTTTTTATGATTTGTTGTTTAACCCACTCATTCTTTAGGATTTGATTATGTAGTTTCCAATTTATTTTTGGTCTATCTTTCCATGGCCTTTTATTACATGTGATTTTATTGCATAATGGTCTGAGAAGGATGCCTTGACTATTTCTGACTTTCCAATATGGATTGTGAGGGTTTTATGGCCTAGTACATGGTCAATTTTTGTGTATGTGCCATATACCACCAAGAAAAAAGACATATTCCTTTCTATCCCCATTCAGTATTCTCCAGACATCTATTATATATAACTTATTCAGAGTTTCATTTACTTCCTTAACTTCTTTCTTGTTTATTTTCAGGTTACATTTATCAATTTCAGAGAGAGGGAGGTTGAACTAGCCCAGTAATATGATTATACTGTCTATTTCTTCCTCTAACTCCCTTAATTTCTCCTCTAAGAATCTGGATGCCATACCACTTGGAGAATATGTGTTTAGTGATTATATTGCTTCGTTGTCTATATTACCTTTTAGCAGGATATGGTTTCCTTCCTTAACTCTTTTGATTAGATCTCTTTCTGCTTTTGCTTTGTCTGAGATTAGGGTTTCTGCCCCTGCTTTTTTTTTTCTTTTTTTTTTTTTTTACGTCACATGAAACACAATATACTTTGCTTCAACCTTTTACCTTTACCCTCTGAGTATCCCCTCATTTCAAATGTGGTTTTGTATACAATGTATTGTTGGATTGTGGTTTATATTCCATTCTGCTATCCATTTCCATTTTATGGGACAGTTTATCTCATTCACATTCAAATTTATGATTACTCTCTGTGCCTTTCCCTCCATCCTCTTCCCCCAATTTGTGCTTTTAGTTCTCCCTTCTCCCTTCTACTCTACAATAGAGTTTTAGTTTTTGAAGATTGCCTCCCTCAGTCTTCCTTTCCTTTTTTCAGCTTCCCTCCGTTTTGCTCCCCTTTGCCCTTACTACTTCTTCCCTCCCTTTTGGTCTCCTCTTCCTTTTCTTTCTGCCTTCCTCTCCTCCTGTCCATAGAGCTACTTAGATTTATATACTTAACTAAGTTTTTTCCTCCCTCCTTGAACCAAATCAGAAGAGAATAATTATTAATGTTCATCTCCCTCATTTCCCTCTATTGTAATAATTTTTTGCCTCTTGTGATGCAATTTACCATTTTCTGTCTCCTTTTCACATCTCCTGTTACAATCCTTATGCACCCTTAAATAACATTTTAATCATTGTATCACTAACTTTATACCCTCCCTCTATCTATGTATATCCCTTTTATATTTCATAAGAAATATACAGTTCTCAAGATTAACAAATATTATCTTCCTTTATCACAATGTAAACACTTTTCTTTATTGAATAACAAGGATTTTTCCGTGTTTACCTTTTTATGCCTCTCTTGACACCTGCATTTAAAAATAACATTTTCTGTTGATGTCTGGCCTTTGCATCAGGAAGGCCTGGAAAGTCCTTATTTTGTTGAATGCCTGTCTCCTTGCCTGAAATATTATGCTCAAATTTGCTGAGCAATTGATCCTTATTGGTAGTCCCAGTTCTTTTGCCTTACAGAATATCATATTTCAATTCTTTCCATCTTTTAATGTACAAGTGGCAAGGTCCTGTGTAAAACAGAATGTCACTTGTGGATATTTGTATGGTTTCTTTCTGGCTGCCTGTAGTATTTCCTTCTTCACTTGAAAGTTCTGGAATTTGACAATGACATTCATGGGTGGTTGTAGTTTGGGATCCCTTTCAAAAAATTTTCCCCCAGTTACATGCTAAAATAATTTTTTAATATTTGTTTTCTTTTTTTGAAGGTTTTGAGGTCCAAATTCTATCTTCCCTATTTCCTTCCCCTTACTCCTCCCTGAAATGGTATGCAATCCAATGTTGTTTATACATTGGCCATCATGTATAACATTTTCATTTTAGTTATTTCATACAAGACACCCTCTTGATCTAGGAATTATGGGTCATTTTCCTTGATGGTTTCTTGGAAGATATTGTTTAGGCTCTTTTTTTCATCATGACTTTTTGGTAGATGAATAACTGTTAATTTTACCTTGTCTTTAAATTTTTCAGGTCAGTTGTTTTCCCAAGTAGATATTTTGCATTTTTTTCTATCTTTTCATTCCTTAAATTTTGTTTGATTAATTATTTTTTTAATTATTTTTTTTTTCAGTATTCGACAATCACTTCCATATATCTTAGATTTTTTTCGACTTCCACTCTATTTCCCCTTTGCTCCATACTCCCTCCATGAGATGGTGTACAATCTTGTATAGGATCCACACACACACACATTTTTTTCAAATGCATGTTGCATAGAAGGATGAAAATGAATGGAAGAAACCATAAAACAAAGACAAAAACATAATACAAAAGAAAAAGGTCTGTTTCTAGGTGCGATTCAGTTCCTTATTTCTTTCTCTGACTGTGGAATGCATTTTGCCTCAAGAGTCCATTGGGAATTTTTTAAGTCCATGCATCTCAATGAAGTACTAAGTCTACCAGAAAAAAATTTCTCACATACTGCAGTTGTTGCTGTGTACGAAGTTCTCCTGGTTCTGCTCATTCCTCTCAGCATCAGTGCATATAAATCTTTCCAGACTTCTCTGAAGTCTTCCTTTTCATAGTTTCTCATAGCACAATTGTATACCATTATATTCATATGCCACAACTTGTGCAGCCATTCCCCAATTGATGGACAATCCCTTGACTTCCAGTTCTTGACCACCACAAACGGAGCTATTACAATGATTTTTGTACATGTGGGACTCTTTCCCATTTTTATGAGCTTTTGGGGATGGAGTCTCAGAAGCTATATTACTGGATCAAAGGGGACACACATATTTGTAGCCCATTGGACATAGTTCCAAATTGCTTTCCAGAGTGGTTGGATAAGTTCACAACTCCACCAAAAATGAATTAGTGTTCCAACTCTCCCACATCTTCTCCAACATCGATCATCTTCCTGTTTTGTCATGTTAGCCAATCTGATAGGTGTGATGTGGTACCTCAGACTTGTTTGATTTTCATCTGTCTAATCAATAGTGATATAGAGCATTTTTTTCATATAACTATAAATAACTTTAATTTGTTCCTTGGAAAATCCCCTGTTCATATCCTTTTACCATTTCTCAATTGCAGAATGACTTGTATTCTTGTACATTTGACTCAGTTCTGTATATTTTTTTTTTTTCAGAAATGAGACCTTTATCATAGATACTAGTTGGAAAAGTTCTTTCCTAGTTTTCTGGTTCCCTCCAAATCTTTGTTGCTTTGGGTTTGTTTGTGCAAAAATTCATCAGTTAAATGTAATTAACATTATCCATTTTGCACTCCATAAAGTTCTCTATCTCTTGTTGTATCATAGATTTTTCCATTCTCCATAAATCTGACAAGTATACTTTTCCTTGCTCCCCTAATTTGTTTATAGTATTAATCTTTATATTTAGATCATAGATGCATTTGAACTTTATTTTCATGTTCTGTTTCAGGAATTGGTCTATGCCTAGTTTCTGCCACACTGGTATCTGGTTTTCCTAGAAATTCATTTTAGAAAGAGAAATCCTATTAAAAGCTAGGTTAGGCACTATAAAATATTTGGGACTCTACTTACCAAAGCAAATCTAGTGACTGCATGAACACAATTACAAAACACCTTTTGCACAAATAAAACCAGACCTAAGTAAATGGAAAACATCAGTTGCTCATATGTAGGGAATGGATGGGGAGGGAGAAATGAAAAGAAGTTGGAAGTCGAAGTTGTAGGAACAATTATCGAGTATTGTTCTTACTACTAGGAAATAAGAAATACAGATAATGAGGTGTAGAAAGTTATCTGGCCCTACAGGACAAAAGAGAAGATGGGGACAAGGGAAGGGAGGGATGTTAGAAGAGAGGGAAGATTGAGGATAGGGACAATTAGGATGCTTGGCATTTTGGGATGGGGAGGGGAGAAATGGGAAGAAAATTTGGAACCCAAAATTTTGTGAAGATTAATGTTAAAAGTTAACTATATACATTTAAAAAAAAAACAAACAGATCTCTCCTTCTAGGATAAAAGAGGCTCTTCCCCACTGTTCTTGTGCCTGGAACTTGAGGCAGTTTATCTAGTATTGAGTTAGTTACTGTGAGAAAGTAGAGGCTAGGTGACATCTTTTTGTGTTTCCCCAGATTTACCCTGGAGCTAGCTTGTTACATGTGGGGGCACATGGTCTGGCCACAGGAGGACTCAACTGTTGAGCTAGAGTATAGAAAAGCTCAGCAGTTTGTGATCCCAGGATGTACTACAGTCTTTCAGATTTCCCTGGGTCCTGAGGGGCTCCTGGGGTACTGGTGTTGGTGATTGTGGGGCACCACCACCCTGGGGCTCTGAATCTCCTCCTGGTGTGCGGAGGTGCTTCTGTCTGGGATAGCTCTGGTCCTGCACTGGTCTCCTTCAGTTACAGTAAGAGGAACCCTCCTTCGTGATTTTCCTAGCCTCACATGCTAAGAGACTCTTGCCCCTTCTATTGATCCCACTGTTTCAAGATGTTTCTGATGAAATATTATATGGTTCTTTCAAGGTCAACAAGGGGAGGAGGAGAGAGCTTTTATAAAATGCTCTGCCATTTTGGCTCCTGGAAGTTCAAGTAGGTAACTTATAGACATTTAATCTGCATGCTAATAGTCTCAGGAGCAGTAACTGCAGATACTTGGGGCTCCATAACTCTCACTCCTTTGGTTCCCCTGGACTCTCATCCTATGCTGATGTGACCGAGATTCTATAATGCAGTCACTACCTCAGATAGCACAGTGCTTCTTACAGGTACAGTCTGTGTGCTGTGCACTGTATACTCCTCTAGTCCCTCAGAACAGATACTTCCCTCAGAGCTTTCAGTCTGTTCTGGGCTGTTAATCTGCCACAGTCTGTCTCTTATTTGATTCTATCCCTCCAAAATCTGGTCATATCCTCTTTTTAGATGTATCTGAAGGAGTTTGTCTAAGAGCTTAGGTGAGGAATTGCTATCATTCTCCCATCTTCAGGTCCACCCCCTCTTTCTTCCTTTTTTTTAATCAATTGACCACATGATTATCAATTTTATTGCTTTTTACATAAACTAATTCTTAGGTTTATTGATTAGTTGAACAGTTTTCTTAATTTTAATTTGATAAATTTCTATTTTTGTTTTCAATATTTCTTAGTATTTACTTGGGGATTTTCAGTTTGTTCTTTTCCTAGATTTTTCTGCTGCATGCCCAATTCATTCATCTTCTCTTTCTCTATTTTATTCATGTAAGTACTCAAAAGATATAAATTGTCCCCTAACAACTGCCTTGGATATACTTTTTATTAAATGTATTAACTATCTCTGCCTTTCAGCACTGGATTGTGAGTTTTTTATGCCCTAACACGTGGTCAATATTTGTATATGTGCCATGATCTCCTGAGAAAAAGTTACATTCCTTTTGAATTCCACCCCTCCCCCCGCCCATTTCAAATGTGTTTCTTGTAAACAACATATTACTGGATTATGGTTTTTTGATTCTTTCTGCTATCCATCTCCGTTTAATGGGAGAATTCATTCCATTTACATTCACAATTATGATTACTATCTCTGTCTTTCCCTCGATCCTCTTTCCTCCCATTTATGCTTTTAGTTCTCCCTTTCCCTCCACCACAGTTTTCAATTTTGACCACCACCTGCCATCATCTTCCCTCCCTTCTTTCAGTCTCCCTCCCTTTTGCTTCCTTTTTGTCTTACTATTTCTTTCCCTCCTGCTGCCTATAGAGCTAGTTTGATTTCTGTACTTAACAGAATTTGTTGTTCCCTCCTTGATCCAAACCAGATGAGAGTGAATCTCAAGCAATGCTCATCTCCCTCCCCTCTTTTCCTCTACTGCAACATATTTTTTTGTGTCTCATCTTATGATGTAATTTACCTTTTTCTTCCTCTTCCTTTTCACATCACTCATTACAATTGCTTTACACCCTTAAATAACATTTTCATTATCACATTAATTACTTCATAGTCACTTGCTCTATCTATGTATATTCCTTTTACATATCACAATAAATACACAATTCTCAAGATTAACAAGTGTAATATTCCCTTATAGGGATGCAAACAGTTTGCTGATATTGAATAAAAAGGTTTTTTTTTTTCCTTTTCTGTATACCATTTTATGACTCACTTCAGACTTGGGTTTGCGGATAGAATTTTCTATTTAACTCTGGCTTTTTCATCAGGAATGTCTTGAAATATCTTACTTCATTGAATGCCCATCTCCTTGCAACCAAAATTGTGAGGGAAGTGGAAAGCTGGGAAACTTTTTTTTCAAACAATGTCTCTAATAAAGGTCTCATTTCTAATTATATGTAGAGAAGTGAGACAAATGTATGAGAATACAAATCATACCCCACTTGATAAATGGTGAAATGATACGAACAGGCAGTTTTCAGAAGAAGAAATTAAAGCTACCTATAATCTTGTGAAAAAAATGCTCTAAATCTTTATTAATTAGAGAATTGCAAATCAAAGCAACTCTGAGGTACCACATCACACCTGTCAGACTAGCTAAAATGGCAAAACAGGAAAATTATAAATATTGGAGAACATGTGGAAAAATTGATATAGTAATGCATTTTTGGTGGAGTTATGAACTGATCCAACCACTCTGTAGACCAATTTGGAACTATGTTCGAAGGACTGTAAAACCGTATGTACCCTTAGACTCAGCAGTGCCACTTCTGACTCTGTTTTCTAAAGAGATAATTTTGAAAATAGGAGAAGGACCTGCATGTTCATTTTGATATCAGTTTTTTTTTGTAGGTGCCAAAAATTGGAAATTGAGGGGATGCCCATTAATTTGAGAAAGGCTAAAAAAGTTGTGGTTTATGAATGCATTGGAATACTATTATTCTATAGGAAATGATGAGCAGGTGGATTTAAACAAAAAAACCTGGAAAGATTTGCATGAACTGATGCTGAGTGAAGTGAGCAGAACCAGACCACTCTACACATAACAGCAACATTTTGCAATGAATAACCTTGGTAGACTTAGCTCTTCTTCGTGATGTAAGGATCTAAACAACTTCAAAAGATTCATGAAAAAAGTGCTATCTACATCCAGAAAAAGAAGTGTGAAGCCTGAATGCAATTCACAGCATCTCATTTGGTTTCTCCCTCTCTGTTTTTTTTTCTTGTTGTTGTTTGCTTGTTTCTTCTTTTTTTTTGTGGTTCCTCCCATTGGTTCTTTGCAATATATCTAATTTTAAATTATGTTTAATGTGAATGTCTATATATAGTCTATGTCAGATTGCATGCCATCTTGGTAAAGAGGGTAGAAAATTTAGAATTCAAAATCTTATGGAAGTGAAAGTTCATAACTAAAAATAAACGGAAATTTAAAAAATAAAATGCAATAAAATATGGTGATGGGACACATACTGATCAATGTGTTAAGTTTGTAAAAAGATGCCTTCAAGTCAGGTTTGGAGAGATTCCTCACAAAAAGACTTACCATTAGTTCGTTGTTGTTTGCATTATAATTATTATCACCATCATAAATATTAGAATTATTACCACAGCTATGGTAATTGCCACAGTTATTAAATTGTTATGGTGGAGTCGAGATGGTACAATATGTGACAGTAAGGAAAGTACCTATCCTAATGAAATTTTCGTGCCTTATAATCCTGAAGCAAATATAGGTCAAAGAAAGTAAGAGCATGGTACATTGATTCGTGAAAAATAATTCATGCATTCAAAACATGTTAAAGCACTTTTCATTATTGCTTTAAAATATAGACAGTCTTTACATGTGAAAAATAGTGTTGGACAAATAGAGATCCTTAGTATAAAAAGTTTTATCTAATCTAACAGTGAAAGCCTTTTTCCTTTACCCTGAGGATACACAGATACCCACTCATATATACCTACATACACACATTCATCTATATGCATATACACATATGCATATGCATAAAATGAAAATTTTATATACACATGCTTACATACACACATACCTGGGAAATTCTTTGTGAGTTTGGAAATATAATAATCCCCAGAGTTCTTCAAAAAAGCCAATCACCCAGACTGAAACCAATATGTTTATATCTGTGCGTATGTACATATGTATTCACATATAAGCACATTTGTATATATGCATGTACACAAAATATATGTATATATGTACACAAAATATATATGTGAATATATACATATATGTGTATGCATGTATGTATACATGTGTGTGTACACGTACCTGTGTGTGTGTGTATTTCTTCTTGAGTCTAGGTAGTTAGCTTTTTTCAATAACACTGGAGTCTATTATGTTTCCAAACTCACAAAGAACTTCCTAAGTAGAAATATTTTATTTTCATTGCTTTTCTGTAACAACTTATTGAGGTTAACAGAAACATTGGACTTGTGATTATTACCTTTCGGGGGAAGAGAACCTATATACTCCCATTTTTATTCCTTTTGCTTTTTTTTCCTTTAAATTTTCTGTATCTTGGCATTAAACTTAATTGACTAGAGCAATGGAAAGGGAGAATGAACTTTCTAGCATAGCCCTGCAGACATAGAGTTATGGGTTTGATCAAGAAAATAAGCACTTTTTTCAATCTCCTTATTAGAAATTTAAGGTGACCACAATTGCCATAGGGAGGAAAAAGAAAAAGGTCAATATAAAAGTATGGATTTTATTTGACATGATTTTAACTTTGAAAAAAAGAAATATTTTTTCTCTTATGAGTGGCAAGGAATCATAACATTTCAGCATAAGAAAGAATCTTTTCATTTTTCATTCCTTTCATCCCTCCTTCCTTCTTTTCTTCCTTCTCTCTCTCCTATTTTTCTTATTTATATTATTACCTTTTTTCTATTTCAATTTGATATCCCAAGACGCCCCTTCCTCTTACCCCAAGAGGAAAGTCATACTTTTGAACAAAGAAGAACATCAAGAAAAAATGTTTAAAAAACTAAATAATACTAACCAAGTCTATGAGTATATCTGTTTCTGCATATTCATATATCTCCACTTCTACAAAGAAGGAATAAAGGAACATTTCTGTATCTCATTGGCACCAAGTGTGGTCACTGTAATTAACTCTTTATTGATTTTTATCTATTGTTGTTCTTCCCATTTACATTGAGGCTATCATTGCATATATATATATATATATATATATATATATATATATATATATATATATATATATATATATATATATATATATATTTCTGGTTGTGTTTATTTCATTTACCCTCATTTCTTCTAAGTTCCATGCTTCTCTGAATTCTTCATTTTCCATTGTTTCTTAACACATAATAATATTCCATAACATTTATGTACCATGACTTACTTGAACATTCTCTGATTCATGGACATTTAGATCATTTTAGGGTTTTTTGTTGATTGTTTTGTTCTATACCAGTATAATCAATACTATTGTAAATATTTTGGAGAATACACATACCTATTTATGATTAGCAAGTTAAATGCATGGAAATTTTAGTTACATTGCTGGCATAGTTTCAAATTGCCTTCTAGTATTTTGGAACAATTCATAAGTCCATCAACAATCCCCATCATTCTACCATCTCTTTAAAATTACTAGTTCCATGTTCAATCACTTTCAATTAAACTGATGTCAGGTAAAACATCTTTACTTTTATTTGTATTTCCTTTGTTATTGATGACAAGGAACATTTTCTTAAGTTGTTTGAATAGTTTGCAATATTCTGTTTGGAAATTGTTTGCATCATTTCACTAATTAGCTACTTGAAAATGCCACTTCATCTTATTTCTTTGTGTTATATTTTTGTTCATTAAATAACATGGAGATTAGACCATTATTAGAGATATTATAGGCAAATATTTTTTCTTAATTTACTATTTTTCTTATCTTAGTTTTGTTTATTTTGTGCAAAAATATTTCAAAATAATGAAATTACCATTTTTTTCTTTTCTTGTTATAATTCTTCATTTGGTAGAAAATTATTCTTTCAACAACTACTGTGAAAGGTACAGAAGAAGTTTTTTTTTTATTTTAAATAGTGTTACTTTCATATTCAGGTCACATATTTATTGTTGTATGCTATATAAGACTTTGACTTAACCCTAATTTCTGGCAAAATTCATATCCATTTTGAAAGTATTTCTTGACAAGTCAAGAATTCTTCAAACAATGTGTTTTCTTCTGCTTTATTCATTTTAGAGAAGTAAACTGAGGCTCAGAGAAGATGAATGAATTATCTAAGTTCCATTCAGTAGCTAAATGGCAGAATCCGAAGTAGACCTCATATCTGTTAACTTAAGGTTTAATATACTTTTTACTGCAATACATAAAATTGTGTAAAATCTATACAGTTATATGACAATACACATAATATGCACATAAGAAACAACTGAATGAGTCTATTCAAATAAGACCATAATAAAAAATCAAGGTAGTTCCCCCTCCCCCCAAATCAGAGATTGAACGATCTTTTCTAATGATATTTAGGAGGGCAATGAATTAAAAATAAGTACATAATGTGTGTATATATTATGTTATTGCTCATGATTTCTTTAAATATGCAAACTTTCCCTCTTCACAAAAGTGGCAAATAAAACATCTAAGCCATAAGACGATCATTTAGTATTCTGGAGCTAATTGTTTTCAGTTTTATCTTATCCTTTGAAATTCCATGAAAAGGAATGATCATAGCTTGAATAGATTACCAGTGAATTCAACTAGAAAGCATACATGAATCTCTAGAAACTTTTCATGCTATTAATATACAATCAATACCACCCTCATATACACATTGAAAAGAACAATAAAAACAAAACTCTACTCGCAAATAACTGTATGTAACCAATCTCCAAGATTAAAGAACAGTTAAAGAGAAAGAGGGGACAGAGGGATTTCTCTTCAGATCAAAGCCCTTAGTTGTTTTCATGGAAAAACCACCAGAAAGGAAAAATCTAATACTTCCTGAGGCTAACCATGCCATTTCTGGACTACACTAATTATTCAGATTATTTTTTTCTCTTTAAATCAAGATTAGACTTTCCTCTTTTGAATTTGCACCAATTGCTCCTAACTCTGGCCCTCTCAGGCCAAACAGATAGTTGGATCTCTCTTCCTTGCATCATTCCCCCAAGAATATGAAAGACATATGCCTTATGCTTCCCATATTTAATAGATTAAAAAAATACCCAGATATCCTTAGATTATAGACCTTTCTACAACTAAATGAAAATCATTAGGACATTTTCATTATTTCAGTCAGCTTAATGATCATTTCAAAAAGATAAAAGTAATTGTTCCATACTGAGAATTTATATAGGTGTCTACATAATTAACTCCTGGTCTGAAAACTCTAAATTCATATTCAGCCTCAGACAAGAGCTCTGTGATCCCAGGAGAGGCATGCATTTTCTCTCAGCCTCAATCTCCTGGTCTTTAAAACAGGAATAATAAAGATACCTATATTACAGCATTATTGTAATAATCAAACGAGATTACATACTTAGAGTACTTTGCCAACTCAACGTTTAGGTGAATGCTAGTTGTTATCAGCAAATTAGTCATTGTAATGGAAATAGATAAAATAGTATTTGTGTTTAGGATCACATTTGGATGGAAATGGAAAGACTGGGCAAGAAGCTACTAAGAGAAGTTTGCAATTTAGTTAAATGTCCATACATTGAGCCTAAAAGAGGACAAAACAAGAACAACTCACTCATGAGCAAACAGGTGTTTGACAGATATCACACAGAGTTGAGCAGTCGAATCCACTAGATCCAACGAAGTATAAAGGCAGGAAAATATGGTAGAAGTAAAAGAGCCAATGATATTAAAGAAATGAAAAATTATCATGAGATGACATCCTTCCCTTCTCCTTGAAAGAAGTTTCCCTAGCAGACAATATCACATCAAAGCTGAAGTCTGATTTTAAACTACTTTATCTGACTTGATAAAATGTATTTTAGCAGAAAAATTTGTTTTGATAAGCATAAATAATGAGGGAAATTACATAACCTAAATTACTCTAGGCATACAGTGTTTTGACCTTCTACTTAAGACTTTTCATTTAAGTGCTGTTTGTGTGTGTGTGTGTGTGTATGTGTGTGTGTGTGTGTGTGTGTGCTCTTGAAAATATGACCCTCTGGGAAGCAAAACACTGGGAAAGAATTCTTGTAACTGCTGTCTGTGATAAAGGCCTCATCTCTAAAATATAGAGAGAACTGAGTCAAATGTACAAGAATACAAGTCATTCCCAAATTGATAAATGGTCAAAGGATATGAACAGGAAAGTTTTCACAGAAATAAATTAATGTTATCTGTAGTCATATGAAAAAGTGCTCTAAATCACTATTGATGAGAGAGATGCATATCAAAACAACTCTGAGGTACCACATCACACCTATCAGATTGGCTAAAATGACAAAATAGCAAGAAGATGATTGCTGGAAAAGATGTGGGAGAGTTGAAACACTAATTGCTTGTTGGTGGAGCTGTGAGATGATCCAACCATTCTGGAGAGCAATTTTCCACTATGCCCAAGGGGCTGCAAAAATGTGTATACTATTTGACCCAGCAATATCACTTCGAGAACTGTTTCCCAAAGAAACCATAAACATGAGAAAGTGCTCTACATGTACAAAAATATTTATAACAACTCTCTTGGTGTAAAGAACTGGAAATCAAGGAAATGTCCATCAATTGGGGAATGGCTGAACAAGTTGTGGTATAAGAATGTAATGGAATACTATTGTGATATAAAAAATGATGAACCGGAAGATTTCAGAGAGGCTTGGAAGGACCTACATGAACTGATCCTTAGTGAAAGGAGCAGAATCAGGAGAACATTGCACACAGCAACAACCACAGTTGGGAAGGAATTTTTCTGGTAGACTTACCCCTTCCCAGCAATGCAAGGATCTAAAAAATTCCTAAAGGACTCTTGAGGCAAAATGCCTTGCATATCCAGAGAAAGAACTATGGAATTAGATAGCAGAATGAAGCAGACCATTATCTTTTGTCTTATGTTTTGTTTTGTTTTTATGGTTTCTCCCACTTATTTTAATTCTTCTATGCAACATGACTAAGGTGAAAATGTATTTAATAAGAATGTATGTGTAGAACCTATACAAGGTTTCATGCCTTCTCAGGAAGGGACAGAGGAGTGATGGGGAGAAAATCTAAAGTATATGGAAATGATTGTAGAAAATGGAAAACAAATTAAGTAATTAAAAAAATAAAAATAAATCAAAACAAAAAGAATAGATTTCCTTTGCCTAAGAGTAGAATGACTACTTCTTAAGTTGTCACACATAGTTTGAAAAAATAAAACGTAAATTCAGCTATGAAGACATTTGAATGTTTTTTCTCATTATTTCTTGTACCAATATATCAAGAGACTGAATAAACCTTTTTTCTTAATGTATTTTAAATGTAAATCATTGTTTAAATCATGAGGGAGAATGTTACATATCTCAAAATCCTCTTTTATTATAATAAAACTGCATCACTAAACAGAAACTTGATGTGGGTTTTCTTTACAAGTAAATTATATTGCTCTACAATTAAATTATACTCTATTATTATTTTATTATATTATATAAATTAATTTATATATTATTATATAATATATAATTATTATAACATAAATATATATTTATATATAATATATTTTTATATAATATATTTTTATATATTATATGTAAATATAATAATATATAATAATATATATATAATATATAACTATTATATAAATTAAATTATGCTCTACAAGTAAATTATATTGATTAAATTACTTTTGATTTGCTCAGTAAATACAAATTTGGTATTTTAATGCTGTTTTTAGAAAAATGATTACACAATGTCACAAGAAAGTAGGGTGTAAATATACAAAATCTGAGCATAATAGTTAAATATCTTTGACAAAATTTTTTGGAATTGTCCCTGGTAAACCATTGCAATACATGTTTTGCCTTGAACTTTTTTGAGGGTAATATGGGGTGGTTAAGTGTGCAGTAGAGGTCTGTTCTTATTGAATTGTGATGAAACTTTCCTCAAGAAGATAAAAATTTTTATAATTTATAGAGATCTTCAGAGCAAGTGTGCCTTTGATCTTCTTTAGTAAAAATCATGGTCATCTTTAATGATCCTCATTATAATATAGCTTATCTTCTCAATTACCAGTAAGGTAGCTATACGATGCAATGGATAGAGCACTGAGTCTGCAGTATGGAAGACCTGAATTCTAAATCTGGCCTAAGACACTTTCTAGCTGAGCAATCCTCAGTATCCTCGGTTGGCTTTAGTTTGCTTATCTATAAAATGGGGCCAGTAATAGCATTTACTTAACAGGTTTTTTGTGAGAAGCAAAGGAAATAATATCACCTTCCTTAGCATATAGTAAATGGTTAATAAATTATTGATTTCCTATTTCCCCCACCTCACTATTAGGTATTAAGGAATTAACATTTATGTAGCACCTATCAGATGTTACATAAGGTGTATTATTGAGAAAACTGAATCAGACAGGGTTTGTGACATTTCCAAGATCACATAGCTACTAAATGTTTGAGGTCAAATTTGAATTCAAGTTTTTCTGACTCCATATCTAGCAGTCTACCTTTGTGCTAGGCCATCTCTTCTCCTGATCTATATCTGGCCACTGGAACTATATAGCTCTGGAGGAGAAAGTGGGGCTAGTGACTTTGCACAACTGTCCCTCACTCAAATGTAAAATACTAGCAAATCACAGCATCATCTTCCTGATGTCTTGGTCTTCTTGAAGAACAAAGGACAAAGCAGATAATCTATCCCTCATACCACAAAGTGCTCCTAAATATCACAATCAAAACTTTAATGGCTTTCATTTTCCCTTTTTATGGTTTCATTATGGTAATTCTATCTTTCTTGAATAATCTTAATATTTGTTCATATACATCCAGAGAAAGAACTATGGAATTGGAACACAGAATGAAGCAGATTCTTTTCTCTTGTGTTATGCTTTCTTTTTTTTTCTCATGGTTTCTCCATTCATTTCAATTCTTCAGTGCAACATGATGTATGTGAAAGTATGTTTAATAAGAATGTATGTGTATAACCTGTACAAGATTGCAAGTCTTCTCGGGGAGAAAGGAGAGAGGGAGGGGGAGAAAATTTTAAAACTTATGGAAGTAATTGTTGAAAACTTAAAACAAATAAATTAATTAAATTAAAAATATAAAAACAACAAATAAATACAAATTACTTCCATCAAAAATGGAAAAAATTGGACAACCAATGAAGATGAAATCATCTACATCTTTCCCTTTTAATATGACTTGCATCATTGCACTCTTGGGAAAAGAATTAATACCAACTCATATTATGGACTTCATAATCCTTATACATCCTTATGGCCATGGTATCCCCATGATCCGGAAAACTTCCATAAAATTTTTTTGATCTTCCTTGGGTGACAGGTCTGACTTCTTTTTCTTTCATGGGGTGTTTATAGTCTGTATTTTAAAATTTGTTTCAAGTATTTGGTCATAGGCTTTATGTCATCTGCCGGTCATTGCTTGTCATCTGTGATTTCTGCAAAATTTCTCAAAAATTCTCACTTAATTTCTCATGCAGACCTGTGTGATATATCAAAACCACAATATGCAAAGCTTCAATGTGGAAAGGCTGATTATAATAAAATTACAGAAGGAGAAGTAAAGAAAAAAAGAGGAGGGAAGTAAGGAAGGAAAAAAAAGAAGTGAAATTGCTATAGTTCCTTCTAGGAACAGTTTCTCCTTCCAGGAAAAAAATATGTATACAGAGTATACTCCAGTTATTTATGTTGTTTTTTTTATTTCTTTAGAGATCACTTTGTAATTCAGGCATACATTTTGTTTACTTTCTCAGGTTGATCCCAAGATATTTTGTACTATTACCTCCTGGATCTTGTAGAAATATCTTTAATTTTTGTCAGGATTTTTTGTATTATGGATCTTTGCAGAAGCTACTTACTCTCTTCCTAGCATCTTGGCTAATTCCTTAGAATTTTCTGCATAAACCATAACATCACCAAAAATGATGTTTTAATCTCTTCACCTATTTTTATGCTTTTTTATTTCCTTTTTTTTTTTACTACCTTTGCTAACGTTTTTAGAACTACATCAAATAATAATGGGATGGGTAAGCATCATTACTCCTTTACTTATGGGAAATATTCTAGAGTATCTCAATTGAACTTGATGCTTACTTTTATAATTTTAGAGAGATAATTTTGTTTATAAGATTACAAAGGCCATTGTATATTTATGCTTGGTAGTGTTTTTAGGATAAATGCATTTACTTTGCCACAGTTTTCTTTTTAAACCCCTTGGTGGGATAATTTTGGAAAAAAATAGTGTTTTTTTCCCTGATAATAAACCATTTTTGTAACCCTGACATAAATCTAACTTCTTTATATTATGTGATTCTTTGGATTAAAAGCATAATATGTTTGACCAGACTTTAAAATTTTGAATGAACATTTGTGAATAATATTGGTCTATATTTCTTCTTCCCTGGTTTAGTTTTTAGGAATACACGTGTCTCCAAAAAGGAATCCATATTTTTATGGGATACTGACCTCCTTGCTAATTTTTGCTTATGTCAATATATTTCACAACTGCAAATATTTTCACTGCAGTTGCCCTTCTCCCTTCTCTTTTCTGCATCCTGTCTTGCTTAGCTGGTATGCTTGCCAAAAAGAGTGAATGACAGACTCATGACAATGAGATTCCCACACACAAGCAAACATCATACTATCATCATCAGTGCCTATGCTCCCACCATGCCAAACTCTGATGAAGTAAAAATAAAAATTATGAAGACCTTGAGTTCCTTATCATCAATGTGCAAAAAGTGGATAAGCTTATCTTTCTGGGTGACTTCAATACTAGAGTTTACCGGACTTGGCAGAGTGTCCTAGGGAGGAATGGAGTTGGAAACACCAATAGCAATGCTCATTAACTGCTGAAGACTTGTGCATTGCATGAACTTCTCATCACCAACACTATTTCCCGTTTACCTAAACACAATGAAGCTTCATGGATGCACCTTCACAGCCAACACTGGCATCTAATAGACTATATGATTGTAAGGAGAAGAGACAGACAAGATGTGAGAGTGACAAAGGAAATGTGTGGTATAGAGTGCTGAATGGATCATAGACTTATCCTTTCCAAGCTAAATATTTGTATTCATCAAAAGTGTCCCCCCAAGGCCAAATAACTGCCAGAAGAATTAATGTCAACACATTAGAGCTGTTCTCTGAGCCTGAACAATTTATTGCTAACTTGGAGAGAAAGTTGAGCTAACACATAGCTGGCAACAGAGGAGCAGAAAAGGACTAGATAGACTTCAGAGTTTTGATGTACAGAATTGCATTTATTGAACTGGGACAGAACACTCACAAACACCAAGACTGGTTTGATGGAAATGATGGGGAAATTCCGAAGCTGCAAAACAAAACAATGAGAACTCCATAGGATATACCAGCAGGATAGTTCACCCACCTCTAAGAAGTTAGCATTTATTTCACTCAAAAGCAAACTACAAGCAAAGCTTAGAGAGATGCAGGATTCCTGGCTCAGTAAGAAGGCAGATGAAATTCAGTTTTCTATTGATAGAACAATCCAAAGTGCTTTAATGATTCACATCACAACTACTCAGTGCTGATGGAGCCACTTTGAGTGATGCACTGAGCATTTCCATAGTATTCTCAACAGGCTATTATCAATCAATGCTGAGACCATTGACTATTTACCTCAAGTTGAAGTCAATCCCTCTTTAGCTGAACTTCCAACTGAAGAAGAGGTTTTGAGGGCCATTAGGCTCCTTTCATGGGACAAAGCATCTGCTGCTGATTCTATTCAAGCTGAGATTTACGAGGTAGGGTGATCGTTGTTCATACAAAAGTTGACTGAAATTTTCCAGGTTATATGACAAAAGGTTATCCCTCAGGACTTCAAGGATGTCTCCACTCTCCATATTTATAAAGATAAAGGGAACATATTGTCCTGCGACAATCACAGGGGGTCTTTCTCTTAGTCATTGCCTTCAAAATTCTTGCTAGAGTGCTTCTTAATAGGCTGTTCCTTCACCTGGAAGATGGTCCTATACTTGAGAGCCATTGTGACTTCAGAAAGTGCCCAGAAACAGTTGATAGGTGTTTGTTGCCCAACAAATCCTGGAGAAATACCAGGAGCAGAAGAGAGGCCTGTACATAATGTCTGTAGATCTGACCAAGGCCTTTGAAATTGTTAGTTATGAGGGATTATGTCAAAATTTGGTTGCCCAGAGAAGTTCGTCAATATCGTACATCAATCTCATAATGGAATATTTGCTGGGGTTTTGGATAGTGCACAATGCTCCCGTGCCTTCCCAGTCACCAATGGAGTGAAACTGGGCTGTGTGTTTCCTGCCAAGCTATTTAACATGATGCTTTCAGCCATGCTGTCAAATGCTTTCATCAAGGTCAGCTACCATAGTAATGGCAATTTCCTCAATTTGAAAAAGCTACAAGCAAAGACCAAAGAGGAGGGAGTGCTCGTGCATAATTTTTTGTTTGCAGGTGATTTTGACTCAATGCATCCTCTGAAGCTGAGATGCAATAAAATATGGATTGATTCTCTGCTGCCTGTGCTAATTTTGGCCTAATAATTAACATCAAGAAAACACTAGTACTCCATCAGTCACCAACACACTATCCATATGTGGAACAATCAGTTACAATAAACGGAAAAGTGTTGAATGCTGCAAATGAGTTCACTTACCTTTGTAGCATACTTTCCAGGCATGTACACCTTTGATGCACACAATGCCAGAGCTAGCTCAGTGTTTAGGAGGGTCTGAAGAAAAGTTTGGGAAGGAAGAGGTATTAAACTGACTACCAAAGTGAAGGTCTATAGAGCCATTATGTGGACCTCATTGTTGTATGCCTGTGAAACATGGAAAGTTTACCAGGGCGATGACAGGAAACTGTATCACTTCCATTTGAACTGCCTCAGAAAGATTCTGAGGACCACCTGGCAGGATAAGGTCCCAGACACTGAAGTCCTTGTCTGAGCTGAACTGGCAAGCATTCAAACTATGCTTCAGAGAACTCAAGTCTTGATGGGCTGGTCACGTTCGAATGCAAGATATATGCTTGCCAAAAAGATTATTTTATGGAGAACTCACATGGGGCAGGCAATCACAGGGTGGTCAGAAGAAGCAACACAAAGACACTGTCAAGGTCTCTTTCAATAACTTTGGATTTGTCTGTCAAACATGTGAGACACTGGCACAGGACTACTCAACATGGTATGTCCACATCTGATAAGGTGTTGTGCTCTATGAATAAAGAAGTGAGACAGCATAAAGTAAATGTAGGATGTGCAAATTTGGGGTATCCACCCCAAATGTTCACACAGCCTATATGTGCCCAACATGTGTTAGAACATTCTGAGCTCACATTGGTCTGATCAGTCAGCCAGATACAGTGAAATTTCACTTCATCATGGGGATGTCATTTTGGTCGTCCTTGAAAACAAAGGACAACAACCAACCAACCAAGTCTCAGCCAAAGTCTCATTGTCTACAAATCCCTCTCTTGAACTTCCTTAATCCTAATGCCTTTTCTATGAAATTATCTAGTGTTTATATACATGTATATACATTCATACATACAAATAGCCATTTGCATTTTGTTTCCCATGTTAGATTACAAGCACTTTGAAAGAGTCCATTCACGTTTTCTTTGTTGTTACATTTCTTTTATCTCCATCAATATCCATTGACTTGAATTGGTAGAGTGAATTATTGAGAATAACTTGTAAATTATGGCTACTTTCCTTTAAACGAGTAGTAGAGGGCCAGAGGAAAGATGGCAGAGAAGAAAAATGGACCTGCTCTAGCCCTCCCTCCATAGCCCATAAAATATCTGTAAAAAATGAGTCTAAACAAATTCTAAAGAAGCAGAAGTCACAAAAGGAATGAGTGAAAGAGATTTCCTGCCCAAGACACCATGAAAGACTGACAGGAAAGGTATACTGCACACAGGTCAGAGTGGAGGACAGCCCAGCTTGGGCCACCCAGCATGGACAGGACTGGAGCAGGATTCAGGGTATGGAATCATTGGTAGTAGGTGTGGTCTCTCAGATATTTCAACCCACAAACACCAGAGAGAGCTTCTAGGTCAGTGAGAAAACTTTCACCTGGGTGAAAGACTCGTGTGGTCCAGACCCAGCCCTGGCTCCAGGGCAGCAGCAGCCTCTGTGGCAGCAGTGTCAACTTTTTGAGCCTAAAGCCTAAAGACTCTAGGGGAATCTAACTCTCATTCTAGGTCTCAGTCTTGAGTGATGATCCTGGGGTAAGGAGGAGCAATAGTATGATGGAGATGGTAGAGGCTCTGGAGAGAGAATCCTACTTGCAGATCCTGGGAATAAATGAGTGCTTGTGGTTGTTCCAAGACCAAAGTCCAAGCCAGGAGAGTAGTAAATTCATCTCCCTTGATTGTGCCATGTTGGAGCAACTGAGAGCTTACAGGTCCCATTTCACAAAGGACTCAAAAGTCAAGGAACTGACTGGGAAAATGCCCAAAAAGGGGAAAAAAATAAGACTATAGAACTTTACATTCTTGGTTAAAAGGTATTTTGTTCCATCCTTTCAGATAAGGAAGAACAAAGGATACCATCAGGTGAAGATATAAAAGTCAGTGTTTCTACATCCAAAACCTCTAAAAAATGCAATGGCCTCAGTTCAAGGAAGAGTTCAAACAGAATTTTGAAAATCAAGTAAGAGAGGAGGAGGAAAATGTGAGAAGAGAAATAAGAGCAATGCGAGAAAAATCATGAAAAGCAAGTCAACAGCTTTCTAAAAGGTGACCTAAAAATGATGAAGAAAGTAACACCTTTAAAAATAGGGTAAATCAGTTGGCAAAAGAGGTTCGAAAAGCCAATGAGGATAAGAATGCTTTAAAAAGCAGAATTGGAAAAATAGAAAAGAAGTTTCTAAATTTCACCGAAGAAAATAGTTATTTAAAAATTAGAATGGAGCAGATGGAAGCTAATGACAGTATGAGAAATCAAGAAATTAAAAAACAAAACCAAAAGAATGAAAAAACAGAAAATAATATGAAATGTCTCATTGGAAAAATAATTGGCCTGTAAAAAAGATCCAGGAGAGATGATCTAAAAATCAGTGGTCAACCTGAAAGTCATGATGAAAAAAGGAGCCTAGACATCACCTTCTAAGAAATTATCAAGGAAAACCACCCTGATATTCCAGAACCACAGTGTAAAACAGAAACAGAAAGAGTTCACCAATCACCTCCAGAAAGAGATCCTCAACAAAAAAAAGACCTAGGAGTATTGTAGTCAAATTTCAGTTCCCAGATCCCAGGTCAAGAAGAAAATATTACAAGCAATGTATAAAACAATTCAAGTATTGTGGAAATATAATCAAGATTACACAGGATTTACCAGCTTCTACCTTAGGGAAACAAAGGGTTTGGGATGTGATATTCCAGAGGTCAAATGAGGTAGAATTAAAACCAAGAATCACCTACCCAGTAAAACTGAGTTTAAGACATCAATGAAATAAAGGACTTCCAAGCATTCTTGTTGAAAACAGCAGAGCTAAGTAAAAAATTTGACTTTCAAATATAAGCATCAAGAGAACTATGGAACAGTAGACAGGGAAGAGAAGCATTAAGGAATTCATTAAATTTGAAATGTTTACATTATTACATGTAAAATTGTTATTTGCATATTAAGGTAGAGGGGATATGTGTGTGTATGTATATGTGTGTGTATGTGTGTGTATGGGCATATATGTACATTTTATACTTTTAGGCATGTATACATATATGTGTGTGTATATATATGTGTGTGTGTATTTATATATATATACAAACATATAAAAGTGTATATATATGTGTGTGTGTATATATATATATATATATATATATATATATATATATATATATGGAGAGAGAGAGAAAGAGAGAGAGAGAGAGAGAGAGAGAGAGAGAGAGAGAGAGAGAGAGAGAGAGAGAGAGAGAGAGAACACAGGGTGAGCTGAATATGAAGAGAGAATATTTAAAAAAAATAAATTTACTGCTAAATGGGATGTACTAAGAGTAAGAGAATTGGAAAAACAACTGTCCTGGAAAATAGATCCAGAAGAGAAAATTTAAGCATTATTGGTCTTCCAGAAAGCCACGATGAAAAAGAATACTCTGGACAACATCTTCCAGAAAACTCTCACGGAAAACTGCTCAGAAGTGATAGATCCAGAGGGCAAAATAGTCATCAAAAGAATCCACCATTCACCTCCCAAAAGGTATCCCAAACTCAAAACCCCAAGAAATATCGTTGCCAAATTCCAGAAATATCAAGGAAAGGAGAAAATACTGTGGGAAGCCAGAAAGAAACCATTCAAACATCGAGGAGCTACAGTCAGGATCACATACGACCTTGCACCTTCTGCATTAAAAGATCGAAGGAATTGGAATCCAATATTCTGTAAGGCAAAGGAGTTCAGACTAAAACCAAGAATCAACTTCCCAGCAAAGTTCAGCATAACATTTCAGTCAAGGAGATGGACATTCAGCGTAGTAAGTGATTTCCAGACCTTCTTGACAAAAACACCAGAAATTAATAGAAAACTCGATCTTCAAGAGGCGGTCTCAACAGAGGAATAAAAAGGTAAACGAGGGGTAAAAACAAAACAGAACAAAAACTTGGTACTCCATTTGGGCAAACTGTCTACCTCCCTATAAGAGAATAGGATACCTGATAGTCTTGAGAATTGTACATCTATTATGAAATGAAAAAGGTATATAAATAGAGAGAGTGGGTATAAAGTACATGATGTCATGTTAAAAATATGATTTAAGTATGCGAAGGGATTGTAACCGGAGGAGTGAAAAAGAGGAAGCAGGAAATGGTAAACTACATCACAGGAAGAAGCACAAAATTATAATAGAGGGAAAGGGGAGAAGGAGATGAGCATTGTTTGAGAGGTGCTCTCATCTGATTTAGTTCAAGGAGGGAACAAGAAACTTAAGTATATAATACTAACTAGTTCTATAGGCAGTAGGAGGGGAAGGGGGAAGAAAGAGGAGGGCCATTAAAAGGGAAGGAAGAAGCAGTAAGGGTTAAGGAGAGTAAAAGGGAGGGGTGCTAAAAGAAGGAAAGGAAGGTTGCAGGAGGTGGTTGTGAAAAGTGAAAACTATTGACGAGGGGAAGGGAGAAAGGAGAGCTAAAAGCACAAATGGTGGGAAAGAGGATGAAGAGAAATACACATATTGTCATCATAACTGTGAGTGTGAATGGAATGAACACTTCCATAAAACAGAGATGAATAGCAGAAGGGATTAAAAGCTATAATCCAAAAATATGTTGTTTACAAGAAACACATTTGAAACTGGGGGATATACACAGGATAAAGGCCAATGCTGGAGCAAAATATATTGTGCTTCAGATGATGTAAGAAAAGCAGGAGTAGAAATCCTAATCTCAGACAAAGCAAAAGCAGAAATATATCTAATCAAAAGAGATAAGGATGGAAACTATATCCTGCTGAAAAGCACCATAGACAATGAAGCAATACCATTACTAAACATGCATGTCCCAAGTGGTATAGCATTCATATTCTTAGAGGAGAAGTTGAGGGAGTTAAAGGAAGAAATTGACGGCAAAAATTCTCTAGGGGGAGACCTCAACCTCCCCCTCCCTGAACTTGATAAATCTAACCTCAAAATAAACAAGCAAGAGGTTAAATACAACTCTGGATAAGGTAGATATGATAGATCTCTGGAGAAAATTGAATGAGAATAGAAAGGGATATAACCTTTTTTTTCAGCGGTACATAGCACATTTACAAAAATTGACTACGTACTAGGACATAAACACGTTACAATTTAGTGCAGAAAGGCAAAGATAATCAATGCATCCTTCTCAGATCATAGCGCAATAAAAATTATATGTAATCAAAGGGCAGGGAAAGATAAAGTAAAAATCAATTGAAAACTAAATAACCTATTCCTCAATAAGGAGTGGGTTAAAGAAGAAATCATAGAAACAATCAACAACTTCATTCAAGAGAATGACAATAATGAGACAACATACCAAATCGCATGGGCTACTGCAGAATCAGGTCTTAGGAGAAGTTTTATATCTTTGAATACCTACATAAATAAAGTAGAGAAAGAAGAGATCAATGATTTGGGCATGCAGCTGAAAAAGCTAGGAAAAGAATAAATTGAAAATCCCCAAGTAAATACCAAATTAGAAATACTGAAAACAAAAGGAGAGAGTAATAAAATGAAATTAAGAAAATTATTGAATTAATAAATAAAACCAATAATTGGTTTTATGAAAAACTAATAAAATTGACAAACCTTTGGTCAATTTGATTAAAAAATAAAGGAGAAAATCAAATTACTAATATCAAAAATGAAAGAGGTGAACTCACCTCCAAAGAGGTGGAAATTAAAACAATATTTAGAAATTATTTTGCTCAACTTTATGTCCACAAATTCAATACTCTAAATGAGATGGATAAGTATTTTAAAAAATAGAAATTGCCCAGATTAACAGAAGAGGAAATAGAATAATTTAACAACCCCATCTCAGAAAGAGAAATTGAACAAGCCATCAATGAACTCCCTAGGAAAAAATCTCCATGGCCAGATGGATTTACAATTGAATTCTATCAAACATTTAAAGAACAGTTAATTCTAATGCTATATAGAAAGTTTTTAAAAATTGAGGAAGGAGTCCTCTCAAATTCTTTGTATGATACAAATATGGTTTTGATACCTAAATGTGCAAGAGCCAAAACAGAGAAAGAAAATTATAGACCAATTGCTCTAAATGATATAGATGGAAAAATTTTAAATAAGACTTTTAGCAAAACTAATACAGCATCTTATCATGAGAATAATACATTATGATCCTGTAGGATTCATGTCAGGAATGCAAGACTGGTTCAATATTAGGAAAACTATTAGCATTATCGATCATATCAACAACAAAACTAACAAAAACACATTATTATCTCGATAGATGCAGAAAAAACTTTCAACAAAATACAACACCTATTCCTCTTAAAAATACTGGAGAACATAGAAATAAAGGGAACTTTCCATAACATAATAAGCAGTATCTACGTAAAATCTTCAGCAAGCATCATATGCAATGGAGATAAGCTAGATGCATTTCCAATAAGATCAGGGGTGAAACAAGTATCTCCATTATCACCACTATTATTCAATATGTTACTAAAAATGCTAGCTGTAGCAATTAGAGAAGATAAAGTAATTTTAAGAATTAGGATAGTGAAAGGAGAAACTAAGTTATCACTCTTTGAAGGAGATACAGTGATACACTTAGGTAATCCTAGAGACTCAAGTGAAAAACTATGTGAAATAAGAAACAACTTTGGCAAAGTTGCAGGTTACAAAATAAACCCGCACAAATCTTCTGCATTCCTATATATTAGCAACAAAATCCAACAGCAAGAGGTAGAAAGATCAATCACATTTAAAGCTAGGGTAGACACTATAAAATACTTGGGAGTTTACATGCCAAAACAAACCCAGGGACTATATGAACACAATTACCAGACACTTTTTGCACAAATAAATTCAGATCTAAGTAAGTGGAAAAGCATCAGTTGCTCATGGGTATGATGAGCTAATATAATAAAAATTACAATTCTGCCTAAATTGATTTACTTCTTCAATGCCATACCAATTAACCTATAAGATTATTATTTTCTAGAAGTGAATAAAATAATATCAAAATTCATCTGGAAGAACATAAGGTCGAGAATATCAAAGGGACTAATGAAAATGAATGCCAGAGAAAGTGGCCTAGCTCTACCAGATCTGAAATTCTATTATAAACCAGCAATTATAAAAACCACTTGGTACTGGCTAAGAAACAGAAGGGTAGACAAGTGGAATACACTAGGCACTCAAGACACAGTAGGCAAGGAATATAGCAACCTCTTGTTTGATAAACCCAAGGACCCCAGCTTCTGGGATAAGAACTCAGTGTTCAACAAAAATTGCTGGGAAAACTGGATAACTGTGTGGCAGAAACTAGGCATAGACCCATGCTTGATACCGTACAGTCAAAAAAAAAAAATAATTGAGTTTAATTTGAGAGTGGGGGTGGAAAAAACTCTTCCAAAAGCATGATTAGAAGTAATGAAAGTATTGTCATCAGAATCTAATTAATAATTGGAATAATGAACAATTCAAAATAAAGCTAAGACTTGTTTCTCCTGAAAAAATACATTAGTATTACTTGCTTTTTAAGGTTCCACTCCATAGAAAAATATTACTAAAAGAAATAATAATTTATATTGATTCTTAATTTTAGGAAGAACTATATTAAATTCTTCCAACTGTTTTAATTTGTGACAACTGATCAAGAGCAGCCCCACTATTTAAGAATAAAAGTCATAAATCCTTTGTGTTTTTCATAAAGTCCAAATGGATATCAGAGGATCTACCCCTTAAGAAAATGTTATTTTGGGGGCAGAGCCAAGACGGTGGAGTAGAAAGATACACAAAGGCAGGCTCTGGCCACACAACCCATAAAATACCTGTACAGAGGGACTCTCAGCAAATTTTGGAGCATCAGAAGTGGAGAACAATAGAGTGGAGGAGATTTCCAGCCCAGGGTAACCTGAAAGGCCCACAGGAAACGTTGGTTGCATGGGAACTGGAGTGGAGCCCAGCCCAGCCTTGACTGTGCAGTGCTACTTTGGGAACAGGACACCTCAGGGATAAAATCTCCTGTTGCAGAATCACCAGTCCCAGTAGCTGCGGGTTCGCAGATCCTTCAACCCACAGGCCCCAAAGGTCAGTGACTGGGTTTCTTCAGCTGGCCAGGAAAGGAGGAGGGCCTTCCCATAGCTACAATCTTAGGCAGCCACCACAGAGGCCACTGCAGGCAGCAGCAGTTCCCATCTCAGTGCCTACAGCAGCCTGCATCCATTGTTGGATTGTAAAACGCGTGGGGGCACTAAGGAGCTAATTATTACGTTGGCCCTGTGTAGAGGCCCTGAGGGAGCTGGTCTTTGTCTCACACTGAATGGTGGCCCTGTCCTCACAGTTTGACTGAATCCCAGCCCCTCAGTGCTGTCTTGGTGTAACTGGAGGCCAGGTGCCTGTGGAGAAGTAACTCCTAAGATTCTAGGCACAAAAATCTCTTTCTCCTCTCATACCAGTGTACATGCTTGATTGTGCCACCTTGGAGGAACTGAGACATTACAGATCCGCAGAGTATACCCTACTCTTCACAAAGGATCCAAAAGTCAAGTAACTGGTTTGGAAAATGCCCAAAAATGGGTAAAAAGTAAGACCATAGAAGGTTACTTTCTTGGTGAACAGTTATCTTCTCCCATCCTTTTGGATGGGGAAGAACAACGATTATCATCAGGGAAAGACATAAAAGTCAAGATTTCTGTATCCCAAACATCCAAAATAAATATTCAATAATCTCAGGCCATAGAAAATCTCAGAAAGGATTTTGAAAATCAAGTAAGAGAGACAGACGAAAAACTTGAAAGAGAAATGAGAGTGATGAAAGAAATGTATGAAAAACATGTCAACACCTCACTAAGGAGACCCCAAAAATGCTGAAGAAAATAACACCTTGAAAAATAGGCTCACTCAATTGACAAAAGAGGTTCAAAAAGCCAATGAGGAGAAGAATGCTTTCAAAAGCAGAATTAGCCAAATGGAAAAGGAGGTTGAAAAGCTCACTGAAGAAAATAATTCTTTAAATATTAGAATGGAACAGATGGAGGCTAATGACTTTATGAGACATCAAGAAATTACAAAACAAAACCAAAAGAATGAAAAAATGGAAGATAATGTGAAATATCTTGTTGTAAAAACAACTGACTTTGAAAATAGATTCAGGAGAGACAATTTAAAAATTATGGGACTACCTGAAAGTCTTGATCAAAAAACAAAAAGAGCCTAGACATCATCTTTGATGAAATTATCAAGGAAAATAGCCCTGATATTCTAGAAACATGGGGGAAAACATTGAAGGAATCCAACAATTCCCTCCTGAAAAAGACCCAAAAAGAGAAACTCCTAGGAACATTGTGGCCAAATTCCAGAGTTCCCAGGTCAAGGAGAAAATATGGCAAGCAACTAGAAAGAAACAATTTGAATATTAGGGAAATACAATCAGGATAGCACAAGATCTAGCAGCTTCTACATTAAAGGATTGATGGGTGTGGAATATTACATTCCAGAGGTTAAAGGAACTAGAACTAAAACCAAGAATCACCTACCCAGCAAAACTGATAATATTTCAGGGGAAAAATGGTTTTTCAATGAAATACAGGACTTTGAAGCATTCTTGATTAAAAGACCAGAGCTGAAAAGAAAATTTGACCTTCAAACACAAGAATCAAGAGAAACATGTAAAGTTAAACAGCAAAGAGAAGCCATAAGGGACTTACTAAAGTTGAACTGTTTACATTTCTACATGGAAAGACAATATTTGTAACTCTTGAAACTTTTTTCAGTATCTGGGTAGTTGGTGGGATTACACCCACACCCACCCACACACACACACACACACACACACACACACACACACACAGAGAGAGAGAGAGAGAGAGAGAGAGAGAGACAGAGACAGAGACAGAGACAGAGACAGAGACGGAGAAAGAGACGGAGAGCACAGATTGAATTGAAAAGGATGGGAATCATATCTTAAAAAATGAAATTAAGCAGTGAGAGAGAAATATATTGGGAGGAGAAAGGGAGAAATAGAAGGGAGGAAATTATCTCTCATAAAAGAAGCAAGTAAAAAACTTCTCAGTGGTGAGAAAAAGAGGGGAGGTGAGAGAAAAAACATGAAGCTTACTCTCATCACATTCGACTAAACGAAGGAATATAATGCACCCTCATTTTGGTGTGAAAACCTATTTTACAATACAGGAAAGTGGGGCAGAAGTGGATAAGTGGGCTGGAGAGGTTGATCGAAGGGAGGGCAGTGGGAAAAGGGAGCAATTTGAAGTCAACACTTGGCGAGGGAGAGGATCAAAAGAAAGAATAGAAGTAATGGAGGGCAGGATAATATGGAGGGAAATATAGTTAGTCTTATACAACATGATAATTATGGATGTTATTTGCAAAACTACACAGATATGGCCTATATTGAATTGCTTGCCTTCCCAACCAGAATGGGTGGGGAGGGAGGGATGAAGAGAATTTGGAACTCAAAGTTTTAGGAGCAACTGTTGAATATTGTCCTTGCAACTAGGAAACAAGAAATACAGGTAATGGAGTATAGATAGTTATCTTGCACTACAGGACAAAAGAGAAGATGGGGATAAGGGAAGGTGGGGATGTTAGAAGGGAGGGTAGATTGGTGATAGGAGCAATTAGAATGCTCAGTCTTTTGGAGTGGGTTGAGGGAAATGGGGAGAAAATTTGGAATCCAAAATTGTGTGGAAATGAATGTTGGAAACTTAAATAAATAAATTTAAATGAAAAAAAATCCTGCTATATGAAAAAAAAAAAGAAAATGTGATTTTCTTGTCCAATTGAAGGAAAATGGAATGCTGATTTTTGCAGTGAATATAGATTTTTTATTTTAGTAAACCACAGAAAATGACTATTTAGCTGAATCCATGTGATTTTGCCAAGATCAGTACTATAGCTACAGCATGTTTTTTATGTCTAAGTGCTCTTAATTTAACCATATGTAATAGGTGTTTATCTACATATTTCATATGATTATATATGCATGCTATTATTTCACACAAAATTTGTCTTTATTAGTTTTAATACATAAACAGTTCACTTTCTTAACACTTAACCAACCGTTTGCTTTCTACTGCCTCCTCTCCTCCCCTATTGCATTGTCGCTGAGTTCCAATTATCATTGATAGGACAAAAGTACGTATTGGTAGAGCCATTTGACTTTCTCTCACCTTTTAAAAAGTCTACCTTTTTTGTCTTTTGCTTGTTGCTTGTCTGAATTTAATGCATTCATTGAAAAACATTTTGGAGTATTTTGTTATCTAAGATCATGAATAAAGGCAAATACATAACGTTAAGAAATCAGTGTACACAAATTCAAGTCTTCTTTTGAGGAGACAAGGATAAATATTAAGGACAGCATTGTGCATTGAATTGTACTGCAATGAGAAAATAAGAGTGAATCAGTCAACCAAGAGCATTAATCAAGCGACAAGTTTGTACAAAATGTTGCATTGGTCGTGTGAAGATTTTATAAAAACTAGAAGGTGACATGGGAAAAACATGAAATCTCAAAAATTTTGCAAATACTTTTAAACTTACTCTAGCTTATTTGCCAAATTAACCTAATCTTTCACAAGCCTTTTTTTTAAATTTCATAGAACTTTTATTCAACTTCATTATCATCATTGTCCATGTCTATCTTTTTTCATTCTGAGTTTCTCATAGCCATAATGTCTTCAGAATATGAGGTAATTCTGCTAGGTTTTTCCAATTCTACTTAATAATTCAGAACCACACTTAGAAGCATTTTCCTTTCTTTTGGTCATCTCAACAGGAGTATTGTCAGTAAGACAGGATAACATTTCCATATGAATACACTTAGTAACAAGACAAAAAGATGGACATAGGAATGACTGTCTGATACTGCAAATATATAATTTTACAGCAGGTACACTAAGTGCAGAATACTAAATGGATACCTAGTTCATACTATGTTCTTTCAGTGCCTTTATGGAATTTCCATTAGCTAGGTGACTGTGGGAAAGGAATTTCATTGTTCTGCTTCCACAGCAAATAGTAAAGAAACCAGTCCCCTTCCCATGTGGGAGCTGACTCACTACCATCTGCTTAATGACCAGCCATCCAGTGGGGAAGTTGGGACTATATATTTTATCTATGGAATCTGACCTGAAGGAAGGGAGCTTAAGAATTGAGAGATTAACAAAAGAACGCTTAAAGTAGGAGCCACCAGAATCAAGATGTGCTTGCTTAATAAGCCTTTTCAATATTAACTGACACATCCAGCACATAATTATCCCTCCATTTTCTGAACATGGATCCC
This sequence comes from Bettongia penicillata ogilbyi, assembly GCA_023548195.1. Lineage (NCBI taxonomy): Eukaryota > Metazoa > Chordata > Mammalia > Diprotodontia > Potoroidae > Bettongia > Bettongia penicillata. Next base: position 762,375 of record JAJHZJ010001031.1, on the reverse strand, counting down.
ATGATCTGGGATGGGAAACATGCATGTAATGGGAGTTTCAGAAAGGTTGTAATCCTGAGGAAAGCTCATATGCTCTAGTCTTAGAATGTGGTTTATATGAGATTAATTAATGCCAAATAAGACGGTGGCAGACAGGTGTGGAATGAAGCTAACTACAAGCCGAAAGAAGCTGTATCTTGTCCCCATTCTCTTGAATTCTGGTTGACAAAGGGAACCCTGAAAAACAAACCTTAGTACATACCTAAGTCTTAGTAAGCTTACTTTTTTTTTTTCAAATGTGGGGAAAGGAGACTGGAGGAGCTCAAAGCAAAAGAATCAGTGAGATGACTGTCTTTCTGGTGTAAGTAAGAGGTAACACATACTTGAGTTTAGGTGGAGTGGAGAGAAGGAGGTTGAGAATGAGGATGCTGTGGTAATTTGATAGAATATGACAACTGATTGGCTATTAGATGATGGATAAGAAAGGGTCACTTTTGAACCTAGGTAGCTGAGAAGACGGTGGTTCCCTCAATAAAATTAGGGGAATGTAGGGCAGCCAAGTTTGAGGTTGAGGAAAAGTGAGGGGAGTTATTTTTGAAACATTATTTGCAGTTTCTAAACAAAAGTCCAAGATAAGAAGATAACAATCTGAGAGTTGGAGATAGGTAATTTTTGTGGCCCCTTTTTATTTCTTCTCTGGAAGATTTTTAAGGTGACAGTAGAAGTGACCTGGGATTAAGCATTATAGGGATTTGACCATAAAATGATAAAATGAGTAAACATTTAAAGATGGAGTGTAGAGTTTAACACTTCTTTGAATAGGTTAAAACTATATTAGCACATTGATGAGGAAAATGAATCCAGGATAGCGCTATAAACAAAGGAAAAGTTTGAAAGGACAGAGAAGAGGTAGGCAAAATCCCCTGAAAAAACTGTCATTATGTGCATATGTATACATTGAAGTAGTGTGACAAAGGGAATCAAGCACTAGATTTTGAATCAGAAGACCTGAATTTAATACTGTCTATAAAATCTATTTGCTTTATGACCATGGTTTTGTTTTTTGGCTTACTTGATGAGTTATGGTTGCTTTCCTTTGTTCTCAAAGAGAACAAAAATAGCATTACTATGTTGGGGTCAAGACACAGAGTAGTCTACTGTGGCTGATCAGATGATCAGATTATCAGACTAATAAGAGATGGGAAACCTATGCTACAGGTCAGACACAAATAGTCCATATGAACACTTAGATTAGTGATGTATCAAAATTTATGCATCTCATATTTCTTTTGAGCTACTCCAAATATCCTTTGCTTATACAGCACAGTGCTTTTTTTTGATACAAGTATGCCATGCTGAGCAGTCTTGTGCCAGTGTCTCCTGTGACTCACAATCAATTTCTAAGTTCTTCTACATTGTTTTCTTTTCTTCCAGTCACTTCTTCTGGTCTCCATGTGGACACGTCTTGTGTGATTTCCATGTAAAATAGTATTTTAGGCAAATTTATGTCTGACATTAAGCAATGTAGCCAGTCTAATGGAGGAGTTGTGCAGTTTTGCTTGAGAAATGATCTCAGAATCCAGTACCTTATCCTACCAGGTTATCATCAGAATCTTCCTAAGACAATTCAAAAGGGAGCAATTCATTTTCCTAGCATGACACTGATACATTGTGGAGGTTGCACAGGCATACAACAATGAGGTCAGCATAATGGTTCTGTAAAGTTTCAGTTTGGTAGGTAGTCAGCTTTTCTCTCCCACACATTCCTTCAGAGCCTCCCAAACACAGTTATTTATGGCAGCTCTGTGCATTAACCTGACCATCTACCTGTACATTCCCGGAAATTATACTTCCAGGATAAGTGAACTTATGAAAAATGAAAAATTTCTTCATTTGTCTGTAACCAATGATTCTACACACGGATAGTGTGGTGCTGGCTGGTGGAGAACCTCTCTTTCCTTGGTATTAGTCATCAAGACATTTTGTAATACAAAGTGCAGAAAATCAATCCATACTTTACTGCATCTGAGCCTCGGAGGTTGCATTTACTGTACAATCATCTGCAAGCAAAAAGTCAGGCACCAATTCTCCCTCTACTTTAGTCTTTTTGTTTGTTTGTTTGTTTCATTTTATTTAATTTATTTTAATATAAACTTATTTATTTAACTTTTTACATTCATTTTCACAAAATTTTGGGTTCCAAATTTTCTCCCCATTTGTCCCCTACCCCTACCCCAATACACCAAGCATTCTAATTCCCCCTATCACCAATCTGTCCTCTCTTCTATCATCCCTCCCTTCCCTTGTCCCCATCTTCTCTTTTGTCTTGTAGGGCCAGATAACTTTCTATTCCCCATTACCTGTATTTCTAATTTGCAAGTAGCAAGAACAATACTCAACAGTTGTTCCTAAAACTTTGAGTTCCAACTTCTCCCCATCCCTCCCTCCCCACCCATTCCCTTTGGGAAGGCAGGCGGTTCAATATAGGCCATATCTGTGTAGTTTTGCAGATGACATCCATAATAGTCGTGTTGTGTAAGACTAACTATATTTTCCTCCATCCTATCCTGCCCTCCATTGTTTCTATTCTGTCTTTTGATCCTGTCCCTCCCCTACTGTTGACTTCAAATTGCTCCCTCCTCCCATTGCCCTCCTTTCCATCATTCCCCCCACCCTGTTTATCTCCTTCTCCCCCACTTTCCTGTATTGTAAGATAGGTTTTCATACCAAAAAGAGTGTGCATTTTATTCCTTCCTTTAGGTGAATGTGATGAGAGTAAACTTCATGCTTTTTTCTCAGCTGTCCTCTTTTTCCCTCCACTAAAAAGTCTCCTGCTTGCCTCTTCTATGAGAGATAATTTGCCCCATTCCATTTCACCCTCTCTCCTCCCAATACATTTCCCTTATACATTTCCCTTAATTTTTTAAAGACATGATCCCATCCTATTCAATTCACTCTGTGCTCTCTGTCTCTGTGTGTGAGTGCATGTGTGTATGTGTGTGTGCGCACGCATATGCGTATGTGTGTGTGTGTGTGTGTGTAATCCCACCAACTACCCAGATACTGTAAAGTTTCAAGAGTTATAAATATTGTCTTTCCATGTAGGAATGTAAACAGTTCACCTTTGGTAAGTCCCTTATGACTTCTCCTTGCTCTTTGCTTTTTCATGCTTCTTCTCATTCTTGTGTATGAAAGCCAAATTTTCTTCTCAGCTCTGGTCTTTTTATCAAGAATGCTTGAAAGTCCTCTATTTCACTGAAAGACCATTTTTCCCCTGAAGTCTTATACACACTTTTGCTGGGTAGGTGATTCTTGCTTTTATTCCTAGTTCCTTTGACTTCTCGAATATCATGTTCCATGCCCTTTGATCCCTTAATGTAGAAGCTGCTAGGTATTGTGTTATCCTGTTTATATTGCCACAATACTGGAATTGTTTCTTTCTAGCTTCTTGCAATGTTTTCTCCTTGACCTGGGAATTCTGGAATTTGGACAAAATGTTCCTAGGATTTTCTCTTTTTGGATCTCTTTCAGGCAGTCATCAGTGGATTCCTTCAATATTTATTTTGCTCTCTGGTTCTAGAATATCAGGGCAGTTTTCCTTGATAATTTCATGAAAGATGATGTCTAGGCTCTTTTTTTGATCATGACTTTCAGGTAGTACCATAATTTTTAAATTGTCTCTCCTGGATATATTTTCCAGGTCAGTTGTTTTTCCAGTGAGATATTTCACATTCTCTTCCATTTTTTCATTCTTTTGGCTTTGTTTTGTGATTTCTTAGTTTCTCATAAAGTCATTAACCTCCCCTTTCCATTCTAATTTTGAGAGAACTATTTTCTTCAGTGAGCTTTTGAACCTCCTTTTCCATTTGGCTAATTCTGCTTTTGATAGCATTCTTCTCCTCATTGGCTTTTTGAACCTCTTTTGCCAGTTGAGTTAGCCTATTTTCCAAGGTGTTTTTTTCTTCAGCATTTTTTGGGGTCTCCTTTAGCAAGGTATTGACCCGTTTTTCATGCTTTTCTTGCATCTCTCTCATTTCTCTTCCCAGTTTTTCCTCCACCTTTCTACCTTGATTTTCAAAATCCTTTTCGAGCTCTTCCATGGCTTAAGTCCATTGGATATCTATTTTGCATGTTTGGGATACAGAGACCTTGACTTTTATGTCTTTCCCTGATGGCAAGCATTGTTCTTCCTAATAAGAAAGGAAGGGAGGAAACATCTGTTCACCAAAAAAGTAACCTTCTATGGTCATATTTTTTTTCCCCTTTTCTGGGCATTTTCCAAGCCAGTTACTTGACTTCAGAGATTCCTCTCCACTCCTGCTCCTCACTTCTAGATCTGCCTACCTAGTGCTTGGGGTCTGAGATTCAAATGCTGCTTCCCAGCCTCAGGGCTTTCGGTGGTGAGTAGGGCTGCTATTCTGGGTAAGATTAAATTCAAGTTGTCAGGTGGGGGCAGGGCCACCTCCCAGTCTCAGTTCCCCCAGGAGGTTTATTCAGAGACCTTCAGTAATGGACCCAAGCTCCAGCCTGCTTTGGGAGCTCCTGTCCATGCTTCCCCTGCCACTTCCTCCTGAGGGTGCCTGAGTTATGGAGACATCCCAGTCCACTCTCGGCCAGCCCAGAAGGCTCTCTCACTGACTTGTGTGCCTGTGGTTTGAGGAACCTGCACAGCGGCTGGTGATTCTGTCCCTGAACCCTACTCAGATCTGTTCCTCTTGGGGTCATGTGGCCAAGGCAGGGCTGTGCTGTGCTCTGGGTCTGGTGCCCAATGAACCTTTGGTATCAGTTTTTCAGGGCTCTCTGGAACAGAAATCTCCTCCACTCCTTTGCTGTACAGCTTCCACTGCTCCAGAATTTGGTAGGAGTTCCTCTTTACAGGTAATTATGGGCTGTGGGTTTCAAGCTAACATATGTGAATCTTTCTACTTCACCATCTTGGCTCCTCCCCAATACATCTGCTCTACTTTAGTCTTCACTTACATCCTTTTGAAGTTAAATAATTTACCATCAGGATGGTAGCTGATCTTGAAGTTATTTTTATCCTTAATGATGGCATATGACAACATCATTGAAAAAATCATGCTAAAAAAAATGGGAGGTAGTACTTAACTTGGATTCGTTTCATTGCCAATTGTGAAAATCCAAGACATTAACCTAGACCCTGTGCAAGCATGCCAGGATGAAACTAGCGTACAATACTGATAAACTACTCTTGGCAACCAAATATTTCCATAATCTTCGAAAAAAAACCTGCAACTGACAGTATCGAAGGCTTTGGTCAGACCAAGAAATATCTACATACCTCTGTTATGCTTCTGGCATTTCTCCTGCCATTGTCAGGCAGCAAATGACATATCAACCTTCCTTGGCCCTGTCTGAAATCACTCACTCTCTTCAATAGATGACCATCTTCCACTTCAAAGATTAACCAATTAAGGAAGACTCTGATAAAAATTGTACTGGGTAAGGTGGCATAGGAAATTCCAGGTGATCTTGTGCCCTCCCTGCTTTGGTATTTCCCAGCATACTCTGTGCTCTCTTCTGTCCTTTTGGTCTCCATGCTCGTTCCCATCCCAACTCCCTCACCGTGTCTCCATCATGGCCCCACTGCTGGTGCTCCTGATGCTGGGCCTGCCACCCTTTCGAGGACCCACTCCTCTATGGCCACTGCCATCCTCTCCTTAAGAGGCCTCCTGTGGCCCCGTGCACCCCTGCCTCCTGCAGCATGTGTAAGGGCTCCACACTGAGAAGCACCAGGACTATGCTGAATTTCTGACCTATGAAATTAGTGAGGAGAGGAAAATCCAGAAACACAAATCCCTCCCCAAGATGTCTGAGGATTGGGAACTGAGGATTGGGGGTACAAGGGACAGAAGCCAAGTTAGTCGGAAGATAAACTGGCTAGAGGATCAGTGTCAACTGATTTTGTATTGACAACGGTATCCCAGCAATGTTTGACAATGAGCCACCAGAGGAATAGAAAGCCCAAGATCATCAGAAGCCTGAACTCACATCAACACTGAAATTCATGGTGGAGGCAATGAAGGATGATCCGAAGAAGGCCCTTGTACTAGAGCGTCACCATCTGGAGGATGAGGTTGGGCAAGAAGAAGAGAAGAGTGACATTGTCTCCATCCTGGAGGTTAGTTTTCAGTCCACCACCAAACCTGACTGGAAGGATACAAGCTACACATTAAACACAGATCCCCTGACTGGCCCTGTACCATCACATAATGAATTTATATTCTGATCAACACCATTATAAAGGAGCTGATTAAGCTGAGCATGGCCTTAGAGTACCAGCAGTACATCAACTTTCTCGAAGATCTTAAAGGATTTGTCAAGTGTCAGTACTGAGGCTTGAGGATGAGGGCCCTACTATGCACCCAGAATCCTTCCTTCCAAGAGATCATTATCTAGATGTTATCATAGAGAAAGTTCCTTAAAATGTCTCCAGGCATAAATTATGTTCTCTAACCCATTTCTTTCCTTTGTCTGCTGGTATTTTTGTATGCCACTACAGAATGAGTAACAATAAAACACTTGGATCCCTCACTCCCAAACAAAATACCAACATGCTGACAATGACCAAGATAGAGAGGCAGAGAAAGACAGAAAGTTACAGAGAGAGAAAGAGTGAGAGAGAGAGAGAGAGAGAGAGAGAGAGAGAGAGAGAGAGAGAGAGAGAGAGAGAGTGTGGAGGCAGAGAGAAAGCTCACTGTGATTATCATGGAAAAACGTATTTCTTTTTCCTGACTGATAATCATAGATTCTCAAATACAGAGGTAAAGGAAGCACCTGATCCAAAAGAAATCACCAATATTTGATTGTGATGATGATAGATAGATAGAGCTTTGATTGTAATTTCCTGGATTTAGGATTTCTAAAAATTTTGTACTCAGGAAAATAGAGCAATCACAAGATTTATTTTTATGCAATGGGGCAAGCAGGCAAAGCTTACACGTACACTACAAGGCATAATAAATAGATATTTTTTTTCCCCACATATAAGAAACTCATCCTACCCTGAGATGAAGTAGACATTTTGGGAAGATAACATGCTCAAAGTTGGGGTTTGAGATAATATATCCTAAGGATGAACTTGGTTGAGAACAGGTAATCAGTGTCACAAGTAAGAGAAGGAATTACTAATTAGACTCAGATAGGATGGAAAAATTCTTGAGGTCGCATATCAATATATCAGACTTGAGAGAAACTTGAGTAGGTATATTTTCTTTAGCTAGATTATAAACTGATAGGATAGGGTAACTTTAACCAAAAGAACAGGAGAATAACTCAAGAATCCAACAGCATATCAAAGATCCATTCATTCAGAAAATGCAAGCCTACCTATGCCACACAGTTAAAAGTGAAAAAGTACAAACTATTTTTCTTCCCTATACATGTCTATGAGCATTAGGACCACTTAAATGACACCATATTTGAGTCTTATTGCTATAAATATATTAAACTATAAAATCACAATAGAAAGTTTACAATTGTCACAGAGAGTTAGATATATACATTCATAGATGATACATATTCTCTGTGATCACAGGTCAGTTACTTAAAATCTCACTGCTACAGGCAGTTCTATAAATGGTTGTATAGAATTCTATAAATTATAGAGCAGGTACTTATCTGCAGTGGTAGAAGGAAATATACTTATTGGGATGAATGAAATCATAGATGAACCTTGATCTATACTCAGGAAAATTAACCTACCAAGGTATATCTAAACCTATTCTGCCACTCAGTCTGCATCTTAAAGATTTCCTGAAGCACAGGAAAGTGAAATGACAACCTATTTCATGTGTCTCTCTCACTCGCTTTCTCTCTCCCCCTTTCCCGTTCCTTCCCTCATTCCCTATCTGTTTTTCAGTCCCATCTAGTTCTTTGTAACCCCTTTTTTTGTGTTTTTTTTTTCTTGGAGATGGTAATGATACTGAAGTGGTTTATCATTTCCTTCTCCAGATTCTTTTAAACATGAGGAAACTGAAATAATCAGGGTTTAGTGATTTTCCCAGGGTTTCGCAGCTATTGAATTCAGGTTTTCCTGATTTCAAACCTGCCACTCTATCCACTTTGCCACCTATCTGCCCAATATCTTCCTATCATTTCTCAATTTATATCTTAGCATATCTGCCTGGTCTTTATGTCAAATCCAGCAGTGAATGTGTCTTTTTGTCTAATAAATCAGAACAATCTATGTGTCTAAAATGCACACATAGTTCCTCCATGGATTCTGCAAAAATGGATTGGCTCCCATTGTCAAAGCTCAGGTCACTTTTTTATTTTATTTTTACTTATTTTCTCTTCTTACCTCTCTTCTATCTTGGTTAATTCTGTAAATCTCCAAAATAAGACTTAAGTCTAGTTTCTATCTCATGTATACCAAATGTGGATGGTAGATTGCCAAGTTTTCCAAATCTGTATACAAAATGGTTATTGAGTATAAGGAAGTTTTTAGTTTTCCTCTCAGAAAAATTTAATGATCCCCAGAAGCCCCTTAACATAGAGAGGCAAAAAAGCACTTAGAAAAGATCATCAGTCTGACCCATCCTCTCTAAAAGATACTCTTGGTTTTGCATCATTCTTTATCTTCTTTTAAAATATTAAAAATGCTTCAGAGATGATTAGTCTTTTCTGCATCATAGAAGCTTTTGATAATTTAGTGAAACCTATAGATCCCTTTTTAGTAGAACATTTTAAGTGCATAAAATAAAATTCATGGAATTACAAAGAAAACTGATTGTATTGAAATATTTTTCTTTTTTTTTAAGTTCAGTTCCAGCAGATTAAGAATCTCTATTTTATTTTATTTATTTATTTTTTATTTTTAACACAGTTCATATCACATAACACAATTCCAGCTTTGGTCAGGTGATATTTCTTTTAAAGCATTCACAATATAGGCCACAAATAGATTTTTTTTTTAACATTAACCAACTGTGACACAAATAATTATATATTCTAACTTCATAAGCACTTGACCTAATTGTTTTCATGCTATTACTAAAAATTAAAGGACCCTAACTTTTTGTTGTTTGTCTAAACTCCTAAACTTCATAGCTTCATTTTAGACTTGACCTCGGATGTTCCCCTACCAACAATCTATACATTAATAGCTCTGTTATTAAGCTTACAAACCTTTTGACTATAGAAAATTGTAACTAAAAGTAGGAACATTGCAGGGAAACAATATCTCCCCAACTTCATGTAAGTTCCAGGCAGGAGTAGATTGTCAGCTTGCATTCAGTGAGGCTTAGGGTCTGCCAGATATCAGTGGAGAAATTGAGCCAGGAGAATCCTCCCGGAGCCCAGGCTGAACAGTTGCTCTCCCATCCTTCCATGAGATCACCTTTTTCAGTTCATACCACCATCTCACAGGCTTACTGGCATCAGGGATTGGAGGCTCTGACCACCTTTGCTGTTATTCATACCTGGAGTTAAACTCAGAAGAACAGTCACTTAATAGTCCCGCAGCATATTAAAAGAGCAAGTTCCAATAACCAGGTTTCAGATAAGACTATAATTTCACATTGGCATAGGAACATCTTTTGAGGCAAGTCTTAAATGGATTCCATGCTTTTCTATACCTGTTCTACTTCCTGATTAAATAACAATCATAAAATCAAATTTACCATTAAAACTTTAACTTTTCCATCAATGCCAAATTTTACCCGAAGTTACCTGCCTCTAGGAGACTTAGGCTAAAATTCATTTCCCCAAACTAAAGATGTCTCTGATTTAGTCTCAGTAATTAATTCAGTCAATAGTTTTAATACTAATTGCTTTTGCATCTCTTTGTAATGTGTACAATTTTTCTCCCCTCATCTCTCCCCTCCCCTCACCCCCTAATTCCTTGCATTCTGATTACCTCTTCCCTCAATGAGCCCTCTCTTCTATCACATCCTACCCTTCTCTTATCCTCATCTTAGCTCTTTTCTTGTAGGGAAAAATAAATTTATTTACCTCATTACCTGTCTTTCTTATTTCCTGGTTATATGCAATAATAATTCTCAACATTCGTTTTTAATACTTTGAATTCCACCTTTTTTCCCTCTCTCATTTCCTACCCATCCTCACTGAGAGGGGAAACAATTCAATACAGGCTATATATGTGTTGTTTTGCAAAAGACTTCCATAATAATTATGTTGTGTAATACTGCCTTCTATTCTACTCAATACCCTCTTATTTTATTTGCTCATTTGACCTTGTCCTTTCCCAAAGGTGTTTATTTCCAGTTACTCCCTTCTCCCATTTGTCCTCCCTTCTATTATTCCCCTCACCCAACTTGTTGCCTCTTCCCCTACCTTCTTGTAATATAAGATTGATTTTCATACCAAATTTGTGAGCATGTTATTCCCTCCTTAAGTCATATGTGGAGAGAGTATCCTCACTTTTCTCCTCTTACCTTCTCCCTTTTCTCCTTCATTGAATAAGATTTTTCTGTATCTCTTTTATGAATTATACCTTGCCCTATTCCATTTCTCCCTTTCTCCTCTCATGAATGCTTGAAAGTCCTTTATATCATTGAATGACCATTTATTCCTTGAAATATTTGCTGGGTAGGCAATTCTTTGTTTTAATCCCAGTTCCTTTGACTTCTGGAATATCCTATTGCAAGCCCTTCGATACCTTAATATAGAAGCTGCCAGTTCCCGTATTATCCTGATTGTATTTCCACAATACTCAAATTGTTTCTTTCTAGCTGCTTGCAATATTTTCTCCTCGACCTTGGAACTCTGAAATTTGACCACAGTATTCCTAGGAGTTTATCATTTTGGATCTCTTTCAGAAGGTGACTGGTGGATTCTTTCAATATTTATCTTGCCCTCTGATTCTAAACTATCAGGACAGTTTTCCTCGATCATTTCTTGGAATGTAATGTCCAGGCTCATATTTTGGATCATGGCTTTCAGGTAGTCCCATAATTTTAAAATTATCTGTCCTGGATCTATTTTCCAGGTCTATTGTTTCTCCAATGAGATGTTTCACATTATCTTTTATTTTTTTTTTAACATTTCATTTTGTTTTCTAACTGCTTGGTGTATTTCCTCGTCATTCATTTCCCTGAACTCAAATCTCTCTTTCACAGTACTATTTTGTTCAGTTAGCTTTTGAACCTTCTCCTCTCTTTGGCTAATTTTGCTTTTTAATGCCTCCTTCTCCTCATTGGACCTTTTATTCCAATTGAGTTAGCCTCTTTTTAAAGGTGTTATTTTCCTAAGCATTTTTTTTTTCTCCTTTAGCAAGATGCTAACTCGTTTTTCAAGCTCTTCTATTGTCTAAGCTTAGTTTAAGTTCAATTTGGAAGTCCTGGAGGCAGGGGTCTTAACTTCCTTCATCAGTAAGCCTTGTTCTTCCTCATCCAAAAGGATGGGAGGAGACACCTGTTCACCAAGAAAGTAACTTTCTATGGTCTTATATTTTCCCCTTTTTTTGGGCATTTTCACAGCTAGTTACTTGGCTTCTGAATCCTTTCTCAAGAGATTAGACTCATCTGCTTGGTTCCCCTGGGTTTTGGGTGGGGTCAAGACTGTCATTCAGGGCTGCAGCTTAGATCAGCTGCTCCCTACCACCACAGGTTTGAAGCTGAGCTGCCTGAAACATGGATGCAGGTTGCTTCCCAGCCTCTGTAGCTGCCTACAATTTGCTGCCTCAGCCTCTGCAGTCGCCTGGAGCTTTTGCTGGAGAAACCCTTTTCCCTCTTGTCCATCTGGGAAAACTCTCTCCCACTGACCTTTGGAGCTTTCTTATTGCTTGTGGGTTGAGGTATCTGGGACCTTCCTTGCTAGGAACTCTTCCCAAAGGTCTGTTCAACTCTTGTTCCTCCCAGAGATGCATGGCCAGGGCTGTGCTCTGCTCTGCTCAGCCTCCCATGAGATATGCCTCTCCTCTTGGCCTTTCAGATTGTGTTTGGTTAGATATCCCTTTTGCTCTGTTGTTCTGTGGCTTCTTCTGCTCTAGACTTTGTTGAGAGTCATTTTACAGGTATTTTGTGGGCTATGGGGGAAGCTCTAGAATATATATGTCTTTCTACCAAGATCCTCTATTGTAATTCTTTTTAAACAGAAGTATCCCCTCTTATCTAACCTTTCTAAGTAACTCAAGGTATTTTCTATCCAAGGTTGCTGCATGGGGACCATGCTTTCTGTTGCTTTCACTCTAAAGATCATTCAATGTGAAAAATTATTGTTTTTAGTAATGCTTTCTATCTGAGTTCTGGAATTCTCAATCTTAGAGTTTCTTATAAGAAAACTCCCAAAATTCATGCATGCCAGAACATACCCTTTTCTTGCTGAAAGGTAAAATCTAAATGAGCAGGTAATAACTCAAAATTACAGAAGAAACCCACCCCCATCTCATGAAGTCAAGAAGAAGTGGGTTAAAATAAAGCCTCATTTTCTAGCTTTGTGACCAGGCACAAATCACTTAACCACCTTTGCCTCAGTTTCCTCATCTATAAACTATAAAAGGACACACCTCTCCAGTATCTTTGCCAATAAAACCCAAAATGAGGTCATGAAGTCTTGAAGAGAGCTGAAATGAATGATCAAGAATAAGGCAAGTTTCAAGTGGCATTCTGTGTACAGAATTCAAAATCACTCTCTCCTTTACATGAGATTCACATCCAAGATAAATGATTTGAATTTTCTTCTAAAACCTTCTGCAGGCACTGAGATTCAATTGTCACTTTTTTCCCCTTGAAGCAGTCATGGCTAATTTAGGTGGTTGGAGGAATGAGGAAATCCAATCTCTCCATTCCATACTGTTTATGACATTTTGAAGGGGCACTATGGGGAAAGGAAAGTTAAAGTTATTAAGAATTAATTCCAGAGAGTGGGATTAACTTGCTTTCATTAGCTACAAGAAGTTTTAGTAATTTAGTCCACAACTAATATGAATTAAGAGGCATGAAAGCAATATAAACAATGGTTGCTATAAAAATGTTAAGTGGCAAAACAAAAATCAACCACAAACCAATGGAAATTGAATGTTTTAAAATTAAAGGAAAAAGTCTGGTCTTAAGAAAGAGAGATGATAAAATGTACCCCCTACTCCTCCTTTGTGGTGGTGAGAGGCACACTTTTGTTGAACATTAAATATATTTTCAGATTTTTGAATGTTTTGATCAGTTTTCATAACTTCTTTTTCTTATATGGATGAGTCCTGAGGAACCAGCTTGACCCTGTGGCAAGATATAGACCAGTGTCACTGGAGATGGCCTTGGATGCAGTGACAATGTTATTGTGCTATAATAAAGTATAAATAGAAACATTCATAGAAACTTAAGAAAATTTCTATTCAAATGAAAGTGAATAAAATCATTCAGACAATCCTTATAATAATGATTAGGAGAAGAACTTTGAAAATATCACAACTCTTATCAACATAATGACTAGTAATGTCAGGGGATTGATGCTGAAAATGTCTTTGACCACTTGGAAGGACAGCGGTGAGCTATAGGTGAAGAATGGGGTATATATTCTCAGACATAGCCAATATTTTATTTCATTTGTATGAAACTGTACTTATTTTTATAAGGGAAAATCTTATGGGTCAGAGAAATGATAGGAAATGGACAGTAATGTAAAAAAATAGAAGAGATAATCAATTAAGTAACATGACAACTTTAATTTAATACTGTGTTTTATGAAAAATAAAAATGCACAATGACAATGTTGAATAAAAATCTTGTTTATTTGGTGAATGTGTCACTATAAATTTTGAATTCAATGCTTTTATGAAGTGATAAAGGAGGAATAGTGCAAGACAGGAGGGAAAAAGATCATACATCAGATATCTTTTTCTAAGAAACAGATTTTACACCATTTTTCTTCTGTTCTTCCTGTTTCTAATTTGACAACAATTTGCTACATCTTGTGAAAGAATATACTAAAACCTTTCTATCCCTGAATAATTTAAGCTGCCTTGCCTTCTCATTTCTCTCATTTCTTCATTTTTCTTATTATTAATGAGTTTGTATTCCCTTTATTTTGTGCAATAGAGAACTGAGATATGTTGCTCAATTTCATCTTGCCTCTGTCACAACGATTACAGTGACTTCTCCTCTGATTTCAAGTGGACTTTATATCTCCTAGTTTCCATCAATCATGGAAAATTTTTTTCCTCTCAGGCTACAGTACAGGATGAACTGGAGAAATTCAGAGGTGATGCCTTTATTTAATTTATGCTTGAAATTTCTTCAGTAACTATAACTTCATATAAAGTCTAGAGAAAATGAAACAGTAAACCATATGTCAGTGAATTTCTGAGAGATCATTTCCCAAGACATTGTCCCACCTAGAGGGTTTTAAGTGATCTCTGTTATGGATGCTGAATTCTGGAGAAAACCAAACTAAGTTTCTGAGTAGGAGCAGCAGCAACAACAAAAGTCTAAACTTAATGAATTAGTATTTAATAATCCCTTACTGTGTACCATGCCAGAAACCACTTTTCAATTCAGAGATACAATTGTTTCTAAAAGAACCATGAATTACTGCACCCAAAGGCAAAGGAATTTCACAGAATTTTAGACTTGCAAGGGAAATTGAAATTTTCAAGGGCAACTTATTCATTTTACAGGTGAGCAAATTGAAGTCCAGGGAAATGACTTATTCGGAGTAAAAGAGAATCAATGACCACACTGGAATAAAATCCAAATCACATGTCTAAACCCCTGCCACATCATACTAGTACTATATCTTTATTACAGCATTTGAAAATGTTATATTAATAGTATTTTATTAGGTATCATCAGAACAGTCTATACTTGTAAATAGTTACCTTCCAGATCTACATATCCAACTCTAATCTATTTCCCTAACTTCACTTCTCCATGACATTGACTGTCTCCCACTCAACAGAAATGATTCTTGATCAAGCCTTCCTAAACTCTTTACTGGTCTATTATTCCATTAGCTTATTTACTTTTCCTTTTGTCCACTTTCAATTTTCTCCTTCATAGAGATGCCAAATTAAATTCCCCAGGACACAGGACTGACTTTCATAGGCTTCCTCCTGCCTGTAAGATAAAATATAGACTTCAAAGAATGAATTGAAGATTCCTCAAATTCAGGATACAAACTATCTTTATTTTTTTTAATTTCCTTCCAAAGAATGCTATATTCTACCTAAAATAAATTGCTGGATTTTTGATTAACTTTATTTCAGAATCAGGGGAGATGATTTCAGATGCTGACTCAGCCACTTACTTAAATTGTACCCTTGAACAAGTCACCTAATTTTCATCAGCCTTACTATTCTCATGAAACAAAATGGGCTCTGTTTTGCCAAAGGCAGTGGTACTCAATGCTGCCAGTCATCCTCCCATTCATTAACGTATCTCAGTCATAATATGTTCTCTCTTGCTCTGATTGGCATTGTTAAAGACTCATCAGCATCTTCTTTCCTTCTCCATTCTTGTTATGAAGAAGAAACAAATTTCTCCTCTAATGTGCATGCCTGGCAATTAGTTTTTCTCCCTCCCTGGTCAAACCTTCTTCAGCAACTCCACTGGAATTTCTTTCCTATTAGAATTGAAAAGTGAAGTAAAATTCTTGAATATGATCCCTAAAGCAGATTTAAAGCATGTTTGTATAAATGTTATGCAGAAAATTTTAGGCATGTAAGTGGTAGGCTAAGAAGGATTATTACATTCTCCTCCTCTAAAGACTCTTATTAAAAATGCAACGGTAACCTGTGGAATTATTTTGAGTGTTTTCATTCCCAAGGTAGGTTCTGAAAATGCTATCTTTGTTAGTGAATTTCAACCACCAATATTGAATGATTACTGTCTACTGGTTTTGTTATTTGTTTGTTTGGGTGGTTGGCTTTTTTAGAACACTGTACTAGACCCAAGGCAGAATACATGTGGAAGAGAAAGGGAGAAAACAAGCATTTATGAAGCACCTGTTGTATGCTGTGCGTTGTGTTAAGCTTTGTAAACCTTGACTCACACAAGGACCCTGTTAAGCGTTATTATTATCCACATTTAAAGATTGAGGAAACCAATGCAAACAGAGGTTTAATGACATGTCCAAAACCACATTGCTAGGAATTGTCTGAAGTCAATTTTAAACTCATTTTTTCCTGACACCAGACCTAATACACAAAAAAATATTTCACCACCTAGATGCTAGGGTGATAAGAAAAAAAAAACATAGTTCTGCCTGGCTCTGCCTTGTCTGCCAAATAATATTTTGTTCCTCACAAGTTTGTGGTTTTATTTTATTTCTGATAAGAAACATCCCAAAATAATATTTTGCCTTCACCCCTGATATGAAATTGGTCCAGTTTCAGGAAGGCCATCCAAATTCATAGTATAAGAATCTAACTGTCAGAAGAATACTTTGGAGCATGCCCTCCTGTCTAGTATGTAGGCTTCAGGAACAAGAGTATCCATATGTCAAAACAAAAATATTGCTGGAGAATAAGATATAAAAACAGATAAAAAGATAACCTTGAATACTTCATGGCAAAGGAATGTTTCAAATGAAACATTACTCAAAGTATATAATATAAAGGACTAGGAAAAAAAAACACCTAAAGGGGTCTTGTGGGACAGTGAAGGAGTAATAAATCTAAAGTAAAAGCATGACTCTGTCTTTTTCTCTGTAAATGTGAGTAATTCCATTCACCTCAATAGAAGTCAAACTATAATATTTTAAGATGTCATTTAACTCTAAATTTATAAATTTCTTGTAGTAAAGTTACTACTGCCACTTCAAATATTATTAAAAATAGTAACGGTGCACCAAAGGGCAAGATGGATTAGTGAATAAAAGCATTGATCTTCGAGTCAGAAAAAATTGAGTTCAAGTCTCAAGTTCTGAGATTTACTGCCTTTGTGACCATAATCAACCAATTTAACTCTTAACTTTGGAAACTAAGACTCCATATGATATCACAGAAACAGGAGTCATGAAAATTACTTTTTAAGTTCTCAAAAGTCTTTCATTTCCATTATCTCATTTATCTTCAAAATGTTACAGTGTAAAATAAAGATATAATTGTAGAAGAGGAAATTTATCCCAAAATGGCCAAATGATTCTTTTATGCATTTCCTCCATGAAAGTCTTTTCCTAATTTTATTACAGTTTTGTCTTATTTTCTTTTAATTACATACTCTTGTGCAGTTTTTTATTGTGGAGAAGGAGAAGGAAGATGATGAGAAAGATCTTCTACAATAACTTTCTAAATTCATTCCTTGACTTTCATCATTCTCCCCTTCCTCAAATAATGGGAAATGGAAATGGAAGTTATCAAAACATTACAGAAATCTCTTTTTAACAGTTGCAAGCTTGGTAATATTAGGAAAGTCACCTATAATGCCTAAGTAAAAAGCCATCCCTGACTGTAGAGATTCTTTGAAAAAAAATATAGTTAGAAGGTAGCAAAAGAAAATAAAGAAATTTAGAGGGAACATTCAGATAGGTATAAAACAAACCATGCATATCAAAGTCTACAAAGATAAAAAAGGAGAAAAGTTTCAAAAAAGAATAGGTGATAAAGGATAAAACAAAAACATCAACCAAAACAATTGAATTTTGTTAAATAATAGGTCACTAGTGATAATCACAGTGAAAATTACAATAGAGTATTGGAGATGGAAAAAAAAATATGGAAGGTTAAAGAGTGATTCTCAGATCTTGAATTAAATTCCACCACTGAAATAATATCAGTTACTTTTGTCTAGGCTCTTTTCTTGATCATGGCTTTCAGGTAGTCCCATCATTTTTAAATTGTCTCTCCTGGATCTATTTTCCAGGTCAGTTGTTTTTCCAATGAGATATTTCACATTAGGTTCCATTTTTTTCATTCTTTTGGCTTTGTTTTGTGATTTCTTGGTTTCTCGTAAAGTCATTAGCCTCCATCTGTTCCATTCTAATTTTGAAAGAACTATTTTCTTCAGTGAGATTTGAACCTGCTTTTCCAAGCATTCTTCTCCTCATTGGCTTTTTGAACCTCTTTGGCCAAATGGGATAGCATATTTTTCAAGGTGTTATTTTCTTCAGCAATTTTTGGGTCTCCTTTAGGAAGTTATTGACCCATTTTTCATGTTTTTCTTGCATCCCTCTCATTTCTCTTCCCAGTTTTTCCTCCACCTTTCTAACTTGATTTTCAAAATCCTTTTTGAGCTCTTCCATGGCTTGAGCCCATTTAATATCTATTTTCGATGTTTGGGATAAAGAAGTCTTGACTTCTATGTCTTTCCCTGATGGTAAGCATTGTTTTTCCTCATCAGAAAGGAAGGGAGGAAATATCTCTTCACCAAGAAAGTAACCTTCTATGGTCTTATTTTTTTCCCATTTCTGGGAATATTCCCAGCCACTTACTTGACTTCTGAGATTCCTTCCACCCCTGCCTTGCCTCCAGATCTGTCCAGCTAGTGCTTGGGGTCTGAGATTCAAATGCTGTTCCCCAGCGTCAGGTTTCCAGACCCTTATTACAATTATTTCAAAGTGTACTAAGTATAACATTGAAGATATCACTTCTCATCCATCCCCCACTCCAGCAAGTTTAACATCCTTGAATTTTCCTTAAAATGCATTTTAACATTTTTCAGAGAAAATGTCAATTGTCTATGGAGGCTTAACTCAAATCCCTATTGGAATTGTAATATTACATTGTTTATTTTTCTAAAAAGTAAAGAGACATCAAGTTAATATAATTCTTTTCAAAAAGCAACAATAATATGTCCTCAACTATTATAGACACTGAAAGTGCTATAAGCTTCTCTGCATCAAATTACTCAACTATCAGCAATGATAAAGGAAATAGAAGACCTTCCCCGCCCCTTAATAGACTCATAACCTGCTTTGACCTTTGAGGTACATGGAGCCAATGGTGGGAGAAACTTGTTGAACAGATGAAGCAGGAAAGGTGCAGCAAGAAGAGAAAGTCATGGGAAGCTCAGGGCTCAGGGAGAGAGCAAGAAGAGCAGAGCCCCTAGCATGAGTGAGACAGGGAGTAATTTTGTTTAAGCAAACTTGTTTGTGGGGAGGCCTGATGGAGGAAAGGGTTGGGGATGGTGGTTCTCCCTCTTTTACAAACTTCCTTGTTACCATGGTGGAACTGGCTTTGTGGTATCTGAATAAATATTTTGGTTTCATCTTTGAGGAAGAGAGTTTATATTTTTTTCAAATTTACCCTGAATACACCCCTGCATATCCATAGTGCCTGCTGTGGGTATGGAATTGGTGCTACACTAGTTAGAGTTTTTGTACGCTGTAACTTTCATGCTATTTACAAAGAAAAAAAAATAAACAGGTTTTCTTTGGGGAAACTTATTAAAATATTGAAACAAGAAAGATATGCCCAGTTCTTTGAGTATCTGTTAAGAAGGATTGGGGAGGATTGCTTCATTCACACTTTGATAAAGAACCAAGAATATAGGGGCAATTGATGTGTGATTGGAAATTGGGTGGGGAAAGAAGGCAGGTAGTATGGGGCACGTGGAAGGGAAATCGCTAATGGATATGGCACTGAAGTTCTGTTAAGATATTATTAGGAGACCGATTAACTCTGATCCATGTCACCATGGTATTAGTTTATTAACACAGCCACACTATCACAAAGTTATTAGCAACATTTGGTGCTCTATTGGTCCTACTGTGAATGTCTTAAGCTTATTTAAGACTTAGAGATCATGGAAGTTAGCTATATTTAAAGGCCCTTAGGGCAAGTCCTAGCTAGTTTCCCATGATTTAGCACACAGTCTCAGAATGTGAAGATTAGTTAATATATAAAATTATTTGTTATATGTACCTTTTCAGAGTTCTATTCACCTCCTCAAATTCTTTTCTGTTCATTTTGAGGTTAGATTTCTCAAGTTCAGAGAGGGGTAGGTTGAGGTCCCCCACTAATAAAATTTTGCTGTCTATTTCTTCCTGTAACTCCCTTAACTTCTCTAAGAATTTGGATGCTATAGCACTTAAGCATATATGTTTAGTAATGAAATTGCTTCTTTTTTTATGGTGCCTTACAGCAGAATGTAGTTTCCTTTCTTATCTCTTTTGGGTAGATCTATTTCTGCTTCTGCATTGTCTGATATTAGGATTGCTACTCCTGCTTTTTTAAAGTCAGGTGAAGCACAAAATATTCTACCCCAACCTTTTATGTTTACCCTGTGGGTATGCCCCTATTTAAAATGTGTTACTTATTGGATTATGGTTTTTAATCCCTTCTGCTATCCATCTCTGTATATATAACATACAATAAAAACTCCTTTTTCACAAAATAGACTAATGAATGTGCCTAACATATTTTCCTAGTTTCCTCAGTCCACCAAAATATAATTAATATGCAATATCATTATAATTTGAAGGCCTTTTAGAACTTAGCCTAAGACCTATGAGTGCTTGAAATAACTGAGATATGTTTGCATTTAATTAAGGTATCAAGAATGGGATGGAAAAGTTTCATTCCCGTCCTTATACTCAGACAGTTTTCTGGGGCACTGAGAGGTCAAGCTACTTTCCTCATGCCATTCAGGATTCAAGAATATCTTTTTCAGATGAGAAGAAAGTAATTATTTTTTGTAATTTGTAATCTCCATCTAAAGTTTATAAGGAGTGTGATGTCGACAATTACTAGGGAAATCAGTTTTATTGAAACACAGGTAACACCACACTCATTTGTATTTGCTTCCTACTTCATTACCTTGAAACTCCTTCTCTCTTTAAAGTAAAAGTATGAACAAATCAATGAAATCATGGAAAAAATACAAATATTATGTGGAAGAAGAATTAATCCCATGGTTGATGATTAGATAAGGTAAAATAAATATTGATTAATCTTTTAATTTTAGTGACATTATCTTTTTAGCATGCTATATTATGTAGTATTGTATAATTTCTTTATTTTCAGTTTTCAACATTCACTTTCATAAGATTTTCAAATTCTTTTTTGCCACTTGTGATAGCCAAGATTGCAGAGTGACCAGTAATTGCTATATCCCTCCCTTTGTTTACCTGAAGGACCTCCAAGAATATCTCCCCAGGAAAAACCATGGAACAGTGGGAGCAGCAGAAGGGGTAGAGAGACTTGTAATCTATGAGGCTAGAAAGATCACTAAAAAAATTTCCTCTTGCTGTGGCTGAAGGGGTTCAGTGCAGGATCAGAGCTGTACCAGATAGCCCCACTTCAACAAACCTGGAGAAGATCCCAAGTCCCAGGCATGTGAAGACAGCAACTGCCACAACAGAACCCCAGGCATGCCTCTGCGCCTCAGAGGAATTGGGAAGACACTAGCACTGAAGGTATCACTCACCATTGAGGATGTCTCTGCTCCCCTGTCAGCAGGGGAGACTTCCTGTGCCAAGATCACCCCTCTCTCTTTCTTAATGAGCTAGCTCCAGGGTAACTGCAAGGAAACCCAAAAAAGACCTCACCTGGCCTCTGCTTTCCAACATTAGTCAGCTCAGCATCAGGTAAACTGCAGCATTTTAGCTTCTAACTGAAATAACCACAGGTTACAATACACAAAGCCTCAAGTTTTAAGCACCAGAAGGGTGGAAAAGAGTTCCCTGTGCTCCAGACTCAGAGATCTACTTTAAAAGCAAGGAAAGTAGTTACTACCATGAGTAAGAAACAAAGCAGAAAAGAAAAGAGCATAGAATCTTTCTATGGGGACAAGGACTAACACGCAAATAGCAAAGAAGTTAGCCTTGAGACTGTACTCCTATCTGAAACTTCAGAAGGGAATATGAACTGATCGGAAGGATAAAGAGCCTTCTTGGAAGACCTCAGGAAGGATTTTAAAACCCAAAGTAGAGAAATAGAAGAAAAACTGACCAATGACTTTAAAAATATGAAGAAAAGAAATCACAGAAGAATTTAAAAAGACAATTGGACAAATGGAAAAGGAAGCACAAAACCTAACTGGAAAAAATAACTCCTTAAAAGGAAAAATTGGACAGATGGAAAAGGAGATGTAAAAATCAATTGAAGAAAACAATTTGATAAAAAATAGAATCAGGTAAGAAGCTAATGAATCTATGAGACATCAAGAATAAATCAAACAGAATCTAAAGAATGAAAAGATAGAAGAAAATGTAAAATATTTATTTGGAAAAATAACTGACCTGCAAAATAGATCCAGGAGAGAAAATCTAAGGATTATTGGTCTACCAGAAAGACATGATGAAAAAAAGAGCCTGAAAAAATATCATCCAAAAAATTAAGGAAAATTTCCCAAAAGTCCTAGATACAGAAGGGAAAACAGTCATTGAAAGAATCCACTAATCACTTCCTGAAAGGGACCCCAAGCTGAAAACACCAAGGAATACCATTGAGAAATTTCAGAACTATCAAATAAAGGAGAAAATACTGAAAGCAGTGAGAAAGAAAAAGAAATCAAATAACAAGAAGCTATAGTCAGGATCACACAGGACCTTGCAACTTCTATATTAAAACATCGAGGGGAATGGAATACAATATTCCATAACACAAAGGAGCTGGGACTACAATCAAGAATTAATTATCCAGCAAAGTTAAGTATAATGTCTCAGTCAAAGATATGGACATTCAAGATGGCATTTCCAGATCTTCTTGATGAAAACATCAGAGTTCAGTAGAAAATTAGATCTTAAAATGCAGGTCTCAAGAGAGTCATAAAAAGATAAAAAGGTAAAAAACCATGTTACACAATATGGGCAAAATGTTCACATTCCTATAAGGGAAGATGATAGTTGTTACTCTTGAGAAATGCATATTTTTTATGAAATGTAAAGGGGATATATATAGATAGAGTGAGTGGGTATAAGTTAAATGATGAGATGATAGTAAATGTGATATAACGGTGCAAAGGTATTGTAATAGGAAACATGAAAAGAAAGAGGAATAAAAATAAATTACATCACAGGAAAAGGCACAAAAATATATTACAAGAGATGGAGATGAGCATTGTTTGAGAGGTACTCTCATCTGATTGGATTCAAAGAGGTTACAACGAACTCAGTTAAGTGTAGAAATAAAATTAGTTCTATAGGCAGTAGGAGGAGAAGGGGAAAAGAAAAGGGAGGGGAGGCTAAAAGGGAAGGAAGAAGTAGTAAAGGAAAAGTGGATTAAAAGGGTGGGGGGCTGGAAGAAGGGAGGGAAGACTCGGGGAGATGGTGGTCAAAAATTAAAACTCTATTGTGGAGGGGAAGGGAGAAGGGAGAAATAAAACATGCACAAGGGGGAAGGGGATGGAGGGAAAGACAGAGACAGGAATAATAACTGAATGTGAATGGGATGAACTCTTTCAAAAAACAGAGATGGATAGCAGAAGGGATTAAAAACCATAATCCAATAAGTAACACATTTTAAATAGGGGCATACCCACAGGGTAAACATAAAAGGTTGGGGTAGAATATTTTGTGCTTCACCTGACTTTAAAAAAGCAGGAGTAGCAATCCTAATATCAGACAATGCAGAAACAGAAATAGATCTACCCAAAAGAGATAAGAAAGGAAACTACATCCTGCTGTAAGGCACCATAGAAAAAAAAGAAGCAATTTCATTACTAAACATATATGCTCAAGTGCTATAGCATCCAAATTCTTAGAGAAGTTAAGGGAGTTACAGGAAGAAATAGACAGCAAAGTTTTATTAGTGGGGGACCTCAACCTACCCCTCTCTGAACTTGAGAAATCTAACCTCAAAATGAACAAAAAAGAATTTGAGGAGGTGAATAGAACTCTGAAAAGGTACATATAACAGATCTCTGGAGAAAATTAAGTGGGACTAGAAAGAAATATACCTTTTTTCAGAGATACGTGGCTCATATGCCAAAACTGACCATGACTAGGCCTAAAAATCTCACAATCCAGTGTAGAAAGGCAAAAATAGTCAATGCATCCTTCTCAGATCATAATGCAATAAAACTTATATATAATCAAAGGGCATAGAAATATGAACCAAAAACTAAATGGAAATTAAACAATCTATTCCTAAAGAATGAGTGGGTTAAATGAAAAAAAAAATTATAGAAATGATCAACAACTTTGTTCAAGTTAATAAAGAGACAAGATATCAAATCTTATGGGATACTACAAAAGAATTTCGTAGGGGAAGTTTTTATATATTTGAATGACTACATAAATAAAATAGAGAAAGAGGAGATGAATGAATTGGGTATTACGCTGAAAAAGCTCAAAAAAGGAAAAATTGAAAATTTGCAAGCAAATACCAAAGTAGAATACTGAAAACAAAAGGAGAGACTAATAAAATTGAAATTAAGAAAACTATTGTATAAATAAGGCTAAGTGTTGGTTTTATGAAAAAACCAATAAAATTGATAAACCTCTGGTTGATTTGCTTACATAAAGAAAGAACAAAGTCAATTTACCATTAACAAAATTGAAAAGGGTGAACTTACCTCCAATGAGGAAGAAGTTATAACAATAATTAGAATTACTTTGCCCAACTGTATGCTAAATTCAAATATCTTGAAAATAGATCCAGGAGAGACAATTTAAAAATTATGGGACTTCCTGAAAGCCATGATCAAAAAACGAGCCTAGACATCATCTTTCATGAAATTATCAAGGAAAACTGCCCTGATATTCTAGAACCAGAGGCCAAAATAGGTATTGAAGGAATCCATCAATCACTGCCTGAAAGAGATCCAAAAAAAGAAACTCCTAGGAACATTGGGGTCAAATTCCAGAATTCCCAGGTCAAGGAGAAAATATTGCAAGCAGCTAGAAAGAAACAATTCCAGTATTGTGGCAATAAAATCAGGATAACACAAGATCTAGCAGCTTCTACATTAAGGGATCGAAGGGGATGGAATGGGATATTCCAGAAGTAAATTCAACAATCTAACTGAGATAGATGATTATTAAAAAATATTAATTGCTCAGATTAAGAGAACAGGAAGTTGAGTACTTACATAGCCCTACCTCAGAAAAGGAAATTGAACAAGTCATCACTGTACTCCCTAGGAACAAATCTCCAGGGCCAGATGGATTTACAAGTGAATTCTATAAAACATGTGTAGAACAGTCAATTCCAATACTATACAGACTTTTTGGGAAAATTGGGGAAGAAGGAGTTCTACTAAATTATTTTTTAAGATATAAATATGGTTTTGATACCTAAATCAGAAAGAGCCAAAACAGAGAAAGTAAATTATAGACTAATTTCTCTAATGAATATAGATGTGAAAATTTTAAATATGCATTAGGCAAAAGAATACAGCAAATTATAATGAGAATAATGTATCAGGATCCGGTAGGTTTTATACCAGGAATGCAGGACTGGTTCAATATTAGAAAAAAAATTATTATCATTACTGATCATATGAGCAAGAAAGCTAGCAGAAACCACATGATTTTCTCAATAGATGCAGAAAAAATTTGTGACAAAATATAACACTTAGTCCTATGGAACACCCTGAAAACCATAGGAATAAATAAACTTTCCATAAAATAGTAAGCAGTATCTACCTGAAACCATCAGCAAGCTTTATATGCAATGGGGAGAAGCTACATGCATTTCAAGTAAGATAAGAGGTGAAACAAGGATGTCCATTATCACCACTGTTATTGAATGTGGCATTCGAAATTCTAGCTGTAGTAGTAAGAGATGAAAAAAATTGAAGGAATTAGAATAGGTGAAGAAAAAACTAAGTTATCACTCTTTACAGATGATGTGGTGATATACTTAGTGAATTCCAGAGAATCAAGTAAAAAACTACTTGAGAAATGAACAACCTCAGCAAAGTTGCAGGTTACAAAATAAACTCAGATAAATCATCTGCATGTCTGCATATTACTAACTAAGCCCAATTGTAAGAGATAGGAAGAGAAATCCCATTTAAAGCTATGGGAGACACTATAAAATATCTGGGAATCTACCTGCCAGAACAAACCCAGGGACTACATGAACACAATTATGGATACTCTTTGCACAAACACAATCAGATCTAAGTAAGTGGAAAAACACCAGTTGCTCATGGGTAGGCCAGGCTAATAAAATAAAAATGACAATTCTACCTAAATTAATTTACTTCTTCAGTGCATACTAATCGGACTACCAGGTATTTATTTTCTAGAGCTAGGAAAAATAATATCAAAATTCATCTGGAAGAAGAAAAGGTCCAGAATATCAAGGGAACTAATGAAAACAAATGCTAGGGAACGTGACCTCCACAAGGTCTCAAATTGTATTATAAAGCAGCAATCATCAAAACTACATGATACTGGCTAAGAAGAGAGAGATAAGAGAGATAAACCGGTGGAATAAGTTAGGTATGCAAGACACAGTAGTCAATGAATATACTGTTTGATAAGCCCAAGGTCCTCAGTTTTTGGGATAAGAACTCAATGTTTGACAAAAATTTCTAGGAAAATTGTATAACATTCTGAAAGAAATTGGGCATAGGTCAATGCCTGCCACCAGACACAAGAATAAAGTACAAACGGATACATGATCTGGGTATAAAGACTGATACTGTAACCAAATTAGTGGAGCAAGGAATATTGTATTTGTCAGATTTATGGGGAATGAATAAATTTATGACCCAACATGAAATAGAGAACTTTATGAAATGCAACATAGATATTTTTTATTACATCAATTTGAAGAGTTTTTTTCCCAAACAGGCCCAATGCAACCAAGACTAGGAGCAAAGCTGAAAACTGGGAAAGAATTTTTGTGACAAGTATCTGTGATAAAGGCCTCATTTCTAAAGTACATGGAGAACTGAGTAAAATGTACAAGAATGTAATTCATTTCTCAGTTGATGAATGGTCAAAAGTTATGAACAGGGAATTTTCAGAGGAAGAAATTAATACAGTCTATAATGATATAAAATGCTCTAAATCACTATTGCTTAGAGAAATTCATATCAAAACAACTCTGTCATAACTTTAAGGTTGGCTAGCATGACAAACCAGGAAGGTGGTAAATGTTGGAGAAGATGTTGAGAGTTGGAACACTAATTCATCGTCGGTGGGGCTGTGAATTGATCCAACCATTCTGGAAAGCAAAATGAAATTATGCCCTAAAAGGCGACAAAAATGTGAATACCCTTTGATCCAGCAATATTGCTTCTAGGACTCTATGCAAAAGAGTACATAGACATGGGAATGGGCTCCACATGTACAAAAATATTCATAGCAACTCTCTTTGTGGTTGCCAATAACTGGAAATCAAGGGACTGCCCATCAAGTGGAGAATGGCCAAACAAGTTGTGATATATGAATGTAATGAAATACTATTGTGCTATGAGAAATGGTGAACAGGAAGACTTCAGGGAAGCCTGAAAGGACTTATATGAACTAATGCTGTGTGAAAGGACCAAAACTAGGAGCATTTTGTACAAAGTAACAACCACAATGTGCAAGGAATTTTTTTTGGTAAACTTAGTACTTCACTGAAATGTCTGAAGATAAAAAAATTCCAATGCACTCTTAGGCAAAACACCTTCCACATACAGAGAAAGAACTATAGAAGTGGATCCCAGAAAGAAACAGACCATTTCCTTTTGTATTATTTTATTTTTGTTTTATGATTTCCCCCATTCATTTTAATTCTTCTATGCAATATACATTTTATAGCAATGTAGCCGTCAAACCTATATAAGATTGCATGCCATCTCAGGAAGGGAGTAGGTAGGGAGGGAGGAATAAGGGGGAGGGAATTTTAAAAAATCTAAGCTATATGGAAGTGATTGTTGAACATTTAAAATGAATAAAATAATTCAATTTAAAAAAAATCACATTCAAATCAATATTTTCTCCCCATTTCCCCCCCCCCGTCCAACCAGGACAGTGTATATGCCAAGCACTTATTTCCCCAATCTGCCCTCTTTTTTATGTACTATCCTTCTCTGTTTTGTTTTGCTGTAGGGCAAGATAGATTTCTATACTCCATTGCCTGTAAAATTATTTACCTGCTGCCTGCTAAAAGAAAATTTTAACCTCTGTTCTCAAAGTCTTGAGCTCTACATTCTCTCCCTTTCTCCCTCGCCATCCATCCTTCACTGAGAAAGCAAGCAATTTGACATAGATCATACATGTGTAGACATACAAAACACTTCCATAGCAGTCATGTTGGAAAAGTCTAACCATATTTTTGTCTATCCTGTCCTGATCTACATTATTCCATCCTCTCCCTTGACCTGTGCCCCCCACAATAGTGTTTTGTTCTGATTACCCCTTCCCTTATCTGCCATCCCTTTTATTATTCTCCCTTTTCTACCCCTTTCCCCCTGACTTCATGCAGGGTTAGATGGATTTCCACACCCAACTGAATACGTGTTTTTCCCTCCTTAAGCCAAATCCAATGAGAGTAAGGCTCATTTATTCCCTCTAATCTCTCCCCTCTTCCCCTCCATTGTAAAATCTCTTTCTTGGCTCTTTTATGTCAGATGATTTAGTACATTTTACCTCTCCTTTTCTGCCATTCCATTCCTCTCAAAACTTAATTTTAATTTTCACATATTTCCCCTCAATATTCAGTTTATCCTGCTCTCTCTCTCTCTCTCTCTCTCTCTCTCTCTCTCTCTCCGTCTCTCTCTCTCCTCTCTCTCCACACACACACACAGACACACATACACGTGTGAATATGTGTATGTATGTGTGTATTATACACATAGGTATACATACATATATGTGTGCATGTGCATATATACATGTGTACATATACATATATACACATGCATATGCACACACATCTGAATGTGTATACATGCACACAAATACATACACTTACACCTACACTTATATAATACACACACACACATATTCCTTCTAACTGCTCTAATACTGAGAAAGGTTTCAGAAATTACAAATATCATCTTTCCTTGCTGGAATGCAAACAGTTCAACTGTAGTGAGTCCCCTATCATTTCTCTTTCCTGTTTACCTTTTCATGTTTCTCTTGATTCTCATATTTGAAAATCAAATTTACTATTCAGCTCTGACCTTTTCAATAAGAATGCCTGAGTATCCTCTATTTCACTGAAATTCTCCTTTTTTCCCTGAAGGATTATATTCAGTTTTGCTTGGTAGGTGATTATTGCTTTTATTCCTAGGTCCTTTGACTTCTGGAATATCATATTCCAAGCCCTTTTATCCTTTAGTGTAGAAACTGGTAAATTCTGTGTTATCCTGATTGTGTTTCCACAATACTTAAATTGTTTTTTCTGCCTGCTTGTAATATTTTATCTTTCACTTGGGAGCATTCAAATTTGACTGCAATATTCCTAGGAGTTTTCCTTTTGGGATCTCTTTCAGGAGAAGATACATGGATTCTTTGTATTTTTCCTTGATAATTTCTTGAAAGATGATGACTAGGTTCTGGAAGATAGTTTTCTGTTGGATCAATAATTTTTTAATTATCTCTCCTGCATTAATTTTCCAAGTCAGTTTCTTCAGTGTGATATTTCACATCATATTTTATTTTTTCATTCTTTTTTTTAATTTCTTGATTTCTCAATTAGTGTTAGCTTCCATGTGCTCCATTCTAATTTTGAAGGAATTATTTTCTTCAGTGAGCTTTTGAATCTCCTTTTCCATTTAGCCAATTCTGCTTTTTAAGGCATTCTTCTCCTCACTGGTTTCTTGGACCTCTTTTGCCATTTTGGTTAGTCTGTTTTTAAAGGTATTATTTTCTTTAGCCTTTTGGGGGAGTTTCCTTTAGCAAGCTATTGACTCATTTTTCATGATTTTCTTGCATCACTTTCATTTATCTTCGCAATTTTTCCTCTGCTTCTCTTACTTGATTTTCAAAATCCTTTCTGAGTTCTTCCATGGCCTGACACCACTTCAGATTGTTCTTGGAGACTTTGGACATACATATTTTGTCCTTGCTGTCTTCCTCCAGTGCTATGCTTAGATCTTTATGTGGTTGTATGCTTTGCTCTTCATTACCTTGAAAAAAAAAATACCTTTTCACAAAGAAAATGACATTCCATAATCTTATTTTCCTCTTTTTGTTCATATACTCCAGCCAATTACTTGAATTTTGAGCTCTTCGTTAAGTGAAAAATGTACTAGCCCAAGTTTCAGGAGTTTTGTGCAGTTGTTTTCAGAGATATCTCTAGGGATCTGTAAATTTTCAGTTCCTCCAATGTGGTATGATCAAAGTATAGGTGTTTACTCCTCTCCTGCCCTGCATTCTGCTCTCAGAGCAACCACAAGCATTCTTTTCTGTCCTGGAATTGTGGGTAGGATTTCATCTCCACAGCTTCCACCAGCTCTGCCACACCAGTGCTCTTTCTTGCTCTAGGACCACCACCCAAGACTTCAACCCATATCAGTCATTCAATTCCCCCAGCCTCTGTAGGCCTGACTGTTTCAGAAGCCACCACTGTTGCAATATTAGCTGAAGCAGCCCTGGGGCTGGGGCTCAGGCCAGACCAAGTCCCTCTCTAACCCCAGTGATAGACCTTTCCCACTGATCTTTGAAGCTGTATTTGCAGTTAGTGGGTTGAGAAGTCTGGAAACTACTACAGCTTCCAGTATTTTGGCACCTAAGACCTGCTCTAGTCCTGCTTGTGATGGCACAGCCCAGGTTGAGCTGTGCTCTGCCCCAAACCTGATGTAATAGATCCTTCCTGTCAACCTTTTTGATTATTTGGGGCTGGAAATCTCTTTTACTCTGTCATTTTGTGGTTTCTGCTACTCGAAAATTTATTTAGTCATTTTTATAGGTATTTTGATAGGTTTGGGGGGAGAATTGAGGTAGGTGCTTGCTTCTACTCCTACATCTTGACTCTTCCCTTGTGATATTATTCTTAAAAGATCATTAAAAAGTATCATTAATTGTATATGTGTGTTTTTGTGTACACACATATATATTACTTTTGTTTTTATCAGGGATGATCATTATTGTCATTGTTATGAGAAACTATGTTGCTGCTCTTAATTCTAATTGATATTAGAGCATTTAATAAATGTATATTGATTGAAATTCAATCTTATTGCCCATTCACTTGCCTAGACCTTTTTCATCTTATCCTTGAGCTACTATCTCAGCTTTCTTTTATCTGGTTTTTCACCTTTCAGTCACTGGAGAAGACTCTAAAGACAATAGCCAGAATCATTTTCCATTCTCACAATTTTAAGCTTGTCACTTCACAAAAGTACAACGTTCCAGAGTATTTTCATTTTTGTGTAGATTAATTTCACATTTGTGAACATGACCTTCACAGCTCCCGGCTAGCTGGTCATATTTTATCTGAATCAAGTAGGATATTGGATCCAGCTCCATTCATCATTTGTACTTTCATCATTCTACTTTATAATTATTAGTGTTAATCAAATAGTTCTTTGTTTTCATTATGAGACCATATTTAATTTTTTAATCAGTCTAACCATAATAACTTTAGTGCAAGACTAAGCATAAAAATGGTGATAATTACTTAGAAAGAAACTTGGGCAAAGAGTCATCAAACTCTAGGTAAATGCATAATTCTACCAACCAGAGGGAATTATAGTATCTAAAACTATGAAAATAACTTGAAATGACCTAAAAGAAAGCCTTCAGCTATGGAATGTTCCCTTTCCACCTTCCTTTTAGTTAAATGTCTTACTGAACAGGAAAGGCTTTTAATATACTTTAAATTGTTCTACTCTAGCCCACTGGACTCTTTATTATTATTTTTTTTCCAAGAAAAATGTTTTATTCTGAACCCTGACTCAGTAACCTCTCTTTCAGGAGGTGGGTGATGTGCTCCATCATTGATACTCTGAAATTTCGATTGGTCATTGCATTCACTGGATTTCTTAACTCTTTCAAAGTTGTTTGTCTTTAGAGTCTTGTACAAATTGTCTTCCTGATTTTCATCATTTTACCCTGAATCACTTCATTCCAGTCTTCTCAGGTTTCTCTGAATCCATCCCTTCTTCATCTGTTTTTTTTCTTTAAATAAAAAATTTTTAATTTGTATTATAAAGTTAACAGATAGAAGCATTTCAATTTACAGATAAAAGGAGAAAAAAGAATTATATGTGACACTTTAACAAAACTGCCCTGCATTTCCATGTTCCATTCTGAACTTTTTTTCTTCTGAGTATTTCATAGTCTTTCAGTGATGCTCTTTTCATTTCTTCTGCTTTTTGACGTCGGCACACCAATTCCCCCCAATCTCTTCCCCTAATAAAAGATCTCCCTTTCAGTTTTTCTTTGTGTTAATATGTCTCTCCTACTACCCCACCCACTGAACACATTTTTTAATTTTTTAATTAATTAATTTTATTTATTTTCAATGTTCTAGAACTACTACTATATAACTTAGATTATTATTTTTCCTTCTCTCTCCCTACCTCCCTCCTCCCTCCCTGAGATAGCATAAAATTTTACATAGGTTGTACTCAAACATTCTTATTAAAAACGTTTTCACTATAGTCAAGCTGTATAGAAGAATTAAATTGAATAGAAGAAATCATATAACAAACCAAAACGTAATACACACAAAAAATATGATTTATTACAATCTGAGATTGCAATAACTCATTTTTTTGTGTGTGTATTAGGCTTTGGTTTGTTATATGATTTTTCTAAGGCATATTGCCTTAGAAGACCACTAGGAATTTTTTTTTTAAGTCCTTGTATTGCCACGAAGTTCCAAGTCTGCCAGAAAAAACCTCTTGCACACTGTGGTCATTGTTGTGCAAAAAGTTCTCCTGATTCTGCTCGTTTCACTCAGTATCAGATCATATAAGTCTTTCCCGGCCTCTCTGAAGTCTTTCTGTTCATCATTTCTTATAGCAAAATAGTATTCCATTACATTCATATACCACAATTTATTCAGCCATTCCCCAATTGATGGGCATCCCCTTGATTTCCAGTTTTTGGCCACCACAAAGAGTGCTGCTATAAATATTTTTGTACATGATCCACTGGACTTTTGTATTGATAGTGCATTGGTTATTTTTTTGTTTATTTTAGTATAATCAAGTGGCTCTCATTTAACAAAGTTATTAAAAAAGACTTTCCCCACCCATTAATGGACCTAGGAAGGCCCACACTTTTTGTTAATGAGGCACTAGTTCTCAAGAGTTGTGGTGACTTCTAGCTCTAAAACATGTATAAAGACTCTGAGGCAAGTTTTTACTCTGGGGCTTACTGATTGGAAGGGCTTGTTTGGCCAGATGAGACTCTGGACAGTTATTAAGGAGTCCATTGGCTTTACAAACCCAGATACTGGTGCTTCTCTCTCTGCTAACTATGTTATGTATGTAAGTAATCTTCACACAGTTGGCTCTCTCTGTTGATTTATGATGTCTGTCACTTGGAAGTCATGTCTGTTGATTTTAATTCATCTGAAGTTCTGGGTACTTACTTTTAACCCTGAACCAAGTGAATGATACATGTGCTTGATTAAAGTGATTTTCAACCCCTCAAAATTTGTTTTCCTTTTGGAAAGGCAGATCAAAGAACCGGTATAGCAGACCCTCCTGTGTATGTTGGGCTACTTATTGTTACAACTTTATAGATGGTAAGACTTCACCCATCTTAATCTCTTTAAAACAGCGTAACCAATTTTAGTGTAAAGCAGTTTCCCAGGATCCATGGCCATCACAAGTTCTTATTTCCCTAAAGAGTATCACCTGTGTAGATTGTAAAGGTTACATGTTACCTGTGTAGATTGTAAGATCCCTGTAATGCAGATGGGCACCGGTCAGTTGCTAGAGAACACTTAGGTTTCAATGAACAACCTAGAATGGTGTTTCTGCCTTAACTGTCATCCATCAAGACTTGGGGAGAGAAGAGACCTCTGAAAGAGAGAGTGAAAAGGGAACCTTTAGGGTTGAATGCACAAGGTGAAATGTCATGTATGCCTTGACTGTCCTACATTGAGTCTTGAGAGAATTTAGGGGAGTACACAAGCTGTGTTTGTCTTGATTGACTCCATTGAGATATAAGGGGAGTTGCCCTCCCCAACCACTTAGTTCTAGCCCCTGCAAGAAAGGTGAATAAGAAATTAAGGAAGGGTGATTGAGGAAAGTTACTGGTCCCATTGCCAGTAACCCTTGTGCAAACACTGGAACACTGGATCAGAATAAAGTCAGATTATTAACCCCTCTGAAGGTGTCTGCCTGTTTAACTGGATTAAGAGCGAACCTGTGCTAGCAGCTCTCCTTTGTGCTGTGTCTATTGGAAATACATCAATATTCTTCGATAATTTCATTTCATCATATGAAAAATTTAAATAGAAAATAATTTTCAGTACACTTGACCATACTTTTCTCTAGAAAGTAGCAACACGTTATAAATATTTTGGTATATTGTTACAGAGTAATTAAGTTTTGGTAAAATTACAGAAAACAGAACTACTTTGGAGTTATCATTTTCTGAACCTTGTGCTAAATTTAGGTTATATTACTCCATATTTAGATAAACATACTTCAATAGATGTATCTCTCATGTTGTTGCTTTGCT
The DNA here is from genome assembly GCA_023548195.1 of Bettongia penicillata ogilbyi. NCBI lineage: Eukaryota > Metazoa > Chordata > Mammalia > Diprotodontia > Potoroidae > Bettongia > Bettongia penicillata. The sequence goes on along the minus strand of JAJHZJ010001031.1, from coordinate 728,007 downwards.
ATGATAGTTTGAAAGGCAAATGGAGAAGTTTATGCTTCTTTCATTCATATATGTTGACCTGTTAACAAATCTTCCACGTTATGGTCCTGAGTTTCCTAGGTTTGGCATTTTATCTTATTCTCTCATTGATTTTTTATGTCACACATTTCTTATGTGTGTCATGTATTGCCTGGAGGGAATTGCTTTTATTTCTTAATGTCTATTGTTTACTTATTTTACTTATTTTTTATTTATTTTATTATTTATAAGTTCTTAGGTTACTTGTTTACAGCCTTGAGGGGACTCTGCTTTGAGAGAGAAATGTTAATTTTTACTCTTTATAAAGATATTCTTTAAGGATTTTTGGAGTACAGTGATGATTTTCGTTTTTGTTTTGTTTTGTTTTGTTTTGTCTACATGCTAAACCCATGACAGCACTAATCTTATTCTTGGGTAAAGTATGTCATTCCAATTGAAGGCATACATTACTTCCATAAATATCTACTTAGTGTTCATTAAATGCAAAACATTCTCAAGTCTGGGGAAAGGAACAGAGATGCTATGTAACGATAATTACAAAACATCATTTTCTCCAAGAAGCTTTTAATTTAGTAGACTAGTCATTGAGTATTTTGATAGTTCATGCAACCAAGGGCTAAAACTTTTAGGTTATCATGAATTCTGTTACCTAGAGGTGGGGAACTCAGGCATTGAACTTTTAGTACATAATTTGGACAGATATAATCAAACCTATTAATGGACTCTTTAGATGAAGCTTCAGTTATCTAACAGCTCCAAGATGGTTGAGGTTAACACTGATTGGATTAAATTTTGGAAAGTGAGGCTTCAGTTATCTAACAGCTCCAAGATGGTTGAGGTTAACATTGATTGGATTAAATTTTGGAAAGTGAGGTTTCTAGGCTATTTTTTTCTGAGAAACTACATTGTGTAGAATGACAACAAAAGAAAGGAAAAAGGCAGGAACAAGTGATAGAGACTTGGATGAAGGGCATATAAAACAACATAGAGCAACTATTAGTTACTGTCTGTGAAAACTCAAAAGAAGATCATGGAAAATGAGAGTCATGAGTGTGATTTTATGGGATAACTGGGTAGAAAATGCAGGAAACCCAATATTATGGATTGGCAATTCCATCATGGCTATAGAGAGAGTTAGAGCAAGGAGGATCCACAATTAAACTTCTCTAGCTTGTTTTCCTAAGGGTGGAGAGAAAGAAAAAGAAGAGACAATTTTATTTCTGAACCTAATATTTAGTATTATTACCAGGGATCTAATTAGACTTTGTCCTCTGTAGTAGAGGAAAAAACGGGGAGGTAAATGTGAATTTGTTTGTCATTCTTATGGGAATGACAATCCCATACAGGAAATGGCAACCATTTTATGTACATGTGTAAACATATGTGACCGATTCAATTTAAATAACCATTTCTGATTTTTCTGTTTTAATTAACTACATTTCGACTTCTAGAGTTATAGGACTTTTGTATGTCATAAGAATGCTGTGCTAAGGTCTTGGACCATGGTTTGAATAGCAGATGACTGAAAATGGAGCACTTATGAACATCAAGGGAAAAATAGACATTCTCAAGTTCCAGGAACAGAAAAACAAGCAAAAAGAAAGACCTTCTTTGTCCTCCCAAGGAGCTTATATCCTAATTGGAGAAAACAACACATGAAATGTAGTTTAAAAGGCTTGAATAGAGAATGAGGGAGCCCAAAAGTTTAAAGAAAAGACAAGAACAGGATAAAGAGGGAAATGAAGGCAGGAGGTTCTCGGTCCTTTTGCAAAATGGAGGTTGCAAAAAGGATTCATCAACAGGAAAAAGGGAAGTAAGCATTGCAGATGTATATTGCAAGGTGTTCTGACTAGAGATACAGTAGAGTGCCCAAGAATGAGAAGGTCCCAGATCACAAGGGAAGCTCCTGGATAAGACAGCAACAGAAAAATTACTTTGAAGTTCAGCGAAAGTCAGAAACAGAAGCAGGAGGGGAAAGACATCCAAGAAATAATTGTATTTTGGCCTATGAGGGTCATTTGCAAGAATAAACCCTGTCTTATTAGTTGTTTTCCACAACCCTGCTCTGCTTTTTAACTTTATATTACTTCCTCCAAACCAAAATTTGGAATGATAAAGGCATGCCTTTAGAAATAATTTAAGCCAAAGTTTTAGGATAGGTTATAAGTATATACTGAAGATCTAGAAGAGTGCTAAACACATTCTTCTATCATTTACCACTTCCATATTAATCATATTTTATACAAATAATTTCTGGGTGTGCAAAAATAGTATCACACGTGGAAATCAGGAAAGGCCCTCATGTAGGGGGCACATATGTTCAGCTTTGAAATCATATGGTTTACAAGATAAAGAAGCAAGGCATACTGTAAGGTTAGGAGATAACTTCCATAAAGTCATATAAATATGGGTACCATTCATGTCTGACTGAATACAAATTCCCTATAATGAGTAAGTGGATAAGTTTGGCTAGAATTTTCTTAACATACCATTCTATACCAACTTCCACTCCCAGTCCTACTCCATTTCACACTAAGGAAAATGATTTGGATATTAATTTAGATTTTTTGAAAAATCATTCTTTTTTTTCATAATCACAGAGATGCTAATATAACATTTATGTTGCATATATATTGTCTCTAATTCTTGCTAAATAATCGGTTGACTTTCTTTTCTTGGCAAATATGTCTTCAAATAAAGTAAAAGGAGAAAAAAACCTAAGTGGTGCAGGGGATAGAGTGTTGAGTGTGAAGGCATCTTTCTAAGATCAAATCTGGCTTCAGATATCACTACCTATATTATCCTGGTCAATTCACTTAATTTGTTTGCCTTGGTTTCCTCCTCTGCAAAATGAACTGAAGGAGAAAATAGCAAATCACGCACATATTGCTGTCAAAAAAACCTCAAATGGGCTCACAAACAGTCAGACAAGACTGAAAAATGACTGAACAGCAACAAAAATTCAAAGGGACCAAAGAGACGAGAAAGATCTGAAGTTGCTTCTCAGTAGATGATATGTATTTTTTTCTAAAAATGTGAGTTTGGAAAGGAGACAATAACTTCCAGTGATGCCAACATCACAGGAAGCTATTTTGAACATCCACAGCACTGATGATAGGATTGAGACTCTGGTTTTCTAAAACTAGTGATTTATTCTCTTTAAAATAGAGAAAAAAATTAAATTTCACTGAGAAAAAAGGTTTTAGGATATTTTGCAACTTCAAAAGAAGTATGGAAATGTATCGATTAAAATATATTTGCTTAGATACAGGTTTTTAAAATATAATATTAATGTTTGCCAGTACTGTGCTTTTTCAAAAGAATTTGAGTGTTGGTCTACAGAAATGTTAGATGTTACATACTTTAGTAAATTTCAGACTTCCATGATAGCTTATGCTTCTCTAAAGGAAATGATACTCATCCCTAGAGTAAGTACTACCTTACCCAGAGTGCCATAATAGTCCTAGATTCAATAAGTTATAAATTAAAGTCATTTAACATCTTTGTGATTTTGATATTAAGTAGTTTTAAAAGAGCCATAAATATAATTTTTAGATATTTTATACAGTAGAATATTTTGACATGACTAATAATGAAAGATGTATGTGAGAGTGAAGGGTGAGAGAGGAAATGCTGGGAGCCACTCTATTGGATTAACTCTGGTTATGATACTTGCCTTGATTTTTTCCCCTTATATGATAATATTGGTTTGTGTGTGAGTGTGTGTGTGTGTGTTTGTGTGTGACATAGAAAAAGAGAGAGTTAACTTTTGCTTAAGTTTGTAGTCTGATTTCTTTTATCTTCTGCATTTTCCTTGTCCACTAACAGCAAACAATAATTGTAGCTATTAGAATAAAATTTCTCCAGTACAATTTATTTAGATCATCAGGCACACTTAATTGTCCTCAAATTCATATCCTAAGTCAACAACTGTGGAGATAACATTGTCAATCAATGTAATATTGGAAATTCACTCTAATTAGATCCTATCTCCATTATCACTATTTATGGACTACATATGTGATTTTATTGTTGTATGAAAATCCCTATAAAGAAACTCACTTTATCAATGCATATCAGCATCTACTTTTTATCTTATAATTATAGAGAGTTACCTCATTCAATGAAAGGTTAAGCAACTTTCCCAAAATCACAGAGCCAGTAGTTTCAGGGATTAATTTTAAACCCACACTTTCATGACTCCAGGCCTCTATGATTCTATCTACTACCCCAATGTTGTCTTTTGCATATTATTTACCTGTAGTCACCCTCAATTCTTCTATACTTCAGATTTATGACAATGATTTAAGGGCACATGCTGCAATTATTCCAAGGTTTGACTTGCAATGATTTTTGTACTGTGTCTTAGAATTGTGCACATTCACTAATTTAATATGGACAAAAAAAAAAAACCCAAAGATGTTTGCCATATATTTAAATCCAAATTTTCCAGTAAGTGAATGTCAGGAAGTCTGGTATATTTTTAATGAAATAACATGGAAGCAATTAACTTCTCTTAAATCCAAAAGAAAATAAAAAGTTCTGTTTGTCAACTATGCCAGAACCATGTAGAAGTTAGATCTGAAAGTTACTTTAAAAATAGAAGATGTTGGTAAAAGAAGCTATCTTCAAAGCAGCAGCTGATTTTTGGTATGACCTGATTTCTGCTTTCTGGAAACATAATAGCTCTGGGTTTATATATACTATTGGGAAATTCAAGAAGTACCTGGGGAAATACTTCTCTCCTGGGCCCCAAAAAAACAGTTTTTTGGAAAATATCTCACCCTATACCCTAATCCCATAATGATTAATCCATGATAATATGGTATTTATATTACAATATATATTCCATTTCCCTTCATATTACTTGGGGTTTTATATTATTTTACTATTCTAAAATATTGGGTATTCCATGATTAATTATGTAGATGTAAAGGTAATTGGTTTGGTTTTTACTGTAAATTTTTGCCAAGTTTTACAGCCATATTCTCTTCTCTCTCTCTCTCCTCTCTCTTCTCTCTCTCTCCTCTCTCTCTCTCTCTCTCTCTTCTCTCTCTCTCTCTCTTCTTTCTGTATGTCTCACTTCATCTGTTTTTCTCTCTACCTTTTTCTTTCTGCTTCTCTATCTTTCTGTCTATGTCTCTCTGTCTCTGTCTCACTGTTTATCTCTATCTTTCTCAGCCTGCATTTTTGTCTTTTTGTATCTCTGTCTCTCTGTCTCTCTGTTTCTATCTCTTTTTGTAAGTTAGTATTGTTCATAAACATCTACTCTCCTGCACTGTGTTATTTTGTAAAATTACTTGTCCTTTCAAATTGCGTTTTCCTTTCCTGTCATGTCTCTCTACTTGAAACTAAAATTAAATATTTTCTGGCAAAAGTGGTTTCTGAGTTCTTTACAGTTCCTTTACTGACTGTTTTGCTTAGTTAATCTACTGTAATTCCTTACTCACTGGTCAAAGTCAATGTCTTTATTTAAGTCAATTTTCCATTTCTAAAAATTAATGTTGTCTAAATTGCCTTAGCTGTACTGCCTGCCATCAAGCATAATATTTTCTTCTTAACTTAAACCATTTTTATTTTAATGATTTGATGAGCTAAGTTAATAGAGTTGGCTGATTCTAAAATGATTTATATCTGTAACCAGTCTGTTCTTGTCTGTTAATATGCAATTGAAAAGCACAAATAGTCTAGGTGTGATAGTACATATCTATCTCCAGGAAGGATTAGTTTGAGTGCTCTGAACTTCAATGGTCTAAGTTGATTGGGTATCCACCCTAAGTCTAACATCAAGAGGGTGAGTCCCCATATCACAGGAATGCACATTAGAGTGTGCTTGTGTGTATGTTTGAGTGCTGAACCAGATTACCTAAAGAGGAGCAAACTGGCCTATATTTAATACTTATCAGATCAAAGTTCCCCTGGTGAACAAAAATGAGATCAGACCCATGAATGATCTCTGTACTTCCACTCTGGATAAGATGGGATAATACAATTTCAATAAAAAAACAGAAAGACATAAAGACCTACATAAAGATCAAGAAACAGATGATAAATATATGAACAGACAGACAGATAGATAAAGAAATAGGCAAATAGATGATAGAATACACAAATAGCAAAATTAATAAATATTTGGTTAATTGTTTGCTTTTTAGCAACTGTTTGAGAATATTCAGTTAATGCCTTTATAAGCTACTCATAATTTTTCTTTATTTATAGTTACAGAGGTTAATCTACTGGAGATAAATTTATCCCATGGTCATTAACTAGGGAACATACTATTACCTATGGTAACAAATCTCAAGCTCTACATTTACCTAAATTAGGTTCAGTTTTGGAAATCTCTCAAAAACATTACATTTGGCTTGTTTTGCCTTTGTTTGAATTTACTTCATATACCTCTATTCAGAATTTCCTCATAGAGTGTAAGAATATATAAGTTATGCTTAATTTTCTACAGGTAGAGATAAAAGAGCTGAAGGTACTGTGTAAGTCTTCAAAATAGCAATGAAAATCAGATACAGGGCATTATACATAGAAAAAAGAATATGCAAAGGACTCACAGAATCTCAGATTGACCAAGAGTTTCTCCTCTCATCTGATGGCTTCCGCTTAGCAAATAAGGCACCTATATAAATCTGTTTTGTTTGCCCTTCATTTTTGAAGACAACCAGTGGTATCATGGGTAACATCTTTTGACTTCTTTGTGATTTGAATTTAAGAGAAGCAAAATTGCACACTTCTTAGCCTCATTGTCTCTTCCTGAGTCGTCAAAGTCCAGTAACAGGACAAAAGTCAAGATGACTGGTGACAGTCTGGGAAACAGTGGATGAACTGGGCATCTTGGTGTCTGTCCAAGCTCTAAGTACTCCATAGAGCCTGTTTCAGCCTCCTTCATGGTTATAAGAAGAAAATATTTTCATTCACCTACAAAACACAGGAAAGTAATCTCCTGCTTGGGGTAGAAATCCCTCTAGTTCACTGACAGATTTGAGACCTATTGCCTACCCTCAAACTTGTTTAGGTCATCTGCAGAGATGGTTTACCAGGATGTGACCATTGTGCATGCTTTACCTTCTTGGATGTACAAATAAGAACTGGATAAATTATATGGACATCAAAGGTGGATAAGACTTGATAGCCTTCACACTGGAAGTGCTAGTTCATTTGAACACCCCACAATCCTATATAGATCTACAGACTTATAGCAAGTATCCTAAGTTACCACAAAAAAGTACTGCTATCATTGTTTTTGTTTTTATTATTTCTTACAATTATTTTTATTTTTGTTTTTCCTTCTTACAGTATATGAATAGCAATAGAATTTCTGGAAACTAAAGGAAGAGAATGTGTTTTCTTGAAAGGAGGTTGGGAATCCAGCAGAAGGTCAGGCATCATCACCTTTCTAAAATCTAGTGCCTATCATCAATTTTAGTTATCTGTGATCCAATTTCTTTTCTGAGCTCCATTTGAGACCTATCCTTGCACCTTAGAGTAGCTATGCAGTGCAGTAGGTAGAGTACTGGGCCTGGAGTCAGGAGTCAAGAATGACTTGAGTTAAAATTTGGCCTCAGATACTTACAAGCTTTATAAACTCAGACAAGTAGCTTAACTCTGTTTGATTCAGTTCCCACAAATACAAAATGAGGATTAATAGTATCATCTACCTTCAAAGGCTGCTGTAAGGATCAAATAAATGATTATAAAGCATTTAGCCCAGTGTCAAGCATATAGTAAGCCCTACATAAATATAAACTATTATTAAATTATTATCTCAAGTCCACTACCAGAGTAGGTCTAGTTCAAAAAGTGAAGCTCAGAGTAACAATAGCCTATCTAATGCAATTAATTCTAAAGTCAGAACTGCATCAATCAAATGGGAGACTCAGACCTATACAAAGGCTTGATCAAAACTTATGGCACTTACTTTATTAAATAGAAGTGTAAGAGACATTATTAGTCCTGTAATGATGTTTGTACTCAATTAGAAGAGAGGAGAAAAATCCCCTCTGACCATAATAAAAGTCTTAAATAATTGCCTCCTTCCTTTTATTTTGAATCTAGGGGTAGCTAGATGACTAAGTGGATAGAGCACTGGGCCTGGAGTGAGGAAGACCTGAGTCCAAATCCAGCCTCAGGCACTTACTAGCTGTGAAACCCTCAGAGAGTCATGTAACCTCTCTTTGCCTTAATCCACTGGAAAAGGAAATGGCAAACCACTTTAATATTATTGTCAAGAAAACCCCATGGACTGCATGATCCGGGGGCTCAAGAAGAGTCAGACATGACTGAAGTACACTTTAATCTCATCAAATTGAGCTGGCTCTCCTGATCTAACCTGTATATAACATTACAGGATCATCATTGTGAAATGTAGCTTTAAGTTGGTTGTTTAATCAATTACCAAAAAAACCTCTAGATATAGATTTTGGTAAAGCACAAAAGTATTTGTTGAAAAAAACAGTGAAAATGTTAACTATTTTGTAACATTATTATTTAAAAATGCTAATAGACATGTTCATATACATATGTCAGAATAAAAAAAGCCCTGGATTTGGAAACTGAGCACCTAGCAGATGTCTAGACTGTAGAATAGAAAGAATAAACGATGTAGATATTTTTCTTCTATCTATTTTTTTGAAATTTAAAATCATTTTGATGAGAATCAATATTTTATAGACAAGTAAATATTTTAATCTATCTTTCATTCCACCCCTGGTTAAGAATCTATCAATCCTATATTTCAAGCTGATGTCAAAAAATTCAAATCTTATTAGAAGTTGTCTTAACTCAACGTTCATTTCTCATATACTTCTTTCTTTTCTGAAAATCCTACCTCTCTTTAAGATCATTAATGAAAACTGAAAATATCTGTTCCCTTATGGTTGTGAGTAGTTTGCCCAGGTCTTCATAATCCTTAACAATTCTTTGTAGGTTCCTTTATGTAATATCATTTTTCCTTAGAAATGGTTTGTGGGTGTCAGTTTTGACAAATTTCAAAAGGCTCTTACCTATGTCCCAATTTTATCTCCCATGAAGGCAGAAGATGTATGCACTGTTAATAAAATAGCAATAGTTTCATGCATGCACTCACCAGTCCCCCACTACTTTTCTTTTCTTCCTCTGACTGTCATAAGATATCTTTTCTCCTGTTACCTAGAAATTCAAACTAACTTTAAGTTTAAGAAGCTCTTCTTTCCTGACAGTTGACAACTCCCCTTTTTAGAGGAAGAATCATATAGCTGTTACTTATCTAGAAAGGTGATGTAGTTCTTTTTCTATTTAAATTAGTGTGATAAAGCTAACTCTCATGCCACTCTCTCAGCAGACCAGGGCCAGGCCCCTTACATTTTACACTCATCAGAGTTCTCACACAGTGGGAGAGGAGAATCTATTATCCCTGCCGTTGCCTCAAGCATTCCAATGGCTATATTTCCCTTATTTTTTTCAGGAATGCAGTCCTAGGAATCAGCTCAGGAGTCCAATTTAACATTAGATTGACATTTTTCACCAAAAGGGATATCTACTTTAAAGATACACCAAGAAAAAATATAATAAAATTTTCCTTAGCACCTCAAGGTTATAATTTTCCCTCGTCTACCCCTTATAATCTCTACCTCTGAGAAGTTGAGGATGGTGCAATTAAGCTCACAGTTTAACTCAGTAACTAAAAGGAACTACTCCCATCAATTTCAAGATTAATACTGGTAATATGAGTTTTTATCTGGGATAGAATTTTTTGCTGAACTGGAATATCAGACTCATGTTCTTCAGGGATTTGCTACTAGGCTTGCTGAAACATATGCTCTAGATTCCTAGATTTTCAGATCTGCAAATATCATGCTCTGAGGTCTGATCAGAGAATCTACTCCCTGATCTAGAATGGAAACCATAAATATCATCACAAGCAACAACTGAATAGGCACTGTGTCAAGCTCTTATGGCTTAAGGAGAAAAGGGACAAAGGAGTCCCTAGGAGCTGTCTCACTTACAAAATGGTCTCCCTGACTATAAGTGAACAAGTTACCTTCTCCCTCAGACTCAAATGTATGAAAGATAATCAGTCATTGCTAAGTCTTGCTATTTTAAATATGCCAGCTCTTCTGTCTCCTCAACCAATGGTAGACAAATACAAAAGACTATACTTGCTCCATACCTCATCTTCCAAAAATTTTCCTCTAGCATCTTCCACGTGGATGATGATTTCTCAGATGGCATAGACATATACCCAAACCGCACCAGAATTGTATCTTGTATGCTCCAATTGTGATGTTCATCAGAAGTATTGCTACTTTAAAAGATTTGTAACTTGTGATCTAAATAGATCCCTATACTTTAAGGAAAGTCACTATATGCAGAAGTATACTTTCAGAGACAAAGCGATGATACTGACATAAATACTTAAATACTGCTTTGAATGCATATTTAGATGTTATTATGGAAGTTAGCTGTCCCAAATTCTAAAGAAAATGCTGAAGCCATTTTAAAGTTTCCTAATTGTATATAAGTAGTCAATGAACATAGAAATTGAGCAAAGGTCAAATTGGTCACATTTACGAGTTAATACATTTATGAATGCAAGATGAAAGGTTCTATATTCCAAAAAAATAAGTGGTATTCAAAAAACAAACAAAAAGAGCTTCCCTTCCTGCCAACTATATGTGTATATGTGTTAGCTCACTCTTTTGGTATTTGAGAGTTGATCAACCCCTAGGTTTCATCTGAAAACTCAGAAATGAAAGATATTTGGGAGATGACAAAGTCACCCACTTTCTGTATATGTAGATGAAAGAACTAATAGATCAATGAATTAAATGAGATAATTGACTCTGATGCTCTTCCTCTTCAGATTTTCAATGTGACAAGCAATATTTATATATGGTGTTGGGGAGGTGGGCCACCTTTTCTCCCATCCCCAAAGAAATAGCGAAATCGGGAGTATGTACACCCAAGACACCTGTACTATTTGAGAAGACTTGAGTCTCATGTTCAGCCTTCTTGGCCTGTGGTTATGTTTCTTTGCCTTGTTTTAGGTGACCAAACATCAAACTCACTTTTAGTGTGGATGTAAACAAGTTTGAAGTTACGTGAGTAAGGTTTGGAGTCCAACTGGAAAGTGAGTGGTAGAATTGGACATATTTTCACCCAAGATGATGACCATCAATAAGAGTATGACCAGAATCTGCAGTAGATATAGTCTTTCATGAGACAATGCAGAGGTGAAGTAAATCTGAGCAAATGTTTTTTCAGTAGAAACTTTTTTTATGAGTCTTCATTATCAACCTCCTGATGAGTATAAGAGTAATTAATATGGACATATAAAAAACATGTTTAAATCATTCTAGCAGTTTGTGAAGGAATGCTTTGTGTTGTGGATTTCCTATATCTGTAGGAAAAAAACACCTGCCCATTAAAGGATTCAAATTGCACAAAAATTTCCCTTTTGTAAAATCACTATAAAACCTAGGCATTAAATAATTTCTACCATCAGGATCCTGAGTGGGAGTATAATAATAATGTGGGAATTAAAAAAAAAAGGCTATCCTCTCTTATGAGGGTCAGTTCCTTGTCCACAGGTTGTTGATGACTCTCCTTTAGGATTATATTCCAACTATTCTTTATGTATCTTGAATGTTTCTATTTATTTTGTTGTTTATTTCTCCGATCAGAATGTGAAATATTGGGGGAGGAGCCAAGATGGCAGAGTAGAAAGAAGTATGGTAGCTCTGAATCCACACACCATAAATTTCCTGTAAAAAGAACTCCCCACAAATTCTGGAGCATTGTAAGCCAAGCACCAACACAGTGGAAGAGATTTCTGTTCCAGAGAGCCCTGGAAAGCTGTCCCTGGGGGTCCATCATGATCCGGACAGTGGAGCCCACCCCTGCGCTGCCCTGGCCATGCAGCCCCAGAGGAGCAGGTCTGAGCAGGCTTCAGGGACAGAATCTCCGGCCGCCGAGAAGGTCCCTCCACCCACAGGCACTCCAGATCAGTGAGAGAGATGTCTGGGCTGGCCGAGAGGGGAGCGGGTGTCTCCGTGACTTGGGCCCCCTCGGGAGGCACAGGCAGAGGCAATGGCAGTGACAGCAGAGGCCCGAGACTCCCGGAGTAGCAGGCAGAAGCTTGGGGCCATTTATGAAGATCTCTGCATAAACCCCCTGAGGGAATTGAGCCTGGGAGGTGGACCTGCCCCCACCCAAGCACCAGAACTTAAGCTCAAATTGAATAGCAGCTGCGTCCATCACGGAAAGCCCTGAGGCTGGGGAGCAGCATTTGAATCTCAGACCCCAAGTACTAGTTGGGCGGATCTAGGCAGGGGTGGAGAGGAATCTCAGAAGTCAAGTAACTGGCTGGGAAAATGCCCAGAAAAAGGAAGAAAAATAAGACCATAAAAAGCTACTTTCTTGGGGAAGAGATGTTCCTTCCTCCCATCATTTCTGATGAGGAAGTAAAATGCCTGCCACCAGGGAAAGAGGTAGAGGTCCAGGTCTCTATATCCCAGACATCCGAGGTGGATATCTGGTGGGCTCAGGCCATGGAAGAGCTCAAAAAGGATTTTGAAAATCAAGTTAGACAGGTGGAGGAAAAACTGGGAAGAGAAATGAGAGAGATGCAAGAAAAGCATGAAAAATGGGTCAATAACTTGCTAAAGGAGACCCAAAAAATGCTGAAGAAAATAACACCTTGAAAAATAGGCTCACTCAATTGACAAAAGAGGTTCAAAAAGCCAATGAGGAGAACAATGCTTTCAAAAGCAGAATTAGCCAAATGGAAAAAGAGGTTCAAAAGATCACTGAAGATAATAGTCCTCTCAAAATTAGAATGGAACAGATGGAGTCTAATGACTTTCTGAGAAAACAAGAAATTACCAAACAAAACCAAAAGAATGAAAAAATGGAAGAGAATGTGAAATATCTCATGGGAAAAACAACTGACCTGGAAAATAGATCCAGGAGAGACAGTTTAAAAATTATGGGACTACCTGAAAGTGATGATCAAAGATAGAGCCTAGACACCATCTTTCATGAAGTTATCAAGGAAAACTGCCCGGATATTCTAGAACCAGAGGGCAAAATAAGTATTGAAGGAATCCATCGATCACCACCTGAAAGAGATCCAAAAAGAGAAACTGCTAGGAATATTGTGGCTAAATTTCAGAATTCCCAGGTCAAGGAGAAAATATTGCAAGCAGCTAGAAAGAAACAATTCCAGTACTGTGGAAATACAATCAGGATAACACAAGATCTAGCAGCTTCTACATTAAGGGATTGAAGGACATGGAATAGGTTATTGCAGAAGTCAAAGGAATTAGGACTCAAACCAAGAATCACCTACCCAGCAAAACTGAGTATAATACTTCAGGGGAAAATATGGTCTTTCAATGAAACAGAGGACTTTCAAGCATTCTTGATGAAAAGACAAGAGCTGAAAAGAAAATTTGACTTTCAAACACAAGAATGAGAAGAAGCATGAAAAAGTAAACACCAAAGAGAAGTCATAAGGGACTTACCAAAGGTGAACTGTTTATATTCCTACATGGAAAGACAATATTTGTAACTCTTAAAACTTTTCAGTGTCTGGGTAGTTGGTGGGACCACACACACACATACACACACACACATGCATGCACACACAGAGACCGAGAGCACAGAGTGGAACGAATAGGATGGGACCATATCTTAAAAGAAATTAAGGTAAATGGTGAGAGAGAAATGTAGTGGTAGGAGAGAGGGTGAAATGGAATGGGTTAAATTATATCTCATTCAAGAGGCAAGCAGAAGACTTTTTAGTGGAGGGAAAAAGAGGAGAGCTGATAAAAAAGACATGAAGTTTACCCTCATCACATTCGACTAAAGGAAGGAGTAAAATGCACACTCATTTTGGTATGAAAATCTATCTTACAGTACAGGAAATTGGGGGAGAAGGAGCTAAGCAGGGAGGGAGGGATGATGGAAGGGAGGGCAATGGGAGGAGAGAGCAATTTGAAGCCAACACTCAGGAGGGGAGGGACAGGATCAAAAGACAGAATAGAAACAATGGGGGGGCAGGATAGGATGGAGGGAAATAGTTAGTCTTACACAACATGACTGTTATCAAAATCATTTGCAAAACTACACAGATATGGCCTATATTTAATTGTCTCCCTTCCCAAAGGGAACGGGATGGGAGGGAGGGATGGGGAGAATTTAGAACTCAAAGCTTTAGGAACAACTGTTGAGTATTGTTGTTGCTACTAGGAAATAAGAAAAACAGTTAATGGGGAATAGAAAGTCATCTGGTCCTACAGGACAAAAGAGAAGATGGGGAGAAGAGAAAGGAGGGATGATAGAAGAGAGGGCAGATTGGTGATAGGGAAAATTAGAATGCTCGGTGTATTGGGGTGGGGGGAGGGGATAAATGGGGAGAAAATTTGGAACCCAAAATTTTGTGAAAATGAATGTAAAAAGTTAAATAAATAAATTTATATTTAAAAAAAGAAAGTGAAATATTTGAGGGAAGGGATTATTTTTGTCTGCCTTTTTATCACCAGCACTTTTGATAGTCACTGGCATATAATAAGCACTTAATACATGTTTTTTGAATAATGTGAACACTTTATTAGGGGACTCTGAGTGAAAGTTTCATAACCACTCATTGGAGATGCTATAGAGAACATTCTCAATTATGTATAAGATAGATTATGTTGTGTCTTAAGCCTCTTCCAAATAAGGAATTTTGTGAAGCCATGTGTGTGTATCTCTTTATGATTCTCTCTTACTATCTTATAAAGATTTTTCTCATTCTCCCTCATTTTCCCCTAGTGTTTAGAATAAAGTATTCAAAGAGATGAACTAGTGTATTAGTAAATGAAGATAGGACAATAGAAGTAAAGGGGCATCTAATTCAGCCACATAGGATTGTAGACCTGAGAACAGAAGAGCACAAGAGATGGCATAATTTTCTCAGTGCCACACAGGTTGTAACACATGAGGGGCAGGATTTGAATGTGGGTTCTTTAACTCTAAAATCAGTTATATTTCCACTCAATCACACTCCCCCATCATAGCAGTAAGTTATACAAGATTGAGAGCAAGTCTATCTAGTATTCAATAAATAACTGTTGAATGATTAATTTATGTTTTTTTCGAAGGAGTTATTATTTGTTTTTATACTCAGAATGTAAAAAACTTTTTGATAGCTGTTTACATTTAATTATAGAACGTTTTACAACACAATTAAAATTGCATACTTTTCTAAAGGGATTTGTGCTTCTTTGAAAGACCAAACAAAATTAAATTTGAGTCATTGTACTCCCAAGGACATAGAAGTAGGTACACTTAAAGACAAGATCACTCTCTGTGTTTGTATATATTATATATTTGCTTTCAGTTTGTTTTTCCATAGAAGAAGCTATCATTTCTGCTATGAATAGTACTGAGAAGGTGGATGCTTATTTGATTACATGACAGTTATGAGCAGAAACAAAGTTTTGCTTAGTTATCTCCTCAATACTAATATTCAGCATATCATAGAGCAGACTGACATTTCCATTAAAGATTTTCATTTTTAGTGAAGATAGCTAAGGAGTGTACCTCTTGTTGTGGTTGAAGGGAAGCTGTGCATGATCAGAACTGTCCCAGACAGCACCACCTCAGCAAACCAGGAGAAGATCCTGAGTTCCAGTGGGGATTAAAACCAAGAATCACCTACCCAGCAACATTGAATATAATACTTCAGGGAAAAAAATTGTCATTCTACAAAATATTGGACTTGCAAGTGTTCTTGATGAAAAGACCATAACTGTATGGAAAACTTGACTTGCAAGCATAAGAATCAAGAGAATCATGAAAATGTAGAAAGGAAAGAGAAGTTATAAGGGACTTTCTAAAGTTGAACTGTTTACATTCCAGGATGGGAAGATACTTGTAATTCTTGAGACTTTTTTTTAATATTTGGGTAGTTGGAGGGATTATTCATGCAAACAGAAACATACACATAGACATACACTCATTTGGACAGAGAGCAAAGGATGAGTTGACAAAGAACGGATGATATCTAAAAAAATAACATTAAGGGATGAGAGAGGAATGTATTGGAAGGAGAAAGGGAGCCATGGAATGGGGAAAATTAATAAAAGAAGCAAGAAAAAGTTTTTTCATTGGAGGAGACAAGGGAAGAGATGAGAGGGAAAAAGTGAAGCTTACTCTCTTCACATTTGGCTTAAGGAGATAATAACATGCTCACTCAATTTAGCATGAAAATCTATCTCACATTACAGGAAAGTAGGGGAGGAAGGGAAAAGTTGGGTGCAAGGGATGAGAAGGAAGGGCAAATAGGAGGAGGGAGTTATTATAAGTAAATACTTTTGGGGTGGGACAAGGTCAACAGAGAGAGTAGAACAAATGGAGGCAGGGTAAGATGTAGTGAAGTGTAGTTAGTTTTACACAACATGACAAGTATGGAAGTCTTTTGCAAAACTACACATATATAGCCTATATTGATTTGCTTGTCTTCTCAGTGGAGATGTGAGGAGGGAAGAACAGAGATAAGTTGGAAATCACAGTTTTAGGAATGAATGTTGAGAGTTGTTTTCACATACAACTGGGAAATAAGAAATACAAATAATGAGGTATAGAATCAATCTTCCACTACAAGAAAAGAGAGAAGACAAGATAAGGGAAGGGAGAAGTGTGATAGAAGGGAAGGCATATTGAAAGAAGGGGTAATCAGAATGTAAGATGTTATGGAGTGGGGGAAGGGGAGGCATGGGGAAAAAACCTGGAACTCAAAATTGTGTAGAAATGAATGTTGAAAACTAAAAATAAATAAATAAACAAATAAGCAAATGAGTGAATGAATAATTAAGTGTATAAAATATATATTATATATAATAAATATGATTAAATGAATAATTAAACAAAGAAAATATTTATAACATAAAAAAGAAAGGAAAAGAAATTGAACAAGACAGAAATGAACTCCCTAGGAAAACGTCTCTAGGGCCCGATGGATTTACAAGTGAATTCTATCAGACATTTAAAGAAAAGTTAATTCCAATACTATATAGATTGTTTGGGAAAACTGCCAAAGAAGGCATCCCAACAAATTCTTTTTATGACACAAGTATGCTTCTGATACCTAAACCAGGAAGAGCCAAAAGAGAGAAAGAAAAGTATAGACCAAGTTGTCTAAAAAATATAGATGCAAAAAATTTAAATAAGATGAGATAGCAAAAAGAATCCAGCAACTTATCAAGAGAATAATACATTATGATCAGGTAGGATTTATACTAGGAATGCAAGACTGCTTCAGTATTAGAAAAAGTGTTAGCATTATTGATCATATCAACAACATATCTAACAGAAACCACATGATTATCTCAATAGATGCAGAAAATTTTTTGACAAAATACAAGACCCATCCTATTGAAAACACTGAACAGCAAAGGAATGAGTGGAACATTCCATAAAATAATAAGCAGAATCAGCCTAAAACCATCATCATGCATTATATGCAATGGGACAAGCTAGATGCATTTTCAATAAGATAAGGAGTGAAGCAATGATTACATTGTCACCACTGTTATTCAACATGGTATTGCAAATGCTAGCTGTAGCAATAGGGGAAGGAAAAGAAATTGAAGGAATTAGAATAGACAAAGGAGAAACTAAGATATCGCTCTTTGCAGATGATATGATGATATACTTAGAGAATCCCAGAGAATCAAGTAAAAAAATCCTAGTTGAAATACTAAACAACTTTGGCAAAGTTGCAGGTTACAAAATAAACCCAGATAAAACACATGCATTCATTTCTATATATTACTATCAAAGACCAATAGCAAGAGATAGAAGGAGAAATCCAATTTAAAGCTAAGGTATACACTATAAAACATGTGGGAGTCTATCTGCCAAAATAAACCCAGGGACTATATGAACACAAATTAGGAAAGATTTTTCACACAAATAAAGTCAGTTGTAAGTAAGTGGAAAAATATCAGTTGTTCTTGGGCAGGCCAAGCTAATATAATGAAAATGAAAATTCCACCTAAATTAATTTACTTATTTAGTGCCATACCAATCAAACTATCAAATCATTATTTTCTAGAGCTGGAAAAAATAATATCAAAATTCATCTGGAAGAAGAAAAGGTCCTAATTTGATTGTGTTTCCTGTGTCATTTGATCGACATAGTGCTTAGTAATTTAGATTGGAAAATCATTTAACAAATTACAATCATGGGGCCCAGACATGAAAGTTGATTAAATGTCTAATTGATTTGTTTATGCTTTATTTCCTTATTTCTGTCGATATGGTTTTAGAGTCGAATTTATATAACTACTAATTATATATGGCACTTTATCTCCCATATATTCTAAAGATTATTTATATATTTTATTGGATTTTTTTTCTTTAATTTTTCTTAGTAATATAAAGACATGCTGGTAATTCTTGGATTTCTTTTACTCTACCAGCTTCTAAATGTGTTTACTTTAGGTACATTTTTCATAATTTTTAATGCTTACTTTTTAAAGTTTTATTAATTTTTTATTTTTCTATAACAAATTTTTATTTTACATCAAAACCCTCTAAGTGATCTCTTGTAGTAAAGTAAAGCAATTGAGCAACATTATCAATACAGTGACCTCATTTGAAAGTAGATACAGCATTCCAATTTTGTGGCCTCTCTAATCTATTTTTATTGTGCTTCTAATTAAGGATGGTAATTTAAATGGAAAATCTTTCATATACATTAATAGGCCCATGTGACCTAGCCTAAGCTACATGAGTCTGACTGATATGGAACCTGTGGAGGGAGGAATTTACTGAATGGACAGAACAAGAAAGTTGGAACAGGAAGAGGCAGAGCTAGAGCAGAGATTAGATAAAGTGGTTCTTGAGACCAGTCAGAGCTAGGAAGGATACAGGCTACTCTCTAGTGTGAGTGAAAGAGCTTGTTTGTGGTTTTGTTTAAGAGGGCCTGCTTTGATTTGTCTAAAGGAATTGGTTTGTGAGAAGCTAAGTAGGGAGAAAGCTTGGGAATGTGTTGTTCTCTGCATTGTTTTTGTGTATAGATTTTTCTTGCTATGAGGGATTTGGCTTCATGGTGTCTAAATGAATGTTTTGCTTCTGACTTCCATGTGGAGAGTCTGTGGTATTTCACTATTTAGAATTGCTCCTGGATATTTATTGCTATGGTAGGTGCTCTATGTGTCACATTAGTGCTGCATACACAAACATACACATATGTATATGTATGTATATATGTATATATGCATATATGTGCATAGTCAAAGAAAACAAATTTCCTTTTTAGATATGAATGGAACACACATGTTTCATTTTATACCAAGAATCTGTCATCTCATTGTCAGAAGGTAGATACCATGTTTCATCATCTTTCTCAAATCAAGGATGATAATTGTATTGATCATAAAGTTTTCAAAATTATTTTTATTTAGAATATTGCTGTTACTGTATAAACTTTTAAATTTCTGTTCATTTTACTTGTTTTTTGGGTCTAAGCTCAACCAGGTAGCTTTATTTATTTTTGAAATAAGTAACTCCCAATTACATATAAAATATTTTAGCATTCTTTTTTTAAATGAGTTCCAATTTCTGTCTTTAATTTCTGTCCTTTCCTAATGCCTTAAGAAAGAGATATGATATTGTTTACATGTGAAGTCATGTAAAGCATGTATCTGTTTTAACCATGTTGTAAAAGAAAGAACAAAGACAAAAAGAGTGAAGAAATTATCTAGGATCATTGTCTTGATCAGAGTAGTTAAGTCATTTACAATTGCTCATAATACAGTATTGTTTTTACAAGATATAAAATTCTCCATGTTCTGCTCACTTCACTTGGCATTAATTCATACATTTCTCATTTTTTTTGAAATCATCTTCCTCATTTTTTTTATTGTAGAGTTGCTACAAATACTTTTGTACAAATATGTTCTTTTACCTTTTCTTTGATCTCTTTGGGATACAGACCTAGTAGTGGTTTTGCCAGGTTAAAGGGTATTCAAATAATTTTTTAGCCATTTGGGCATAGTTCCAAATTGTTCTCTACAACGGTGGTATTATTTCATAACTACTCTGACAATGCATTATTGTCCCCATTTTCCACAATTCCTACAGCATTTATCATTTTCCTTTTCTATCATATTAGCCAATTTGATAGATGCAAGGTGGCATCTCAGAGTTGTTTTAATTTGAATTTCTCTAATCAGTAATGATGTAGAGGAATTTTTTTCATGAGACTAATGGCAGCTTTGATTTCTTCTTCTGAAAATTGTCTCTTTATATTCCTTGACCATTTATGGATAGGAGAAGGGCTTTTATTTTTTTAAATGACCCAGTTCCCTTTTTGTTGTAATTGTTTCCTAAGTTCCTTTTTCCCTTCTAATTTTGGCTGTATTAACTTGGGATTTTCTAAATAAACCAGGGTATCATTGGCAAATAGTTCTGGGTTTTTTTGCTGTCTTATTACTTCTTATCTTTATAAGTAGTTTTGCTTCTCATAGTATGTCTCATATTCCTAGTGACATTTAAAGTAATAGTAGGGACATTGGGAATATGTGTGCAGGTATATATTATGTACATACATATATACATACATATATGTGTATATGTACATATATATAATATATATATACCCCATTTTAAAAACAGTTTCTATTAACTGTTTTTAAACAGTTTAAACTGTTTTAAACAGTTTCTATTAACTGTTTATGCAAAAAGTGATGTCATAGCTTTCAATAAAACATTTTCATCATTCTAATGAATCATCATTCTATTTTTTTATTCCCTAGTATTTCTGATACTAATGAAAGTTGCATTTTGCTCATTTTTCCCCTGAATCTATTGCTATAAGTGCACTTTTGTCATTCATTTGATTATATTATTTTCCAAGTTTTCGCCCTTTATATATCTTATAAGTATAACTAAATCATGCAAATTTTTATTGAGATGATTGTTCTTATTTTATTTGATCATTGCATTTACACACACAGACACACACACACACACACACACACATACACACCTACACATCCCATAGCTCTTTTTGTTTTATTTCTACTTGATTTGGCTACCAAGGTTACAATTGATACATATGCCTATGATCTCTCTGTTGAAATCCTTAAATTCTAATCTCTTCTTAGAATAGTTTGTTTAGTATATAGAACAACTAATTTTAAATATTATGATGAATTAACAAATTCAAATGATCTTTTTTTCTTTGCTCATTTTCTGTAACTAAGATTATGATTTTCAGAAAATGTCTTGCATTGTTAAATTGAACTGTGAATCATGAATGAAATACCTGTTTTCTGAAGATTCAAGTCAACTTAAAGACAGTAGAGATGTTTCTGGAGGGGATGCCAGGTTCAAATGTAACCTTGAAAAATTATGTTGGAAATTAAAAGAAATTATATCATTAGTGGAAAAAAATAAACAGAAAGTGAGTTACTCAATCGTATGTTACTCAGGAATAAAAAACTGCTAGCAATCTCATCGACATCTACAGTATCAACAATTCTAGAAGAATACTGGGTGGATATTCCACAGATCATACAAATAACAATAGGACAAGATCAGAGATTATGACTAATCTGTGATTTCTACCCACATTAATGAGATAACAGATCGATCAAATAATGGGTTAAATAATTTTTAAAAATGTTTATAGGTGATAATTTCATTCAGATTTTCAATTTTCTTTTACATAGTTTCATGTGATATTATTTTGTTCACACATTAAATATGCCTGTCTTCATTTTTATTTTTGGCAGTTTGTCTCTGTCTATTTCCCCAGATTTGAAGCTAATGAGTTATACATTTTCTGAGTCTTAGGAAACACAATTCATTTGTTTTAACAATTTGATTTATTTACAATTTGATTCTCCTGTCATTTTTCAAAATTTTTGTTTTTTCTTCATCTTTGACTATTAAAAATTATTGCTCTATTCATTATATCTTTGCTCTTCTTACAATTATCTGGAGATGTGTCTTTTGTTATACAGGTAGCTTGCTTCTTGAGACTGTGGTATATTATCATTTCTGCTATTAGCTTACTGTTAACTCCCCCATCCCACAAAAAATGGTTATTTTTATTCTACCAAATGCAAGCTATAATTTTATAATTGATAGTTTCAACATGCCATGAAAAGTTTGTGGCTTGAAATGCACATTAGACTCAGTGCATATGCATTAGCAGCAACTGGCTCCCACCAAAGAGACCTATATTTCTAAGACTTCCTGAAGATCCACTACCTGGAAGAGGAGGGAACACTGATGAATTTCTTGGACAATCATCTGACCACTCTCCATGACCTGCAAGTGGGCACAATGAATGGATTAAGTGAGTACTTGATCATGCTAGATGTGTTATTGGCCTGGAACCCAGCTGGAAGCTGGTCTTTCCTTCTCTCTCTGACCTAGATTGACTGATATATTGGTTTTCTCTTCTATCTGGAATGACACATCAATAATAAAGTGTTCTACCAATAGAAAGAAGGAAAAGGGGGGGGGGGTAAAGTAATAGTAACAGACCTCAAGGAACTAAACATCAAGTAAGAGAGAGAAAATTATGAAGAATGCAACATGATATACTTAATGCTTACTCTGTTTTCTTAGGGCTAAGATTATTTCGAAAAAGGCAATTACTAATTATGATTATAATAAATGGAATATGAACTTCCTCAAATTTAGGAATACTATGACTGTCAATGATGTGATTTATTTTTCTTGCTGGGATATGTGTGGTATATGATCCATGCATGTTTTGCCCCTATCTGTTTGTTCAAATTCATTTGAGTCCTCATTACAATAAAATAAAATCTCTTTCCACACAGAAATGGTGGCTAAATCTGTCATGGATATTGTCCCTAGGAGTTCATAATTTGGAGAATCAGAAGAATCTAGTTAAAACAGTTGCACATATAATACAGCCAGGTAACATGAATTCTAAGATTAACATTAGAAAAAATTGTATTCATTTTTCTAACATTTTCAGTTAGAATCCCCAAAATAATTTATGATTAGATAATTTTAATTATCTAATAATAACATATTTACCCCATATTTCTCATCTTAATTGCCATTCATTCCAAGTGTGATCCTAGCATGTACGAATTAAAGACTGGATAACAATTGTAAGTAATACAAGTGAATGCCAAATATCATGTTTTATAGGATTTTATTGGATAATTGTATCAGAGATTAAACTCTTTCTTTAATTAAATAATTTTATTTGTTTTCAGTGTTCAATAATCACTTACATATACCTTAGATTTTTTTCCTCTCCCTATTCCTAATTCCCCGCTCCCTCCCACCTCCTTCCTTGAGTCACCATAGAATTTTATATGGGTTCTACAGGTACATTTCTATTAAATGCAGGTTGCATGAAAGAGATAAAATGAATTGGAGAAACCACAAAACAAAACATAATACAAAAGGAAGTGGCATATTTGTATGTGCAATCCAATTCCATAATTCTTTCTCTGGAGGTGAAAGGCATTTTGCCTCAAGAGTCCATTGGAAATTTTTTAAGCCCATACACTGCAATGAAGCACTAAGTCTACCAGAAAAATTCCTCATACACTGTGGTTGTTACTATGTACAAATTTCTCCTGGTTTTGCTCCTTCTCTTGGCATCAGTTCATATAACTCTTTCCAGGCTTCTCTGATTGTTGTTTCTCATAGTATAATAGTATTCCATTACATTCATATACCACAATTTGTTCAGCCATTCCCCAATTGATGGGAATCCCCTTGATTTCCAGTTTTTGGTCACCACAAAGAGAGCTGCTATAAATATTTTTGTACATGTGGGACCCATTCCCATTTCTATGATCTTTTACAGATAGAGTCCTAGAAGCAATTTTGCTGTGTTGAAGGTTATGCACATTTCTATAAACCTTTGGACATAGTTCCAAATTGTTCTCCAGAATGGTTGGTTCAGTTCACAACTCCACCAACAATGAATCAGTGTTCCAACACTTCTACATCGTCTCCAACATTTATCTTCTTCCTGCTTTGACATGCTAGCCAATCTTACAAGTGTGATATAGTACCTCAGAATTGTTTTGATTTGCATCTCTCTAACCAATCGTGATTTAGAACATTTTTTCATATGATTATAGATAGCTTTAATTTCTTCCTCTGAAAATTCCCTGTTCATATCCCTTAACCATTTATCAGTTGAGATATGACTTGCATCCTTGTACATGTGACTCACTTCTCTATATATTTCAGAAATTAGTCCTTTATCACAGACACTTGTTCCAAAAAATATTATCCAGTTTTCTACTTCCCTCCAGATCTTGGTTGCACTGGGTTTGCTTGTGCAAAATCTTTTTCAATTTAATGAAATCAAAATTATCCATTTTGCACTTCATGATGTTCTCTATTTCTTGTTTGGTCATAAATTTCTCCATTCTCCATAAATTGGACAAATACACTATTCCTTGCTCCCCTAAGTTTTTTATATTACCAATCTTTGTACCTAGATCAGGTATTCATTTGGACTTTATTCTTGTGTACAGTGTAAGACATTAGACAATGTCCAGTTTCTGCCACAATGTTATCCATTTTTCCTAGTAATTTTTGTCAAACAGTGAGTTCTTATCCCAGAAACTTGGGGTTCTTAGGTTTATCAAACAGTAGATTCCTATATTCATTGACTACTCTCTCCTGAGTACCTACACTATTCCACTAGTCTACTATTCTGTTTCTTAGCCGGTACCAGGTGGTTTTGATGATTGCTGCTTTATGATACAATTTGAGATCTGATATTAGATAGATCTAATAAAAAAATGATACCATTTTTTTTATTAGTTCCCTTGATATTCTGGACCTGTTGTTCTTCCAGATGAATTTTAATATTACTATTCAAGCTCTAGAAAATATTTATCTGATAGTTTGATTCATATGGCACTGAATAAGCAAATTAATTTAGGTAAAATTGTCGTTTTTATTATATTAGCTCGACCTATCCACAAGTGACTGATGGTTTTCCACGTACTTGGATCCGACTTTATTTGTGCAAAAAGTGTTTTGTTATTGTGTTCATGTGGTCCCCGGGTTTGTTTTGACAGATAAACTCCCAGATATTTTGTAGTGTCTATCTAAGCTTTAAATGGGATTTCTCTTTAAATGTAGATGGTTTATCTGTGTTTATTTTGTAACCTGCAACTTTGCCAATGTTGTTTAATATTTCAAGTAGTTTTTGACTTGATTCTCTGAAATTCTCTAAGTGTATCCTCATTCATCTGCAAAGAGTGATAACGTAGTTTCTTCTTTGCCTATTATAATTCCTTCAATTTCTTTTTCCTCTCCTATTTCTGTAGCTAGCATTTATAATACCATATTTAATAACAGTGGCGATAACGTATATCCTTGTTTCACCCCGTGTCTTATTGGAAATGCATCTAGTTTAACCCCATTGCTTATAATGCTTGATGATGATTTTAGGTAGGTACTGCTTATTATTTTATGGAAAGTTCCATTGATTCCTATGCTTTCCAGGGTTTTCAGTAGGAATGGGTGCTATATTTTGTCAAAACTTTTTTTTGTATCTATTGAGCTATTCATGTGGTGTCTTTTAGGTTTTGCTGATATGATCAATAATGCTAATACTTTTTCTCATATTGAACCAGCCCTGCATTTCTGGTATAAATCCTACCTAATCATAATATATTATTCTCATGATAATCTGTTGTATTCTTTTTTTAATATCTCATTTAATATTTTGCATTAATGTTCATTAGAGAAACTGATCTATAAATTTCTTTGTTTTGACTCTTCTTGTTTTATGTATCAAAATCATATGTGTATCATAAAAATAATTTGGTAGGACTCCTTCCCCAATTTTTCCAGATAGTTTATACAGTAATGGAATAGCTGTTCTTTAAATGTCTGATAGAATTCCATTGTAAATCCATATGACCCTGGAGACTTTTTGCTAGGGAGTTCATTGATGACTTGTTCATTTCTTTTTCTGAGATGGGGTTATTTAGTTATTCAACTTCCTCTTCTGTTAATATGGGCAATTTATATGTATACATTTAAAATAGTCATCCTTATCATTTGATTGTCGAATTTATGGGCATATGGATTGGAAAAGTAGTTTCTAATTATTGTTTTAACTTGCTCCTCAGTGGAGGTTCGTTCACCTTTTTCATGTTTGATATAGGTAATTTGGTTTTCTTTTTTGCTTTTTTTAATCAGATTGACCAAAAGTTCATGAATTTTATTTTTTTCTTAAAACCAACTCTTAGTTTTATTCATTAGTTCAATAATTTACTCAATTTCAATTTTTTTAATCTCTCTTTTGGTTTTTAGTATTTCTAATTTGTTATTTACTTGCGAATTTTCAGTCTTTTTTTCTATCTTTTTCAGCTACATGCCCAACGTATTGATCTCCTCTTTCTCTATTTTATTCATGTAAGCCCTCACAGATATAAGACTTCCCCTAAGAACTGTTTTTGCAGTATCCCATAACATTTGGTAGGTTGTCTCATTATTGTCATTCTCTTGAATGAAGTTGTTGATTGTTTCTATATTTTGTTCTTTTATCCACTCATTCTTTAGGATTAGATTTTTGGTTCATGTTTCCATGGCCTTTGATTACATATAATTTTTATTGCATCATGGTCTGAGAAGGTTGCATTTACTACAGAGATTAAACTCTTGAAAGAACTTTAGAGATATCTAGTCAAAACCCCCCATTTAAGGAATGATGGAGTTGAGATTCTGAAAAGTTCATTAACTTGCCCAAAGTAACACAGCTATTAAGTGGCAAAGTTGGGATTTGAAGTGAAGACCTAATCCATTTTGCAATCAGATCTGCTTACTTAAAAAAGAGGGAGAGAGAAGAGAAACTAGAGACTGAGTCATCAACTAGATGGCTTGGTATGACCATATAATATGACCATTGTGATTTTTTTTTATCATGAATAAAATGAAATAGTGTTTATGTCTCTAAAACTCCTGATATACTTTTAAGAAATAGAGTATTGTCAGTATATAGTGTAAATGTGTTCAGAATCAATAATGCACTAAGTAATTCATATTCTATTGATTTTTACTGTAAGCTAGTTCTACTGCTGGATATAAATAGTCAAGGACCCTGGATAACTAAATAACCCTTTGTATCCAAATAATTGTCTAATACCTAAGAACACTAAAAAAAGTACTAGATCACTTTTGTTCTTCATGTCGTTTTTGAGGAAAAGTGTATAGTTTTTACTCCTCTTCCAACTGTACCGTCAGATTGAAAGATAAATATAGCCTCTGAAACACATATTCTTTCTTAATTCACCAAAGTCTTAAGAAAATCTAAACTCTAGATAAACTTCCAGCTCCCAAATGTACCAAGAGAAATTAGACAGTGACAATGCTTATTTATTGACCTACCAGTGGTTAGGTGGCAAAAAATAAGGCAATATTTGCTGTTATCAGTAATTGATTTTTTTAAACTTTACTACCATAGAAGGCCTATAGAATTTCATGAAAGGAGGCAAGATATTCTATGGCTATAACTACCTAGGAATGATGGTGAAAGGTTACGTGTTATAAGTAGAGTAGAAACACCGCTGCTGAGAAATGGTAATGTAGTTTTCAGCCCATAGTTAATGAGGCCATTATTGTGCTCTCTATAGCCAAAACACTTATAAACTGCTAATGCCAAGTTCTGACTGATTTGTATCATTATCTTTAATGAATGATGGAAATTAGCATAGCTGGCCTGAAATGTGTCATTTGAAAAGTGGTACAGAGTGATTTTGAATGTATTGTCTTTCTGATTTGCAAAACATTAGTTTATAATTACTTTGCATCCCTCCTGCTAATAATCTATATATGTTAATGTGGAATACCACCCACTGAAAGCTAAGTAGTAACCTGCTATTGGTTTTGAATGCCGCAGCTCTGGTGTTAATGAAGTAATTAAAATAGGTATAAGCTGTTTTGAGTGATGAAAACACTCTTTCCTAAAATTTCAAAAAACATACCCATGGTGGCATGTGCTTACTGTGCAAGAGTATCCACTGGAAGTTTCCTAACAAAAGAAGCTTAAACTGTAATTCTATTCCTAGGGAGGGATAAGTGACATCAAAATGCAATGGGATCTCAGGTTTTCAAGTCTCTCTCTTGATTTTGGAAATAAGACAAAAGCATATGAGGATATGAGACCTTTTATGTATGCCTCCTTGTTATTAAAATATTTCCAATGGTATAAGCTCTAACAATTTTCCACAGATCATTTATCATCGGTATGCAGCATGTCAAGCTGCTCATTTTAAAGTCTATCTCTATTAGCATGATACAGAAGGAAGTTCAAAGTTCACTTTATTTTCATACAGCGTCGGTCACATTTCTTTTCTGGGAAAAAAATGTTAATTGC
Organism: Bettongia penicillata ogilbyi; assembly: GCA_023548195.1. Lineage (NCBI taxonomy): Eukaryota > Metazoa > Chordata > Mammalia > Diprotodontia > Potoroidae > Bettongia > Bettongia penicillata. The sequence goes on along the minus strand of JAJHZJ010001031.1, from coordinate 699,599 downwards.
AAGAGATATGCTAAACAAGTACTGGTATAACAAGATGAGTGAATGTGACCTTTTCTGGGCAACACAAATTAGGTTTAGATTCCTCATGTTTTCCAAATCCTCTGAACACATCAAACTTGGAAAATATGGGTAATTTCCCAAATTTTGGAGGTTCTTTCTTCTCTCTACTATGTCTTCACATAGCTTTTAGCTCATTGCATTATATATACATATTCACTTGTGATGAGGTTGAGTCTTCCAAAGTTTATAAGGACATATGACAATTTTCATAATATTGTTGGTATCTTCTATCTTTCCTTTTTTGAACACTTGACATTAAAAAAAAAAATTCTACTTCTCTAAGTTACCCATTGTCTTCCTTCCTGTTTTTGTTTCTTCACACTCCTTGTGTTTTCTGTCCTGAATACCTAATCTCTATCATAAAGGGTTCCCAAAATTTTATAGATCATATCTGAAAAGAAGAGAAAATACACTCAAATAATGCAATTTGGAAACAATATTCTCTTTTTTCAAACATGGTAGCAAAATGTTTATCATAGAATGTGTTTATTTTCCAAACTTTCTGAGACTCTCATGAACATGTTCACTTTTAGCTACAGCAATATTGTGATTTGTTTAAAATGCCCCCTAGAATATACACTCACACGAGTTTTTTATTTTCTTTAAAGAAAGTTGGATCATGTTTTAAACTTATAGATTTAAAGCATCCTTTGTATTCAGCAACAGTGGGGTCTTCTGAAATATCCTAACATCATTTTTGTTGAACTATTAAAAATAACATATTTCCACATTAGTCATATTATGAAAAATGTATCAGAACAAAAGGGAAAACTGTGAGAAAGAAAAACAAACAAACAAACAAAAAAGAAATAATATGCTTCGATCTGCATTCAGACTTCAGAGTTCTTTTTCTGGATGGGGATAGCATTTTTCCATCGTGGGTCTTTTGGAATTGTCTTACATCACTGAATTGCTGAGAAAAACTAAGCTGTCAAAGTTGGTCATTTCATGCTGTTGCTGTTACTCTGTATAATGTTCTCCTGTTTCTATTCCACTCAGCATCAGTTCATGAAATTCTTTCCCTGCAGGACTTTTTCTTTAATCCTTCCCATTATTCTCACATATAGATTTGTACCAATTCAATCACCAGATATTCCATTCAGAACCATTATTTTGTATTTAATTTGTCTTCCATCAACCCACTAGTAATCAGCATGCTAAGACACTATTCCTCTATTCTGTCTACAGTTGGGCATTTAGCCATTCAGAAAATTCAACTTTTTAAATAATTTTATAGACTCAAGTCATTCTAGCAAACTTAACAGAAATATATATTTGATAGCATCAATGACAAATGAAAAGTTTCAGTCACACAGGAAATCTATCATCTCGATCTGCCTAAGTGCTATTTATAACTGATTACCTCAGTATTCAAAAGAGCCTATGTCATCATGATGGAGTACAGCTAATTTCTACTTTAACTAAAATTGTTAATTATAAGAGCATATTAGTAAGGCTAAGATTGCATCAGTTATTAACACCTTTCAAAGTTCTACAATATTTTACTTCTCATATGTGAAATTATTATACTTAAATTTCTTTAGAAACATGATCCCAAGGTTAATGAATTTAACACATGAAGAATAGAAAGGAAAATGGTGATATCCATTAGCTGTAGGAGGACATTTAAATTCTTAAAACATCAAACAAGAGAACTTAGTGACTGTTTCATTGCATTCTATAAAAGAGGGGAAAACTGGGTCTAAATCTGCTACAGAAAAAAGTATGGGTTTCAGCAACTTACTTGTTTAATGGATGATGTTCACTCGGGAGAAGCCGAGCTTATTCTTCCCAAGCAAATGGGCAAGAACGTGCAGGTAGAAGATCAGAAAGAATATTGAAGATTGCAGTCTGGAAAATAATTTACAACTTTTCAGTGTCTTAGAAATTTGTCATTTTTTCTTATAATTAGTGCAGCTTCTGGAAGATTTCATGTTACTTCTTTGTCTTTTTATAAAATTTTATTTATTTATTTTCAATTTTCAACATTCATTTCCACAAGATTTTGAGTTTCAAATTTTCTCCCCATCTTTCCCCTCCCCCACTCCAAGATGGAATTCTTTGATTACCCCCTCCCCAAATCTGCTCTCTTTTTTTATCATCTCCTCTTTTTCTCTTCCCCTTTACTTTCTTGAAGGTCAAGATAGATTTCTATATCCCATTGCTTGTATACATTATTTTCCAGTTGCATGTAAAAACAATTTTGTTAACATTTGTTTTTAAAACTTTGAGGTCCAAATTCTCTCCCTTCTTCCATCCCCACCCACTCCCATTGAGAAAGCAAGCAATTCAATATAGGCTATACATGTGTAGTTACACAAAATACCTCTATAATAATCATGTTGTGGAAGACTAACTATATTTCCCTCCATCCTATTCCTGCCCCCCCCCCCCAATTAGTTAGGTGGTAGAGTGGATAGAGCACAAGTGCAGGAGTCAGGAGGACTTGAGTTCAAATCTCACCTCAGACACTTGACTCTCACTAGCTGTGTGACCTTGGACGTGTCACTTAACCCCAATTGCCTCATTCTGAGTAATCTCCAGTCATCCTGATGAATATCTTGGTTACTGTATTCATATGGCTCTGGAGGAGAAATGAGGCTGGTGACCTGCACAGCCCTCCCTCACTCAAAACACAGTCAAGTGCAAGCCATGCCATTATTTCTCTGATAGCATGGTCTTCTTCAGCAACTCTGGACAAACACACACACACACACACACACACACACACACAATTATTCTGTTTTATCTTTAGACCCTGTCCCTTTTCTAAAAGTTTTCCTTCTGACTACTCCCCTCCCAACCTTCCCTCATTTCTAGCATTTTCCCATGTTTATCCAACTACCCCCTACTTTCCTGTAGTGTACGATACCCAATTGAGTGTGTATGTTATTCCCTCCTTAAGTCAAATCCAATGAGATTTGGGTTCACTCATTCCTTCTCACCTTCCCCTTTTAGCTCTCCACTGTGAAAACAATTTCATGCCTCTATTATGCAAGAGATAATTTCCCCCATTCTATCTCTCCCTTATTCATTCTTCCACTACATTCCTCTTTCACCTTTTAATTTTATTTTTTAGATATCATGCCTTCATATGCAAGTCACCCTTTGCCTTCTCTCTATCTTTCTGTCTCCTCCAATAGCACTAATACTGAGAAAGGTCTCATGAGCTACAAATATCATCTTTCCATATAGGAATGGAAACAGCTCAAATTTAATAAGTCTCTTTTGATTTCTCTTTCCTGTTTATCTTTTCATACTTCTCTTGAGTCTTGTATTTGAACTCAAATTCTGTATTTGCCTCTGTTCTTTCGTGAAGAATGCTTGAAAGTCCTCTATATCTTTGAATGTCCATTGTTTCCTCTGAAGGATTATACTCAGTTTTGCCGAGTAAGGGATTCTTGGTTTTAATCCTAGCTTCTCTGAACTCCAGCATATCATATTCAGAGCCCTTGGATTTGTCAATGTAGAAGCTGGTAGATTTTGATGCATATTCCCAAATACTTAAATTATTTCTTTCTGGCCACTTGCTATATTTTCTCCTTGACCTGGGAATTCTGGAATTAGACTACAATATTCTCAGGAGTTTTCCTTTTAGGATCTCTTTCAGGAGGTGAACCCTGGATTATTTCCATGTCTATTTTACCCTCTGTTTCTAGAATATCATGGCAATTTTCCTTGATAATTGCTTGAAAGATAATGTCTAGTCTCCTTTTTTGATCATGGCTTTGACCTACTACAATATTTTTAAATTTCTCTCTCCTGAATCTATTTCTCAGGTCAGTTGTTTTTCCAGTAAGATATTTCACAGTCTTATTTTTTCATTCTTTTGGTTCTGTTTTATAATTTCTTGATTTCTCATAGTGTCATTAGATTTCATTTGCTCCATTCCAATTTTGAAGTTCTTATTTTCTTCAGTGAGATTTTGGACTTCCTTCTCCATTTGGCCAATTCTGCTTTTGAAGGCATTCTTCTCCTCCTTGTCTTTTTATGCTTCTTTTGTCATTTGAATTAGTCTATTTTAAGGTGTTATTTTCTTCAGTTTTTTGGGGAGGTCTCCTTTACCAAACTGTTGAATTATTTTTCATGATTTTCTTGCATCACTCTCTTTTCTCTTTCCAAATTTTCCTCTATTTCTCTTAATTGATTTTCAAAATCTTCTTCAGTTCCTTCATGGACTGAGGCTAATTTATATTCCTCTGGAGTCTTTTGATGTAGGAGCTTTGACTCTGCTGTCCTCCTCTGGTTGTACGTCCTGATCCTCGTTGTTGCCAAAGTATGATTCAATAGTCTCAGTTCTTTTATGGTTTTTAATCATCTTCCCAGCCCAACACTTGACTTTCTAACTCTTTGTCAAGGTAGGACTCTGTTTCCATCCAGCATGAGTATCAGGTCCCAGGCTTCCTGGATTTTGTATCAGCAGTTTCAACCCCCTCCTTCTGTGGATCCAGAGATCTGAAAGCAGACTCTGCCACTGAGGCTGCTGCTGCTGGCTGCTTTTGCCACCACCCCTAGTGCCCTGGGGTTCAGCTGTACCCAGCCAGATTGGATGCTCCTCCTTTATCCGGGTCTGACAGAGTTTTCCAACTGACCTTTTTGATAGATATTTGAGAAGTTTGGAAACTGTCACAGCTGTCAATGATTCAGTACCCTGAGGCTTGCTGTTACCTATCTGTGCTGGTGCAGCTGACACTGGGTTGTGTTCTGCTCCTTTCATGTTGTGAAAGGGCTTTCCTGTCAACTTTCCGGGATGTCAGGCTGGGGACTTGTTTTACTCTGTCATTTTGTGGGTTCTGTATCTCTGGAATTTGTTTAGAGTAATTTTTATAGGTATTTCAAGGCCTTTGTTCAAGGATGTCCCTGCTTTTACTCTGTCATCTTGGCTCCACCCACTCATATTTCTTTTTAAATTCCAATTCTATACTTTGAATTTTATACAACACAATTGCCTGTTTTCTCACAGTGGTATACTTTTTTTTTTTTTTTTTACTGATTCAATTAATAAACCTTCTCAGATGATAATGTCTTACCACAAACAAGTGTGACTTCAGACATGATGGTATCCCAAATTAACTATATACAGAGATGTTTATGTCCTTGATCTTGTAACCAACCATAAATGGTCTAATGTTATGTTAAGGAACTCAGAATTTCCTTTATCTGAACTTAATCTTGTGTGTGTGTGTGTGTGTGTGTGCTTTTTTTTCCCCTTTTGCTTCACAAGCACTAAACAAGTTCTTTGTCTTCACCATAATCTTCAGTTCATGAACATCTTGGTTTTTCCTAGGCAATTACCCCTTCATTGCCTATATTCTCCATTTCCCTTCTTGACCTCTTGGTGAACCTATACTATCATTTTTTTAAAGTGTCTTCCTCCCTTATTGTTTTACTGATCTTGTGTTATCAAACTCCAACTTTGGATTATTCCCTATATGCACTGCTTTCTTGTGTATTTAGGTGTTATTGAAAATAGTTAGAGGGAATCACAAAAATATGATTATGGTATACATTATATATTTATGTCCTATTTTCTCAATGAGGTCCTCACTGTTGCAAAGCAAGGTTAGTTAACTTTCCTCATCAATTTTTATCCAACCCACTAGTACAGAATTCCTAAACCTTCTCTATCCCCCTCAAACTATACATGCCCCTTCACTTTTGCCTCATTTTGTGCCAAAAATCTTGTTACAAAAATCTCTTGTTACAATGTGTACCCCCAAAGCAATATTCACAGCACTGGTGGTGACTATGAATATGCAGGCATAGTTCTCAATCACAAAGTGTAAAAGACTCTCCATATAGAAGGTGGAAGAAAAACACTTATTTAAACAGCATCAAAACAAATTCCAGAACCAGAAAGCTTAATTTGTTATAGTGACCAAGAAGTTGATAAACATGATCATCACAAGGAGACAAAACCATTCCCAAGCCTCTCCCCTGTTGCCAGGACCTTCTCACTCATGAGAAACGCTTACTATCCTGAGGCTCCTTCTCTCTCTGAGCTACATCCTCTCTCCTCTGCCCCAACCATGCTCACTCACTTCCTTCTTGTTCTGCTCCATCTTTTCTGTACTGCTGTTCAGTAAGCTCCTCTCACCATAAGTGACTTAGTCCTCCAGGTGATTTAAGCAGGTCATATGGGCCTATTAATGAATGAGAAAGATCTTTCCGTTTAATTTGTTATTAAACAGTGAAAAAGAATTTTGGCCATTCTCCCAGTATTTTTCCCCTACCTTATTAAACCATTTATATGTCTTCCTCAACTAATTCCTTTTTTACTCATGTCTCAAATGGGATCCTGACCTTTGTCTTTGCTAAGGAAATGCATTTATTCACAATGATCTCTTCCCATTCTAATTGATTTCCTATTATATTTTTCCATTATCTTCCTAATCTCCCATCCTTTCCTGCTTAATTGTTAGTTTAATATTAACTGCATATATTCCCTTGTGTCCACCATCCTTAACACTGCTCACTTGGTCTTTCCATTCCCACTAATTATTGTCTTATGTTTCTTCTTCCTTTTGTGGATAACTCCTTGAAAAGGATATCTAAAATAAATGTCTCATACTCTCTTCTTACCTCTCTTTAATCTTGTTTCCAAATTTATCATTCAAATTTATCAATTATGTCAGTGTTGCTAATAATCTCATACTTGTCTAATCGAATGAACTTTGAGTACTACTTATCTTTCTTTTCCTCTTCACAGACTTTGACTCTGCTATTCTCCTTGATATTACCCTCTTTCTAGGTTCTTAGGATACTATTCTAGTTCTCCCATCCTTTTGACCCTTTCTTAGAATTTCATCCAGATTCACATACTACTAATATTGGATCTCTCTGAAATTTTCCTGCTAGAATCTCTTTCTTTTTCTGTGTGTACTATTTGACTTTTTCATCTTATCTGCTTAACATGGATTACATTATCATCTCTGATCATTCTCAGATCTATTTGTTCTGTCATAACTTCTCCCCTAAGTTCCAGTTTTGCATCTTGTACTGACAATTGTGTTTCAATGAGTCATCTCAACTGGATATATACTAGGCATCTTAAACTTAACATTTCTGAGACTCAACTAATGTTCCTCTCCTTTTCCTAACTGTCTTGTTACTTTTGAGAGTATCATTATCCTCCTAGTGACTTAGGCTTTTAACCAATGTGATATCTTCCCCACTTTACCCTCTCTCATCTACATATCCAAAATATTGCCAAGTCCTTTTGATTCTGTGCTTGCAGCACTTCTTGTATACACTGTCTTATCATCTCTGACATTGCTATTGGTCAGGTGTAAGGCCTTATTACCTCATACCTAAACATTAAATTAATCTCCCTGCCCTTTCTGTCTCATATGTCTCTTCACTCTAATCTATCTTCCACTCCACTATAAATTTAATCTTCCTAAAATGAAGTTTTGACCCTATTATAATTTCCCTTTATATTATGTGTACACAAGTGTTGCCTGCTCTATTACCTTTATAATGACATATAAAGTCCTCTGTTAGACTTTTTAAAAATTAGTTTATTTTTAGTTTCTAACATTTACTCCCATCAGATTTTGAGATCCAAATTGTTCTTTCCCTCCCTTCTAACCTACCCAAAACGGTGTCCAATTTGATATACACTCTATATATACATTTATATTAAACATATTTTCACATTAATCATGGTGTAAAAAAGAATTAGAACCAATGGGGGGAACCATAAGATTGAAAAGATAAACAAACAAAATGGAAAGGAAATAGTATGCTTCAATCTACATTCAATTTCCATGGCATTTCTTTTCTGGATGGCATTTTCTGTCTTGAGATTTTTGGAGCTGTCTTGGATATTTGCATTGCTAAGAAGAGGTAAGTCTATTAGTCATCACACAAGGTTGCTGTCACTGTTTACAGTGTTCTCCTTGTTCTGCTTACTTCATTCATCATCAGTTCATGTAAATTTCTTCAGATTTTTCTGAAGTCCACCTGCTTATCATTTCTTATAGCAAAATAGTATTTCATTGCATTCAAATACTACAACTTGTTCTGTCATTCCCCAATTGATGTGTATCCCTTCAATTTCTCATTCTTGGCCACCACAAAAATGTCTCCTATAATTTTTTTATACACATGTGTCATTTTCTAGTTTTTATGCACTCTTCGGGATACAGACCTAGGAGTGGTAATGCTGGGTATGCACAGTTTTATAGTCTTTTGAGCTATAGTTCCAAATTGCTCTTCAGAATGGTTGAATCAATTCACCCTCTTTTGGAATTTTAAGGAACTTCAGAATCTGATGCCTTCTCATCTTTTCATTCATTTTACACATTTTTTTCCTCCCTGTTACATAATTTTAAATATACTCTCACTGACTCCTTAGCTATTCCTCAATTAGATGCACCAAATCCCAATTCTAGACATTTTTATTGACTGCTCCACTACCAGCAGTCTTTATTTCTCCACTCTTATTTCTTGACCCTTTGTGTTTCAAATCTAACTAAAATCCTAAATTTTTAAGAAGTCTTTCTTTTCCAGGCTCCCGTAGTTCCAGCATATCAACAATTCATCTGTCTGTAACTTCTTTATAAGTAGTTGTTTGCATGCTGTCTTCCCAAGTGGGTCAGGTGGTCCTTGAGGGCAAGAATAGTTTTGACCTTTCTTTGTATCTCCAGAATATAGCCCAGTTCATGATGCATTGTTGTTTAGTTATTCAATTATGTCTGACTCTTGATGGCCCTGTGGACCATAGCACACGAGGCCTTTCCATCCTCCACCATTACCTGATACCTGTCGAAGCTCAGGTTCATGGGGTCCATGAGTCTATCAGTATGATCATGTATCATTTCTTTGTCCTTTTTCCTAAACAGCAGATCCTTAATAAGTGTTTGCTGACTTGAAACAAAATATTTATCTAACATGACTTGCAATTCTTAAAATATAATATACATGTTTATTATTGTCTTTGCCATTTTTATTATATTACCATCTCGTTAATGATCATTTATGATTCTTCTAATACTTTTATATGGAGTTCAGATAGAATTTTGTTTTCTGGGACAAGTTGTCATCTTGCTATTTGCAAAACATCCAAAGTTTTTTGGTGTAGTGCATGAATGGATATAATAACTTAGTTTGTATTTGAATAAAAATATCAGAAGATCCTTTTCTATAAGTTCACAGAAAACTTTTTGGTACATTTTCAAAAGCACATAAGACTACGGAGACAATATATACCTCACTGGTTTTCATATGACTTTGATTCCTTCTATCAGATGTTTATACTTTGAAAGAATTTAGTTAAATAAAGTTTAGGGACTGTAAACTTTTAAAAGAAGGACATCTATTTGATGTAAACTATATTTTTCTTAATTTTTATTGATTAATGCTATTTTTAGACTATTGTAGGGTCAGTTTAATTTGTGATAATAACCTAATTACAGTAGTTTATTAATACTTTAAATGCCAAGGTTATAATATATATTTTAACAAGTAAAAATGAAACTAATGATGTATAATTCTAAACAACAAGTCTTGTTTTGTTAGGTATTTAACAGGCACTAAATTTAGTTTGGGACCTTCCATGATGTACTGCAATTTCTTGCATTTCCTTGCATAACCTATGTTGATCCTTAAGTCTAGACCCAGAACAATAACCATTCTATGATTTCTGGTAGCAAACACCCAGTCTTACAATGCATTTATAAACTTCTTAAATTCAAAAAAACAAATCTACATCTCAGTTCTTTACTCAATAAATTTTTCTTGATAGAATGTTGGTTAAATTGATGCAGTTTTTGCTTATGGAGACCATTTTGATTTCACTCTGGGATTTTAGTCATGTAATAAGCTTTGTAAAGAGATAGGTCACTTTCCGTTATATATACCAAATCCAAAGATGTGTGCCTATATTATCAACGTTATTTATTGCTGAGTGAAGTGATGCCTTCTTAATCCTAAAGTAATCCTATTTTTTCGGATCGACACATGTTTATAATCAGTCTGTTAAAGGTGTATTCGTCCTTCCTTGCCAAAGAAGACCATACCATCAGAGAAATAATGACATGACTTGCACTTGACTTTGTTTTCAGCGAGGGAGGGTTGTGCAGGTCACCAGTCTCACTTCTCCTCCAGAAGTATCTGAATCCAGTGACCAGATATTCATCAGATTGACTGGAGATGACTCAGGATGAGGCAATCTGGGTTAAGTGACTTGCCCAAAGTCACACAACTAGTGAGTGTCAAGTGTCTGAGGTAAGATTTGAACTCAGGTCCTCATGACACCTGCATTGGTGCTGTATCCACTGCATCACCAATATGCCCTTAATTAGTCTATTAATCTTAGAATGTCTAGAAATCTTTTCCCTCCATTTTAGTTCAGAATGCTCGTTATCTAGTATTTGGCTTACAATAAGGTACCTTACATTTTTTGTCATCAGCTTTCTTATTGAGATATTCATCATCAAACTTCCTGTTTGACATATTATACATTTTTTGTTTAAATAATTTAATACATCCCTTATGGCTCCTCTTAGAGTTGGAAAATATACATTAATAGCAACATTATAAGGGCATTAATAGTTTAAATTATATGCTTCCCATTCATTTTTTTTAAGTTCAGGATGCTACAAAATATCTCAACATGTTCAGTCACTTTCCTCTTGTTAATACTTTTGTTAACAATGTGCCAAGCCTCAAGAAGACCAAGGTATTTGTAGGAAGGACTTTCTTCCATTGGTTCAATTTGCCTTCCTGCTACAAATTAGAAATATTTAGTCTCTAACTTCTTGTGATATATATAAAATCTGATACAGGAGGAATTAATACAGTTTGGAAAATGTATAGGAAAAGAAATAAACTTGATACCAGTCACACTTTAAAACTTTGGTTTTGTGTATCCATGGTTACTTTTTTTCTCTCAATGGTTAAAGCACAATAGCTTGGTACAAGATGAATGAGTTATTCTTTCAACAACTTCTTTAGTATTTACATGTCCAAATGACATGTTTGTGTTGCTGGAGATAGATTACACAAGAAAAAGCAATGGGATTCTTTGTGTTGCTCATATATTTAAAGTAATATAATATTTTGACTTAAATACTTTTAATTGTAAGTGATGTCTCTTTCCACATAGGAGAGAAAAATATTATTTAAAATCAAGTAAAATAATAACAGATTTAAAATATCCCCTGGAAAAATTCAAATGGTTTACTGAAATTTTTATTGCAATTGCAATTGTGATGGTGACCCGTTTTAAATCAAGAAAAAAAATTTCATATGGAGTTCAAATGAATACTCATACAAACTCAGTATGCCTCTATACCTGGGTCTGTTGTGTAGATCCCATTCTTGTTCTTGAAGGATGATGAGTGCAGTCCAAATCTTGGAAGTAATCAACAAGTCACATGTTACAGAGATTTCAGGCAGCTTATTCTGCAGTTACTGAATTGATAATACTTTATTTTTTTTCTTTTTCACATAGGGATCCTTCAGCATATTATTTTTGATCCTTTGCTACTATGTATTTTTATATATTTGTAGATTTTTCATGATAAAAATTTTAAAGACTTTTTATGTTATTCAGAAGCACATAATTCACCACTGTTTGGAGTGGTCACTGTTCATATATTTTGGTAATACATGTGTGATACTCTTTGGAAGTAAGATTGGATCAAGCTTATTTATAAAAGAAATCAAGTAAAGGAACCTGCTAAAAATTTAAGTACCACCATCAAGCATTTGAGACAATAATTTCATTTCTTATTTGCCCCTACCACTTATCAGTTTTGTAGTGAACCAGAATTTTGTATCCCTTCTTTCCACGGAACTTCTCTGACATTAATTTGACCTAATATATTTCCATTGTGTTAGACTTTTAGCCACAACAGTCAAAGAGTTATTGTTCACCTCCTCGTTCTTTTGAAATTTTCTACGGTTCCTTTCTAAGTAACTTAAATAAGGTAGACTTGTGATGAACTGTTCATAATGTTCCTTGTGATCTTTTTCAGTACTTCTTTCACTTTAAAATTTAAAGTTTTCCTTTCTGTCAGTGATGGGGGGAATCCAGAATTTTAAATATTGTTTTACTTAAAATTCGTTCAGGCACTTTGAAATTAATTTATAATTCCTTTCTACATGTTTCATTTTTGTTCCTATGATGTGGTGAGATGATTGAAGTTTTCTACTACCTTAGTTAGATATTGAGTTAATATTTTTTATGATTTTAAAGTACTTTTTTATTTCTATAATCTTTCCAACATTTTTATACTCTCCCCTTTATTTAGAAGACAACAAATTTGAGGCAAATTATACATTTACCACTTTGCACACCATATTTCCATGTTAGTCATGCTGTGAAAGAAAACAAAGACCAAAAAACCCAAGAAAAATAAAGCAAAGCAAAAAGAATTCTTTGATGTTAATTCATACTTCATCAATATTTTCTCTAGAGATGGAGAATATTTTCCTTTTTATTATAATCTTTATTTTTTTATAATCATTACAATTTTATTTGTTTTTATTGTTTGACAATCACTTTCCTATACCTTAGATTTTTCCCTTCCCTCCCCTCCCACCTCTCTCCCTCCCTTCAATCCCTCCTTTCACCCTACCTGAGATGGCATACAATTTTATATGGTGCTAACACACATTTCTATCAAATAGATTTTCACCTTAGTCATATTACATCCAAGAATTAAAATGAATGGGAGAAATCATAAAACAAACCAAAACATAACACAAAAGAAAATGATCTCCTTCATTCTGTGATTGAATTCCACAGTTCTTTCTCTGGATGTGGAAGGCATTTTGCCATAAAAGACCACTGGGAATTATTTAAGTCCTTGTATTGCAATTAAGTACTAAATCTACCAGAAAAACTCCTCTCAACACTGTGATTGTTACTGTGAACAAATTTCTCCTGGTTCTGCTCCTTTCATTCAACATCAATTCATAGAAGTCATTTCAAGACACTCTGAAGTCTTCCTGTTCATCATTCTTTATAGCACAAATAGTATGCCATTCATTCATATACCACAACTTGCTCAGCCATTCCCAGTTGATGGGCATCCCTTTGATTTCCAGTTTTTGACCACCACAAAAAGAGCTGCTATACATATTTCTGTACATGTGAGACCTTGTCTCATTTTAATGATCGCTTGGGTATACAGTGCTAGAAGCGGTGTTGCTGAGTCAAAGAGTATGCACATTATTGTAGTCCTTTGGGCATAGTTCCAAATTGCTCTCCAGAATGACTGGATCAGCTCACAGCTCCACCAACAATGAATTAGTGTTTCAACTCTCTCAGATCTTCTCCAACATTTATCATCTTCCTGTTCTGTCATGTTAGCTAATCTGATAGATGTGATGTGGTATCTTAGAGCAGTTTTGATTTGCACATCTCCAATCAATAGTGATTTAGAGCATGTTTTCATATGAGTATAGACAGCTTTAATTTCTTCCTCTGAAAACTGCATTTTCATATCCTTGACCATTTATGAATTGGGGAATGATTTGTATTTTTGTACATTTGACTCAGATGTCTATAAATCTTAGAAATGAGGCCTTTGTCACAGATGTTAGATGCAAAAATTATTTCCCAGTTTTCTGATTTCCTCTAAGTTTTGGTTGCATTCTGTTTGGTTATGGAAAAACTTTTCAATTTAATGTAATCCAAATTATCCATTTTACACTTCATAATGAATTCTCTCTTTTGTTTAGTCAAAAATCTTCCCCTCTCCATAAATAAAACACTATTCCTTGCACCACTAATTTGTTTATAGCATCAATCTTTATACCTACATGATGTGCTCATTTGAAATTTATTCTTTTGTACTGCATGAGGCATTGGTCCATAGCTAGTTTCTGCCACATTGTTATCCAGTTCTTCCAGCAAATTTTGTCTAACAGTGATTTCTTATCCCAGAAGCCGGGGTCCTTGGGTTTATCAAACAGTAGATTACTGTATTAATTGACTATTGTGCCTTGTGTACCTACCCTATTCCTCTGGTCTACCCTTCTGTTTCTTAGCCAGTACTAAATAGTTTTGATAATTGCTGTTTAATAATAAAATTTTAGATCTGGCAGAGCTAGCATTTTTTTCATTAGTTTCCTTGATATTCTGGACATTTTTTCCTTCCAGATGAATTTTGACATCATTTTTTAAGCTCTAGAAAATATTTATCTGACAGCTTGATTGGTATGGAACTGATCAAGTAAATTTATTTTGGTAGAATTGTCATTTTTATTGTATTGCCTTATCCGTGAAGAACTGATGGTTTTCTACTTAGATATAACTTTGTCCGTATGAAAAATACTTTTTAATTGTGTTCTTATAGACACTGAATTTTATTTGGCTAGTTGACTCCCAAATATTTTACACTGCCTACCCTAGCTTTAATTGATTTTCTCTTCCTATCTCTTCCAATTGTGCTGTATTAGTTATCCATGGAAGTGCAGAAGTATGTAATTATTTTGTAACCTTCAAATTTGCCAAAGTTGTTTATCATTTCAAGGAGTTTTTTTTTTTAATTGATTCTCTCAGTTTCTCTAAATATATCGTTATATCATATTCAACGAGAGATGACTAGGTTTCTTCTTTTCCTATTCTAATTGCTTCCATTTCTTTTTCTTCTCTTATTGCTACTGACAACATTTCTAGTACCATATTGAATTATAGTGGTGATACTGGAAATCCTTGATTCACCAATAGTTTTATGGGAAATACATGTAGTTTATCCTCATTGCTTATAGTGCTTGCTGAAGGTTTTAGGAAGCTACTGCTTATTATTTTATGAAAAATTCCATTTATTCCTATGCTCTCCAGTGTTTTCAATAGGAATGGGTATTGCATTTTGTCAAAACCGTTCTCTGCATCTATTGAGATAATCATATGGTTTCTGTTAGTTTTCTTGATGATATGATAAATAATGTTTATAGTTTTCCTAATATCGGATGATCTCTGCATTTCTGATATCAATCCTACCTGTTAGCATTTTACTATTCTCTTGATAAGTTGCTGTATTTTTCCTAAAATCTTATTTAAAATTTTTCCAGCTATATTCATTACAGAAATTGTTCTATAAATTTCTTTCTCTGCTCTGGCTCTCCCTGGTATAGGTATCAAAACCATGTCTTTATCATAAAAAGAGTTTCAGGGAACTCTTTCCTCAGTTTTCCCAAATAGCATATATAGTATTAGAATTAAGTGTTTTTTTTTTTTAACATGTTTGATAGAATTTACTTGTAAATTCATATGGCCTTGGAGATTTTTTCCTAGAGAGTTCATTGATGGCTTGTTCAATTTCTTTTTCTGACATGTGTTGGTAAGTGTATTCAACTTCCTTTTCTGTTAATATTGGAAATTTATATTTTTTAAAATAATCGTGCACTTCATTTAAATTGTTATATTTATGAACAAACAGGTTAACGAAGTTATTTCTAATTATGGTTTTAAATTCCTCCTCACTGGAGGTGTGTTTATCCTTTTCATTTTTGATGTTGGTAATTTGGTTTTCTTCTTTATTTTAATAAAATTATCCAAAAGTTTATCAATTTTATTGGTTTTGTTCATAAAACCAACTCTTAGTTCTATTAATTAGTAAAATAGCTTTCTTAGCATCAATTTTATTAATCTCTCCTTTGGTTTTCAGTATTTCTAATTTCGTGTTTCCTTGAGAATTTTCAATTTCTTATTTTTCTACCTCTTTCAACTGCATGTTCAATTCATTGATCTTCTCTTTCTCTATTCATTCATGTAGACATTCAAAGATATTAAATTTCCCCTAAGAACTGCTTTTGAAATATTCTATATGATTTGATAGATTGTCTCATTAATGTTGTACTTTTTTATTAATAAAAATTTATTTATTTAAATTTTTACATTCATTTTCACAAAATTTTGGGTTCCAAATTTTCTCCCCTTTTATCCCCTCCCCCCACCACAATACACCGAGCAATCTAATTTTCCCTATCACCGATCTGCCCTCTCTTCTATCATCCCTTCCTTCTCTTCTTCCCATCTTCTCTTTTGTCCTGTAGGGCCAGATGACTTTCTATTCCCCATTAACTGTATTTCTTATTCCTAGTAGCAAGAACAATACTCAACAGTTGTTCCTAAAACTTTGAGTTTCAAATTCTCCGCATCCCTCCCGCCCCAGCCATATGTTTTGGGAAGGCAGGCAATTCAATATACGCCATATCTGTGTAGTTTTGCAAATGACTTTGATAATAGTCGTGTTGTGTAAGACTATCTGTATTTCCCTCCATCCTATCCTGCCCGCCATTGTTTCTATTCTGTCTTTTGATCCTGTCTCTCCCAGAGTGTTGACTTCAAATTGATCCCTCCTCCCATTGCCCTCCCTTCCATCATCCTCCCCAATCTGCTTATCTCCTTCTCCCCCACTTTCTTGTACTGTAAGAGAGGTTTTCATACCAAAATGAGTATGCATTTTATTTCTTCCTTTGGTCGAATGTGATGAGGGTAAACTTCTTCTTTTTTTCTCAGCTCTCCTCTTTTTCCCTCCACTAAAACGTCTCTTGCTTGCCTCTTGAATGGGAAACAATTTACCCCATTCCATTTCACCCTCTTTCCTCCCACTACATTTCTATCTCACCATTTACCTTAATTTCTTTTAAGATATGGTCCCATGCTATTCAATTCACTCTATGCTTTCTGTTTCTGTATGTGCGTGCATGTGTGTATGTGTGTGTGCACGTGTGTACATGTGTGTGTGTATGTGTGTATGTGTGTGTGGGGTCCCACCAACTACCCAGATACTGAAAAGTTTTAAGAGTTACAAATATTGTCTTTCCACGTAGGAATGGAAACAGTTCACCTTTGGTAAGTCCCTTATGACTTCTCTTTGCTGTTTACTTTTTCATGCTTCTTCTCATTCTTGTGTTTGAAAGTCAAATTTTCTTTTCAGCTCTGGTCTTTTCATCAAGAATGCTTGAAAGTCCTCTGTTTCATTGAAAGACCATATTTTTCCCTGAAGTATTATACTCAGTTTTGCTGGGTAGGTGATTCTTGGTTTTAGTCGTAGTTCTTTTGACTTCTGGAATATCCTATTCCACGCCCTTTGATCCCTTAATGTAGAGGCTGCTAGATCTTGAGTTATCCTGATTGTATTATCACAATACTGGAATTGTTTCTTTCTAGCTGCTTGCAAGAATTTCTCCTTGACCTGGAAATTCTGGAATTTGGCCAAAATGTTCCTAGGAGTTTCTATTTTTGGATCTCTTTCAGGCAGTGATCAATGGATTCTTTCAATACTTATTTTGCCCTCTGGTTGCAGAATATCAAGGCAGTTTTCCTCGATAATTTCATGAAAGATGATGTCTTGGCTCTTTTTTTGATCATGACTTTCAGGTACTCCCATAATTTTTAAATTGTCTCTCCTGGAGCTATTTTCCAGGTCAGTTGTTTTTCCCATGTGATATTTCACCTTCTCTTCCATATTTTCATTCTTTTGGTTTTGTTTTGTGATTTCTTGGTTTCTCAGAAAGTCATTAGACTCCATCTGTCCCATTCTAATTTTGAGAGAACTATTTTCTTCAGTGAACTTTTGAACCTCTTTTTCCATTTGGCTAATTCTGCTTTTGAAAGCATTCTTCTCCTCATTGGCTTTTTGAACCTCTTTAGCCTATTTAGTTAGCCTATTTTTCAAGGTGTTATTTTCTTCAACATTTTTTTTGGGTCTCCTGTAGCAAGATATTGACCCGTTTTTCATGCTTTTCTTGCATCTCTCTCCTTTCTCTTCCCAGTTTTTCCTCCACCTGTCTAACTTGATTTTCAAAATCCTTTTTGAGCTCTTCCATGGCCTGAGCCCACCGGACATCCACCTGGGATGTCTGGGATACAGAGGCCCTGACCTCCACATCTTTCCCTGATGGTAAGAATAGTTCCTCACCATCAGAATTGAAAGGTGGGAACATCTGTACCCCATCAAAGTAGCTGTCTATAGTGTTATTTTTCTTCCCTTTTCTGGGCATTTCCCCAGGCAGTTACTTGACTTCTGAAATTCCTCTTCACCCCTGCTGAGATCCGCCCAGCTAGTGCTTGGGGTCTGAGATTCAAATGGGCTTTCTGAGGATGGCTCGGCTGATATTCAATGTGAGCTTAAGTTCTGGTGCTTGGGTGGGGGCAGGGCCTCCTCCCATGCTCAGTTCCCTCAGGGGTTTTATGCAGAGACCTTCAGTAATGAGGCGGGTGTGGGCAGGGCCGTCTCCCAGGCTCAGTTCCCTCAGGGGGTTTATGCAGAGACCTTTGGTAATAACCCTGATCTTCTGTCAGCTGGTCCGGGAATCCTGGGACCACCACTGCTGCCTCTGCTTCTGCCTCTGCCACTGCCTCTGCCGCTGCCTCCCGAGGAGGCCCGAGTCACGGAGACACCCCTCTCCCCTCTCGGCCAGCCCAGAAGTCTCTCTCACTGACCTGTAGCGTCTGTGGGGGGAGGGGCCTTCCCAGCCGCCAGAGGTTCCGTCCCTCAAGCCTGCTCGGATCTCCTGCTCTGGGTCCTCACAGCCAGGACAGCACAGGGGTGGGCTCCGCTTTCCGGGGTGCAACGGACCCCTGGGGACCGTTCTCCAGGGCTCTCTCGAAAGGAAATCTTTTCCACTGCATTTCTGCACGCCTTGAAGTGCTCCAGAGTTTGTGGGGAGCTTTTCTTGCACGAAATATATGGACTGTGGGTTCGGAGGTAGCATACGTGAGTCTTTCTACTCCACCATCTTGGCTCCACCCCCTTATTGTTGTTCTTTTGAATGAAGTTGTTCATTGATTCTGTGATTTGTTGTTTAACCCACTCATTCTTTAGGATTACATTCTTTAGCTTCCAGTTCATTTTTGGTTTATATTTCCATGGTCTTTGATTACATATAATTTTTACTCCATTGTTATCTGAGAAGGATGCATTCCCTATCTCTGCCTTTCTGGACAGGATTGTGATGTTTTTAATACCCTAGCACATGGTCATTTTTTAATATATCATATAGACCTCTGAGAAAAAGGGTATATTCCTTTCTATCCCCATTCAATTTTCTCCAGAGATCTATCCTATACACACACACACACACACACACACACACACACACACACACACACACACACACCCTGTCTAGACTTTTATTCACCTCTTTATCTTGTTTCTTATTTATTTGGAGGTTAGATTTTTCATGTTCAGATAGGAAAAGGTTGAGGTCCTGTACTAGTATAGTTTTGCAGTTTATTTCTTCCTGTAACTCCCTTAACTTCTCCTCTCAGAATCTGAATGCTATACCACTTGGAGAATATATGTTTAGTAATGAAATTGCTTCCTTGTCTATGGTGCCTTTTTGCAGCGTATAGTTTCCTTCCTAATCTCTTTTGATTAGATCTGCTTCTGCTTTTGCTTTGTCTGAGACTAGGGTTGCTACTCCTGCTTTTTTTACATTAGGTGAAGTACAATATTTTCTCTTCCAACCTTTACTTTTACCTTGTGTGTATCCACCTGCATTTAAAATGTTTTTCTTGTAAACAACATATTGTTGGATTATGGTTTTTAGTCCATTCTACTATCTATGTCTGTTTTATGGATGAGTTCATCCCATTCACATCACTTATGACTGCTACCTGTGTCTTTCCCTCCATCCTCTTTCCTACCATTTGTCCTTTTAGTTCTTCCTTCTCCCTTCCCCTTCACAATAGAGTTTTAATTGTTGACCACCATCCCCCACAGTGTTCCCTTCCTTCTTTCAAACCCCCTCCCTTTACTCCCTTTTCCCCACACTACTTCTTCCCTACCTTTTAGCCTCCTTTACCTTTTCTTTCCCCCCCTCCTACTACCTGCAGAGATAGTTAAATCTATATACTTAATTAAGTTTGTTGTACCCTTCTTGAACCAAATCAGATGAGAGTAAATATCAAACAATGCTCATCACCCTCTCCTCTTTCCCTCTACTATAATATAATTTTGTGACTCTTCTAGGATGTTATTTACCTTTTTTCTGCTTTCTTCTTTTCACATCTCCTGTTACAATCCATTTTCACCCTTAAATCACATTTTTATCATCACATCATTTACTTTATACACGCTCTCCCTACCTATGTTTATCCCTTTTATATTTCATAATGAATAGACAAGGAATGTAATCAGTTTTCACATACTGAATAACAAATTTATTTTTTTCTCCCCTGTTTACCTTTTTATGCTTCTCTTGAGACCTGCATTTGATGATCAAATTTTCTACTGAGTTCTGGTGTTTTCATCAGGAAGGTGTGGAAATCCATTTTTTCACTGAATGTCCAACTCCTTGCCTGAAATATTGCACTCAATTTTGCTGAGTAATAAATTCTTGGTTATAGTACCACCTCCTTTGCCTTATGGAATATCATATTCCAATTTCTTTGATCTTTTATGGTAGAAGCTGCAAAGTCTTGTGTGATCCTGACTGTAGCTCCTTGATATTTGAATGGTTTCTTTCTGACTGCCTGTGGCATTTTCTCCTTCACTTAATAGTTCTGAAATATGACCATAATATTACGTGGTGTTTTTAGTTTGGGACACGTTTCAGGAGGGGAATGGTTGATTCTCTAGGTGATTATTTTGCCCTCTGCATCTAGGGCTTCTGGGTAGTTTTCTTTGATGATTTCTTGAAAGATGTTGTCCAGATTCTTTTCTTCATCATGGCTTTCTGGTAGGCCAATAATTGTTTAGATTTTCTCTACTGCATCTGTTTTCCAGGTCAATTGTTTTTCCAATTAGATATTTTATATTTTCTTCTGTCTTTTCATTTTTTAGATTTTGTTTGACTTATTCTTGTTGTCTCATAGAGTCTTTAGTTTCTACTTACCCAATTGTTGTTTTTATCTTATTGTTTCCTTCAGTTAACATTTGCATCTCTTCTTCTAACTGTCCAATTATTCCTTTTAAGGAGTTATTTTCTCAAATTACTTTTTGTACTTCCTTTTCCATTTGTCCAATATTCCCAGTTACATTTTATGCTTGCTTTTCCACTTGTCCAATTTTCCTTTATAAGAAGTTGTTCTCTTCAGTGAATTCTTCTTTCATACTTTTAAAATCATTGGCCAGTTTTTCTCCTGTTTCTCTAACTTGGCTTTTAAAATCCTTCTTCAGCTCTTCTAAGAGTGCTATTTGTGCTTGCTGTCAGTTCACAGTCCCTTCCCAAGTTTCATATGAGAGTATAGTATCAATGATGTTCTCTTAGATATCTGTGTTTTAGTCCTTGTTCCCATAGAAAAATTCTATGGTCTTTTCTTTCCCACTTTGCTTCTTATTCATGATGATGAGGCTTTTTGTGTTGTGGCCTCTGGTTCTTTCAGCTAAAAGGTAAAGTGTTACAGCTTACCTGATGCTGAGCTGTCTGGTGTAAGAAAGCAGAGGCCATATGAAGTCTTTTTGTGTTTCCATGGATTTACACTGCAGCTAGCTTGTTATATATGGAGGAGGGGTGGTCTGGCCATAGGGGTCTCCTCTGCTAAACTAGAGCCTAGTCAACCTCAGTTGTTGGTGATCCCAGCTACCCTAGTGTCTTCCTTATTCCCCTGAGGTGCTGAGGTATGCCTCAGGTCCTGGTGGTTGTAGTTGCAGAACTCCACTCCCCCGGGGCTACGGATCTCCTCCTGGTGTGCTGAAGTGGGGCTGTATGGGACAGCTCTGGTCTTGCAGTTATTCTCTTCAGTCACAGCAAGAGGGACCCTCCTTAACAATTTTCCTAGCCTCAAGAGCTAGGAGACTGTTTTTTTCCTTCTCCTGATCCCACTGTTCCAGGAGTTTTCTGGGAAAGTATTTTATGGTTCTTTCAAGTTCAACAAATGTAAAGGGAGAGAGCATTTACCTATCACTCTACCATTTTGTCTCCTGGAAGTTCAAGTAGGTGACTTACAGGTATTTAATCTGCAGGATGATAGTCTCAGGAGAAGCTATTGCAGATGTCTGGGGCTCTGAGGCTCTCACTCACTCAATTCTACTAGAATCCTGTCCTGGATTGATATGTCCAAGATTACACAGTGCCGTTTCTTTCTCATACCTCCTGGGGCTTCCTGCTCAGCCCTGTTGTGGTGGGAAAGCACTGGTACAGTCTGTGCACTGTGTAATGTGTGCTCCTCCAGCCCCATGGAACAAATCCTTCCCATCGACCTTTCAATCTGTCCTGGATTGTGAATCTGCCACAGTCTGTCTCCTACTGGATTCTGCCCCTGCAAAATTTGATCAGATTCTCTTTTTAGAGGTATGTGAAGGAGTTTGTCTAAGAAGTTAGGTGAGTAGTTGTCCTCACTCCACCATCTTCTAATTTCTTAACATAAATCTTCAATATCTCTTTTGATTCACTGCTACCATAGTAGCGATTCATGCTTTTCAATAGTATCATCTTTTCTCCAACGGTTGTCATTGTGGCACCATCAGACACACATATTATTACATATTGCTCTGTGTAGGTCCTAAAAAGCTAGTCTTTTTTTTTTTTTTGTTTTTGATTTGTTTGGTTATTTCATTTACATTTTATATGAAATGCTGGGAAAGAATATATTTGTTCCTGTTAATTATGACAGATATCACCTTTGTTGAAAACTAGTATTTGAAGTAATTGGTTTTCTCATTATTTTCAACTATTTTTTATTAAGTTTTGTGCTTTTCTTTAACAGAACCTAAGTGTGCTCATATATTAAAAATCTCCTGGGACCTCAATGCTATTTTCTTGTCATGTTTTCCACTAATATTTACAACTTTGCAAATTTTTATTATATAAAGATTTCTCACTGGTTTCAGGGTTTGTGACTTTGCCCTCTTCAGTTTTCAATATCTCTTTTATTTCATGTTTTATTTGTGAGCATTTTTTAACGGTTGTCCATTGACAAAAACACTATGGAACTTTGGTAAGAAGGAAGTTACACTAATATTGGTGCATGTAAATTATTTATGTCTTCTGTCCATTTTGTGTACTCAAGGTTTGCCTTCTTTATTCAGCATCACCATATCTACTAATTTGTTTTTTACCTGTTGGGGAATATCCCACCATTTCTTATTTGTATTTCTGATTTGTTTCAATGTATTTCGACTTCCTGTGGTAACAAAATATGAAAAAAAACAACATTGCTAAGTGTGTTTTGGTCTGTATCAAACTGATCATTACAAATAATTTCAAATAAATCTGACCTCAACTCTGTGTTTCTCTATTTCTAGATTCATAGGAGTAATTTCATTATATATCTCAAGGTATTCACTCAGTCTTTGCTTTTAACAAATCTAAATTGACCAGCAAATCAGAGTTTCCACCAGTCTTTTAGGAGTATTGTGATGATTTTAGATAACATATTGTGACTACTATAACTATTATAACTTACTATCCCTACTATTTGCTCATCCCTTCATCCAATAATGTGTATATTTGATTTTAAGGTTTTGCAGTTGTAGAAAGATGGGGAGTAATGGCATTAACATTGCCATCACAATTTATGTTTATTATTATTAATTATTTTATCTTATTATTCTTTCTATCTTTTTTGATGGGCTTGAAGAGAAATCATACTAGTACAAGTGTCTGTCCTGCTATTTTACTATTATGTTAAGTATTTTGTGGACTATTACAGAGGTGTATAAACTAATTTTAACAGCTGAATAAAATGCTGAGAGGTAAAATCATTTTTGTAGGCTCCCTGGAAGGATTTTCATAATAGCTTTAATAAGCAGTCAGAATGAAGGGAAGTGTGTGTACTTTGTCTTAACAAAATTTTGCTAAGTATATTCAAAAGCTATCCATTTCATGTAGCTTACAGATTATGTGCATTTGTTATGAGAAAATGTACCAAAATATTGCTTTTAAAATTTTTATGGTTCAATACCCTACCTGTATGAATGTGGGAAAAAAAGTAAAAAATCCAGTTCCAGTATAATGCATTTATTGAATTCTCAGGGATATTTTGAGGTTTATATTTGTACTATAGGAAATTGTCATCTGATAATTTTTGAAAAAATTGTGTACATATTCATTATTTCTGGTTAACAGAAATAATGATGTTGGTGATATTTTAGCTTATTTTCTCATCCTAAATATAACTTGTTTCCCATCTCTTATTTCCTACTCTCTTTACTTCATCATATCTATTAGGGTAATTCCCTGATCAGGGAAAACAAGGCCTTTGTAGGATGGAAAAGTTTTCTTTAAGCTTTCTTATATAATGAAAGTGAATTTGACTCCTATGAGAAAGGGAGGATTCTCCCCTCCTCCACTTTTTTAGTGTCAATTGAGGAATTAAAGAAAATGTTTTCATAGGATATCTATTTCTTTGACAAGACTGAATGCTTCCTTGAAGTGGACAACAAAGTAAGTAGGGGAATGACACAACTGTGCAAAAGTATTCCATATCAAAGAAATTAGTAGCCCAGAAGGTATTAGTAACAATTCAGATGCAAGACAATTTTCTGCACTTGAGAATCTACCTACATATTGGGTGGGGAGGAGGGCCAGAATTCTTTTGTAGATTCATGGTCGTATTTTGCAAACTTCACCCCATTTTCCCACCAAGACAGACAGAGTGTGTCAGGAAGAAGTTTTATCAAAATAAATGTGAAATATTAAATATTTCCAATAGAATATTACATTAATTTTAAATTAATCAATCATTTAGTATTTATTAATCACCTACTATTGACCAGGCATACCCTTGGGAGTATAAGCACAAAAAATGAAAACATATCTTTTTGTGAGGAATTTACAGTCTAATGAAGGAGACAATGAATGTATTTTCTATAGAACTTGACAAATACCACTGACTAGCCATAAGTACCATAAAGCATTCTCTAAAACATTTCAGGCAGAGTTTTACCAACTTTGGGATATGCCAAATTTTCTAGTGGTGGAATATGAAACAATGAAAAAATGACCAGAAATTTTCAAGTGTAACACATATAAATTTAGCTTCATTTTTTTAAATGAAAATAAACTTCAAATAAAGGTTTTAAAAATTAGAGTAGCACCAAACTCGTTTCAACTAACAGTGAATGCAAAAACTAATATTTAATAGAATATATGCAAATGAGGTCATATTGGATTTTGTTGAACCAGTTAGGCAGGCTTATTAAAATGATGAGTTGAAAGGAGTTGTGTCATAATACTGTTGGTACATGGGAACGTGAAGTATATAAACTGAAAATTAAATAGTCATTGCTTGGAAGTCAAAATGCCATAATGGTTGTTACATTTCTTAGCATCTCTCATTTCGATTCAATATTTGTCAAGAGTTTTACAAAAATCAATAATTTTTAAAAGATAGAAATAATTATTTATCAGTAAAAATTTTTAAAAATTTAATTTCAATTTAATTTATTTACAAGTATTAATATCTACAACTGATCATTTTCAAAAACATGAAAAATATCTAACCTCTGCAGACCTCCCACTTCCACTAGAAGCAGGTTTTGATATACTTTCACAATTATGCATTTGAATCATGCTTTAGTTTTGCAATTGTGTTAAAATTCACTTCTGATTTTTTTGGTGTATCATTATTCTTCTCATTTGTACAATAGCAGTGGTTTTACATATTTTATTGTCCCGACGATGGTTACTTCAGATCCCATTAATTAATGGAGATATTTATATGCTTCTTTATATTCACTACATAGAACATTTTTATGGTATTTAACATTCCATTACATTAATTTAATAAAGAGTCTATTAAAATTGTATGATGAAGTTTCTTTATGAGTCGTGGTAAAAAAAAAAAAAAAAAACGAAACAAGTTCACCAAATTTTACCAGTTCTATAGTTATTTTGAACAGATTTCTCTTTCAAATCCTCTCTGTTTGGCTTTGGTAATAAAAATATTCACTATTTATGAGTTTATTTCATATCTTTCATCTTTGCTGAAATTATTTGTTGTTTCATTCAGTTGATTCTTTAGTTTCCTCTAATCTTTGATTATTCCTTCAATTTCTTCTCCTTATGGTATTTCTATGCCAACCACTTCTAGGAAGATAATGAATAACAATTACACTAATAACTTGAATTACTTTACCCTTATTCTTTTTGTTTACTTTCACCAATTTATTATTTTAATTCAAGATAGAGTGTAATTACTTGAAATCAAATATTTACATAAGCTTATTAAAATGGAAAGCAAGTTATGTCCACAGTATTTAAAACTGTATACCTTCCATGTCATTTTTCCAATGTTGATTGCTTCCCCTTCTTTCCCTCAAATGCATACCTTCCATGCTTCCTTTTAGCTATATATGTATTTTAATAGACAAATACTTTATTTCTCTTGTGAAATAAACAATGTCTTTTTAATCAATAGGGCAGTTAAACAGGGAGGGGGGGAAGAGAGATACATTTGCGTATTTCCAAGATATTACTTTAGCTTTCCTTAGGAAATTTTTGCTTGAATTGCTTCTTTTTCATCAGGAAACATGGTTATAATGATATCCTTCAAACTTTCCCTTCACCTTTCTATTCAGGCTTATGTCAATACTTCAAAGACCTGGTCTTTCTTCAGTGTGACTGCTCCCCTTATTGGCAGTGACTACAATTACTCACTCAAGCAACAAGAATTTATAAAGAATTTATAAAGCACTCTCTATTACACCAGCATCATCTACTGCATCCTGGGACATTAGTAGTCGTCTTGACTTTACCCTTATTCTTGATGGAAAAGACTCTAGACTTTATGTATGGCAAAATAATCATTTTTCATTTCTGACATGTATTGTTCTAGATTCCACATGCTTGTTACTTTTTTTAAAGAAGGTGTAAAATTTTATTAAATTCATATATACATAATCACATATCATTAAGATTTAATGTCTTTATAATTGATGCCTATATTTTGAAGCTCCTGCATCCAAAGCCTCAAAGAGAAATTTTAGTTGGTCTCAGTCAATTGAGGAGCTCAAAATCAAGTAAGAGAAGTGGCCAACAATTAGAAAGAGAAACTAGAGTGATACAAGAAAATCATGAAAAAGGAGTCAACTGCTTGCTGAAGGGGAATCCAAAAAATGTTGAAGCAAATAGCACCTTAAAAATATACTAAGCCAAATGGCAAAATAGATTCAAAAAGTCAAGGAGACCTTACAAAGCATAGTTGGCCAGATGGAAAAGGAGGTTCAAAAACTCACTGAATAAAATCATTCCTTAAATATTAGAGGCAATATATCAGCCAATTTAGCTAATTAGAGCTAAATATTGGAGCTAATGATTTCATGACAACTTTTTTTAAAAAATGTAAAACATAAACAAAGAAATTAAAAACTAGCAGACAATGTGAAATATCTCTTTGGAAAAACAACTGACATTTAAAATAGATCCAGGAGAGACTTTAAAAATTATTGGACTTCCTGAAAATCATAATCACCAAATGAGCCTAGCCATCATTTTTCAAGAATTTATCAAAGAAAACTGCTCTAATATTCTAGAACCAGAGGGCAAAATAGATATCGAAATAATCCACCAATCCTCCTCTGAAAGAGATCCAAAAGGAATACTCCAAGGAATATTGTAGCTAAATTCCGGAGCTCTCAAATCAAAAAGAAAGCATTGCACATGCCAGAAAGAAACAATTTAAGTATTGTGGAAACACAACGAGAATAACACAAGATCTAGCAGCTTCTACAATAAGGGATTATAGGGCTTGGAATATGATATTCTAGAGATCAAAAGAACTCGGATTGAAACCAAGAATAATCTATCCAGCAAAATTGAGTTTACTACTTCAAGGGGAAAAAAAAAGGTCATTAAATGAAAAGGAGAAATTTTAAGCATTCTTGATGCAAAGAGTAGTGAATACAAAATTTGACTTTCAAACACAAGAATCAAAAGAAGTATGAAAAGGTAAACAGGAAAGAGAAATCATAGGGATCCTTCTAAAGTTGAACTGTTTACATTCTTTCATGGAAAGATAATATTTGTAACTCTTGAGGCTTCTCAGTATTAGAGTAGTTGGAGAAATTATACATGCAGACAGAGGGCACAGGTGTGTGAACATGAAGTGGTGGTTTCTAAAAAATAAAATTAAAGGGTGAGAGAGGAATGTATTGGGAGAAATACAAAGGGAGAAATACAATGGAGGAAATTATTTCTCATAAAATAGGCAAGAAAAAATTTTTTTAATGGAAGAGAAGGTGGAGGGAGTGGAGAAAGTGGAGGAAGGGACAGAGTGAACTTTACTCTCATCAGATTTGACTTGAGGTAAGAAAAACATGCATACTCAATTTTGTATGAAACTCTATCTTACACTACAGGAAAGTAGGGGGAAAGGAGATAAGTGGGGCTGGTGGTTGATAGAAGGGAGCATAAATGGGAGGAGGGGTAATTAGAAGTAAATACTTTTGAGGAGGGATAGAGTCAAAAGAGAAAGTAGAATAAATGAGCAGAATAGAATGTAGGCAAATATAATTAGTCTTTTACAACATGATTGTTATGGAAGTCTTTTGCATGACTATACATGTACAACTTATATCAAATTGCATACCTTCACAGTGCAGATAGGTGGGGAGTATAGAAGGAAGGAAGTTGAATCTTAAAGTCTTAGAAACGAATGTTGCATATTGTTTTTATATGCAGTAAGAAATAAGAACTACAAGAAAAGGGGTATAGAAAACTATCTTGCCCTACAAAACAATAGAGGGGAAGGGAATAAGAAAGGGCAGGGGTGAGATAGAAGGGAGGGCCAATTGGGGGAAAGGTCAGTCAGAAGGCATGATCTCCTGGGGTGGGCAGAGTGGAGAGAAAATTTGGAACTCGAAATGTTAGGGAATTGAATGTTGAAAACTAAATATTAATTAATTGAATGATTCTTTAAAAGATAAAATTACCTTCTGATCCTTAATTTACTTTCTTTAGTTTATTCCAATGTTTGATTTGTCAATTACTGAAATGGATCTATTAAAGCCTTTCACTGCTAGTTTTTTTCTTATAATTTGATTAAATGTTTTTTAAAATATTTGCATGTTAGTGTTATATATAAATTGTATTACTATGATTCTTTTCTATGATGCTTTTAACTTATATAATTTCTCAGTTTATCCCTTTAAATCATGTTTTTCTTTTCCTCATAACGTTTTGGTGATCATAATTATTATCTCTGTTTTCTTTAATTTTCCTATGGCATAATAGATTTTTCTCTACTTCTATGTCCCAATCCTGTGAATTGTCATATCATGACTTTTTCTTACGTGTATTATATTCTGTTTTTAATTCTACGTTGTAAACTATTCCAGTATTTTCTTCCATTTTATGAGTGACTTTTCTTTGTTCATATTCATAAGTATGTTCATTTGTACATTTTCTTCCATTCTATCCTCATCATTTTTGTTTTCTTTTCTTTTGATCCCTGTTCTCATTTTATGAAGAAATAAGCTGTAAAGAAAATTATGCTTGATACTATCAATACAGATTTAATATCAAATTTGAGATCCACTGTCTCTCTATAGTTCTTTCACTTCACTTCAGTCAAAGATTTTGCTCTTTCTTCCGTTTCATTCTTCCCTTCATGAACTCTATTCCTATACTGAAGTGTGCGGTTTGTTTGTTCTCGCTATTATATCACCAATACTACTTTTGCCCTTAAATTTCATTCTCACTCTTCCCACCCATTTTATTTTGTTGAAGTTTGAAGGAAGAAAATTGGGTGAAAGGAGCACCATTTTAATGATATTGAGCTTGAAATGCCAATAAGAAATTCAAGTAAAGAGGAGGAGCCAAGATGGCAGAGTAGAAACATACACATATGCTAGTTCTTAACCCACAGCCCATAAAATACCTGTAAAAAAAAACTCCCAACAAATCCTGAGACAGCAGAAGCCACACAGCAATGGAGGGGAGAAGATTTCTGTTCCAGAGGGTTCTGAAAAACTGACAGGAAAGGTCCATTTTGAACCCAGACCCGGAGCAGAACCCAGCCCTGCCTTGGCTGCGCAGCACCAAGAGGAGCAGATCCAAGTAGGCTTCAGGGGAAAAATCTCCAGTGGCAGTGTAGTTCCCTCCACCCACAGGTGCCAAAGGTCAGTGAGATAGTCTTTTCAGATTGCTGAGAGGGGAACAGGGTGTCTCCATAACTCAGCCCCCCTTGGGAGGCAGCAGAGGACAGGAGCTCCCAAAGCTCCAGGAAAGAGCTTGGATCCATTATTGAGGTCTCCACATAAAACTCCTAAAGGAACTGAGCTTCGTGTGGCAGCCCTGAACCCACCTGAGCACCTGAACTTAATCTCTCACTGAATAGCAGCCCCACCCCCACAAGGAACTAGGACTAAAACCAAGAATCACTTCCCCAGCAAAACTGAGTACAATACTTCAGGGGACAATGAAACAGAGGACTTTCAAGCATTCTTGATGAAAAGACCAGAGCTGAAAAGAAAATTTGACCTTCAAACACAAGAATGAGAAGAAGCATGAAAAAGTAAACAGCAAAGAGAAGTCATAAGGGACTTACCAAAGGTGAACTGTTTACATTCCTACATGGAAAGACAATATTTGTAACTCTTAAAACTTTTCAGTATCTGGGTAGTTAGTGGGACCACACACACACAGACACACACAGACACATGCACACACACACATGTACATGTATGCATGCACACACACATACACACATGCATGCACATACAGAGACAGAGAGCACAGAGTGGAGCGAATAGGATGGGACCATATCTTAAAAGAAATTAAGTTAAACGGTGAGAGAGAAATGTAGTCTGAGGAGAGAGGGTGAAACGGAATGGGGTAAATTATCTCTCATTCAAGAGGCAAGCAGAAGACTTTTTAGTGGAGGGAAAAAGAGGAGAGCTGAGAAAAAAACATGAAGATTACCCATAAAATGCACACTCATTTTGGTATGAAAACCTATCTTGCAATACAGGAAAGTGGGGGAGAAGGAGATAAGCGGGGGGGGGGGGGGGGCGGGGAATGATGGAAGGGAGGGCAATGGGAGGAGGTAGCAATTTGAAGCCAACACTTGGGGAGGGACAGGATCAAAAGACAGAATAGAAACAATGGGGGGCAGGATAGGATGGAGGGAAATACAGTTAGTCTTACACAAAACGACTATCAGGGAAGTCATTTGCAAAACTACACAGATATGGCCTATATTGAACTGCCTGCCTTCCCAAAGGGAATGGGTGGGGAGGGAGGGATGGGGATAATTTGGAACTCAAAGTTTTAGGAACAATTGTTTAGTATTGTTCTTGCTACTAGAAAACAAGAAATACAGTTAATGGGGAATAGAAAGTCATCTGGCCCTACAGGACAAAAGTGAAGATGAGGACAAGAGAAGGGAGGGATGATAGAAGAGAGGGCAGATTGGTGATAGGGGAAATTATAATGCTCAGTGTATTGGGGTGGTGGGAGGGGATAAATGGGGAGAAAATTTGGAACCCAAAATTTTGTGAAAATGAATGTAAAAAGTTATATAAATAAATTTATATTAAAAAAAGAAAAAATAATATTTTATACTAGATGATTTGAAGATCTCTTACAGTTCCAAATAAATGATATACAATTGATCATCCTCTGATAGATCATCAATCACCTGCAACTAATTTCAACCATTCTATATTACATTAATGTTATCATCCTTTAGTTAATATATTCTTATTTTTTAACAAAACTTAGCACAGTGCTTTCAATATTGCAGATGTTAACATAATTTTTTTTATTGTTAAAGCAATAAATTATCTAATTAAGTTATTTTAATAGCAAGTTAGATTAAAACCAGATGTGAATCTTCAGTTCCATTCAGGCTGTTCTACGTGATTCCCTAAAGGACCTTATATGTCCCTATGATTTTATTTCTTTTCATACAGTTCCTCTAACTTTCCTGCCTGCAAATATCCTACCCAGTCCCCAATATTAGTTCCTTTCTGAGGCTTCTCTGATTTGTTCATTTTTTTTTCTCATTTCTTAAATTCTGTATTACTTTTATTCTGTATAAGTCATAGATTCCTAAAAATTATCTTGTATTTTAGGTACATTTTCATCTATTTATGCCTTAGATAATCTAGATCATAAAGTCCTAGATGTAAAGAACTGTAATTTGTATTTTTCTAGATATGCCCAGAAATACTTAGCACAATGCCTTACACATAGGAGTTAGTCAACAAAAGTTTGTTAATGGATAAGAGTAATAAAATGTATTACTCATATCAGGAAAGGAGTTCGTTTAGGCAAAGGCATATCCATTTACTTAAAGTTATGTAGAAAGCAATGCATGTGATTGTAATAGTAATTTAAATGTCAACATTCACCTCACTCCTTAATAGGTCCATGTGACTTGCTTAAATCACCTGGAAGTATTAGATATGTGGTGGGAGGAGTTTCCTGAACAGAAGAAAAGGGAAGGGTGGAGCAGAATCAGGAGGACTTGAGTGAGCATAGTCGGGGCAGAGGAGGGAGGACACAGGCAGCAGACCACAGCGATGGGCTCAGGCTCATGAGCATTTGTTTGTGAGAAGGCCCCAGAAAAGGGAGGGGAGGATTGGGAATGGCTTTGTCCCCGAGAGTGATCATTAACTTCTTGGACACCATAAGTTCCTGGCTCTGGAATTTGGCTTTCTAGTACATAAATAAATGCTTTTCTTCTGCTTTCCATACAGAGAGTCTTTTATACTTTGTGATTGAGAACTATGCTGGCTTATTCACAGCTACCACCAGTGCTGTAAATAATGCTTTTGTGATATATTTGGCATAATGAACAGGATTCTAGGGTATAAAATTTCTATTTGGAGACAGAAAGGGTTTAGAGAAAGAAGCAGATATCCGAGATTGGGATGATTTAATACATTCCTTACTAGCAAGAGAATGAACCAAAAGCACTGAACCCTGTGAAAACTGTGAAGTGAGGTTAAGAGAGGAGAAACCTAGAGATTGGGAAAAGCATTTGGAAGGAACTCCAAGTATAGCAGGAAATGAGCTGGGGAGAATATGTAGGAGACATTGGATTTTATTAACAGGTTACTATATTATGTGTAAAAGCAGAGACAAGCTGCTTAAGGAAAAAAAAACCAGATAGAAAACGAGTTAACTAGCTTGCAAGAAAATTCTGAGCCTTCTGTCTCTCCTTCAGAAGAACAGATTGGGTCATAAGTAAAGTTTGTTCACTTAACTCAGAAGAAGTTCAAGGCTGACAAAAGAAATGCACATATGACCTTTGTACAGACCCAGTCTGGTTGCCACAGTGAAATAAGAAGTCATAGTAAGGAAGTGAAATAATGTTAGAGGCAGAAGCATGCCCAATAGTGACACAAAACATGAGAACCAAGGAAGTAACACAGCGTTAGGGAAATAATTGAGAATTTTATTCAGCAGGGGGTGACATATTTTGAGTCAGTTCACCCAAAGGATGGCAAAATAATTAGTCTCTTGGATGGTGAGAATCAGTTATTAAGGGACCAGACGAGTATCTATAGATAGCAAGGACTGCTTGAAATTTATAGATATTAGTCAGAAACCTTTTGTACAGCAAACTTTTAGAGATTACAGTATAGATAGATAGAGGTATATAGTACAATATAGAGGTTACAGTACAAATAATCTGTTAGCTTTGGCAGGCAAAGGTGGCAGTAGGCAATATTCCACTGACTTTATGTGACCTAGTGGAGATAGACCTTGATATACCCTTAGGTACTGTATTAGAAAGTGAAAAGAGGAGGTAATGAAGACTGTCATAGCGATCAGAAAGGTAGGTGCATACGCTGATACTCCCTTTGTAGTTTACCTTAGTAATACAATAGTGAAGACAACTCCTCCTACTTACTAGCATTTAATTTTGGCTCTAATAATTAGGGAAATAGGGTACCCTTTATCAGAGGTGCTGGACAAGATTTCACAGTTAAGTAACTTTATTGTTGTCCTTCATTTTCAAAGAGGAAGAAAATGACATAACCAGGATAAAGTGAATTTATCAGTGTTACAGTGTTTTCAGATTCAGTGTTTCCGACTCTGGCTGACCAGACCAATATGAACTCACAATGCTCTACCACAGATTGGGGACAGATAGTCCATATGAATTTTTTGGATGAGAAATCCAAATTTGCACATACTATGTCTCAATTTACACTGTCTCAGTTCTGCTTTGCTCATACAGCACAGCACCCTTTCTGACGTGGAGATGTCATGCTGAGCAACGCTGTGCCAGTGTCTCCCATGTTGTACAGTCAAGTCCAAACGTCTTGAGAGAGAAATTGAGAGTGTCCTTGTATCCCTTCTTCTGACTACCATGTGATCGCCTGCCCCATGAGAGTTCTCCATGAAATAGTCTTTTTGTCAAGTGCACATTTTGCTTTCAAACAACGTAGTAAGCCCATCGAGGTTGTGATGTCTGAAGTATAGTTTGAATGCTTGGCAGTTCAGCTCAAGCAAAGATTTCAGTGTCTGGTACCTTAGCCTGCCAGGTGATCCTCAGAATCTAAGACAGTTCAAATGGAAGCAATTCAGTTTCCTGGCATAGCACTCACTGGTAGACTTCCAAGTTTCACAGGCATACAACAATGAGGTCAACACAATGGCTCTATAGACCTTCAGTTTGGTAGTCAGTCTAATACCTCTTCTCTCCCAGAGTTTTCTTCAGAGCCTCCCAAACCCTGGGGTAGCTCTGGCAATCCATGCATCAACTTCATTGTAAATTTGTACATACCTGGAAAGTACACTACGAAGGTAAGTGAACTTATCCACAGTATTCAAAACTTCTCCATTTGTTGTAATTGATAATTCCACATATGGATGATGTGGTGGTGGCTGATGGAGCACCTATGTTTTCTTGGTGCTTGTTATTAGGCCAAAATTATCACAGGCAGCATCCAGTTTGTTGCATCTCAGCTTCAGAGCCTGCGCTGAGTGCACAATCATCTGCAAACAGAAAATCAAGCACCAACACTCTCTCCACTTTGGTCTTGGCTTGTAGCCTTTTCAATTGGAAGAACTTACCATCAATACAGTAGTTGACCTTGTCGCCTTATTCATCCTTATTGAAAGCATTTGACACCATGACTGAAAATATCATGCTAAAAAGCAATGGAGCAAGCACACAGCCCTGTTTCACTCCATTAGTGACTGGGCAGGCACTAAAATATTGTCCACTATTCAAAACTCAGGCAAACATGCCATTATGAAATTGACATACAATACTGATGAATTTCTCAGGGCAGCCAAATTTTGATAAAATTTTCCAAAAAACCCTCACGACTAACAGTGTCAAACGCCTTGGTGAGATCTACAAATGTTGTGTACACACCTGTGTCCTTCTCCTGGCTTTTCTCCTGGAGTTGCTAGGCAGCAAACACTATGTTGACTGTTCCTCAGCCTTTTTTGAAGCCACATTGGCTGTCAGGTATATGACTGTCTTTCAGGTGAAGGGTGAGCCTATTAAGGAGGATTCTACCAAGAATTTTGCCAACAGTGACTAAGAGAGAGACCCCCCTGTGATTGTCATAGGATATTCTGTTCCCTTTATCTTTGTAGAAATGGATAATGGAAGAATCCTTGAACTCCTGGGGGATAACTTCCTCTTGTCATATAACCTGGAAAATTTCATTCAGTCTTTGTATGAGCTGGAATAGAATCAGGACCATGTGCTTTGTCACATGAAAGGAGTCTAACGACCCTCAAAGCTTCTTCATTTGAAAGTTCAACTAAGGAGGGATTGACTTCAACTGGAGGTAAAAGGTCAATGGCCTCAGCACTGATTGATGATGGTCTGCTGAGAACACCATGGAAGTGTTCAGTCCATCTCTGTGGGATCATATCTTTATCACCAGTCAATGTGACTCCATCAACACTGAATACATGTGATACACCATAGGTTTTTGGTCCATAAATAGCTTTCAGGGAGTCATAAAAGTGCTTTGGATTGTTAATATCAGCATCAAATTTAATTTCATCTCCCTTCTTACTGAACCAGGAATTCTTCATCACTCTAATCATTACTTGTACTTTGCTCTTGATGGAATTAAATGCTGTCATCTTAGAGGTGGATGAACTATCCTACTGTTTTATCCCATGGAGTTCTCATTTATTCTTTATCAGTTTCTGAATTTCCCCATCATTTTCATCAAACCAGTCTTGATGTTTGTGAGTGTTCTATCCTAGATGAGCAAATGCAGTATTCTATACCAAATCTCTGAAAACTCCCCACTCTTTTTCTGCTCCACTGTTAACAACTATATGTTGGCTCAACTTTCCCTCGAGTTAGCAACATACTGTTCACTCCCAGAGAAGAGCTCTAATTTGTTGACATTGATTCTTCTCGAAGTCATTTTGCCTTGGGAGCAGAACTTTTGATGAATGTGAACATTTAGCTTGGAAAGAATAAGTCTATGATCAGTCTAGCACTCTGCATCTTATATTGCCTTTGTCACTCTCACGTTTTATGTGTCTCTTCTCCTTACAATTACATAGTCTATTAGATGCTAATGTTTGCTGTGAGGGTGCATCCATGAAGTTTTATTTCATTCAGGTAAACAGAAGACAGTGCTCATGATGAGGCACGAGTCTTTAGCAGTAAATGACCATTTCGAACTCCTTTCCTCCCTGGGACTCCTTGCCAACTCTGGTAATCTGAGCCTACTCTAGCGTTAAAGTCACCCAGAATAATAAGCTTGTCCTCTTTTGGCACATTTGACGATAAGGGGCTCTAGGTCTTCAGAAGTTTTTTTCTTTGACTTCATCAGGGTTTGTCATAGTGGGAGCATAGGCACTGATGATGGTGGCATGACGTTTTCCTGCGAGTGACAATAGCGTTGTCATGAGCCTGTCATTCACTCCTTTTAGCAGGCATACCAGATTGCTAATTAGGTAAGTTTTGATTGCAAAACCCAGGCCTGCTTCACGGTGCTCCCCTTCACTGTGCCCACTCCAGAGAAACGTGTATCCACTCCAACTTCAGTAAACTGGCTTCAGTTGCCAACCTTGTTTCACTCAGGGCTGTTATTTGGATGTGTTATCTATTGAGTTCTCTTGCAACAAGAGCAGTATGTCTTTCATATCTACTGGATTTTCGGTTGTCTTTAAAGAGGCACACATTTCATGTGGAATCATCTTTACAGATGTTTTTGTAAATTTTGTACATTTTTTTGTGTTTCAATCGCATAGTGTGTTTCCTCACCTGCTGAAGTAATCATATTTAGGGCACCTTTTCTAGACCCTTCCTCACACTGGGAGGTGAGCAGTGTTATCCTTAAAAGACTGCTGAGACACCTACGGGACTGCCAAATCTCACTGCTGTTTCCAGTGAGAATCGACCCTATGGCCTGGGCCTCCCATGTGCAGGGCTGTGACTGCAGCTCCCAGTGTATCTGCGCCTGCGACTTCATCATTTGCCTGTTGTACAGGACTTTGAGGCATATTAGTAAAATGGTATGGGAAATGTGTTTTGATTCATGCATTGAATTTAAGTGAGGCAGAATTGCACGATATCAACCTCAGTCTTTTCTTCAGAGTCATCATATTCCAGTGGCAGGACTGAGTCAAGACAGCTGGCGATGGCTCAGGATGCAGTGGATGACCTTGGTGTCTTCGGTGTCTAACCAAGCCCTAAGTGTTCCACATTGCCTCTTTCAGCTGCCTTCGTGGCTGTTGGAAAAAATTGTTCTCATCCACCCATTTGACCAAAGGAAGTCTTTTCATGCTTGGGGTAGACACCCCCCTAACTCACAAATGAGTTTGAGACACCTTGGTCACCCTCAACCTGATTTTGCCTGTGAAAGTGTTTACTGGAGTAAGGCCACTGCACATGCTGCAGCTTCTTGGAGCCATAGGTGAGAATTGGGTAGAACAGGTGAACATGAAAGGTGGAAAGAGCCTCCAGAATGGCTCAGCAGCCATTACACCAAGGTACTGATCCTCCGTGAACACACCCTACACTTAAGGGACTGGGGAAAAGACAAAATTCCTAGAGAGAAAGAGTAATTAGGCACCAGATTCAAAATCAGAATAAATTGACAAGGAAAGAATTGTTTACCCTCTATTGAGATCAGGGATATATTTTGCAAGCAAAAATGGTATTCCAACTAATGAACTATGCAAAATGTACCAAGAAAAGGGACTTGATCCTAGTCAAAATAGGCAGTATGTAGGGGCAGTATAAACTGCCCCTACATATCTTCCTGAACTCCTGTATCCAAGTTTGTCACATCTTCAGGGAGAATAGGAAGTTGGCCAAGTCTCAGTTCACATTAAAGAAATACACAGATGAAATTGCTGACCCCATATCAATTTAACCATGTAGTAGAAATGTGTATCAAATACTGTAATTAGGGAATTAACAGGTACTAGGGCAGAGGCCTCCCTTATATACAAAAACCCTGATAAGTTTCATTATGGAACTCCCATCAGCATCACAGGACTGGGAGGGTTTAAACTCTTGGTTAGACAAGTAAACCTAACAATGAAAGATGGAAAATTACCTAAGAAAGAATATGCCATGGTAGTTGTATTTATTACTGAATACATCATTGGAGCAGATATAGTAAGACTTATGATTTTAAATTTACCTGAAGGGAGACCAATTTTCAGTAAGGAAGATAGCAATTAATACAGTTTTAGTGAGTATAATAAAAATCAACCCAATCACCTTACCTTAACCTTCTGAAGTGATTACTTTAAAGCTATATTATGTGCCAGGTGGGCAAGTTGAGATTACCAGTTCCATAAGGAAATATGTTGACAGGGGTATTAGTCCTTACAGCCACAAAATGGAATAATCCTGTCTGGCCAGTACAAAAGTCAGATTGGACATGGAGGATGACAATGGATTATAGACACTTGAATAAGATCTCTCTTCCCTTGTATGCTGTTGTTACAGATACCATTACCTTAATAGACAAGATACAGAAATATGATGGGACTTGGTATGCAGATACTGATTTAGCCAATGATTTCTCTAGCTTCCTGGCAGATTCTAAGCAATGGGATCAATTTGCTTTCACTTGTCAGGGCTGACAGTATACTTTTACACACTTGCCAAATGGATATGTGTGTAGCTCCACCATTTGTCATAGGATTGTAGTTGAACATTTGGATGTATTAAAGCCACCTGGTGTACAGCTTACATACTACATAGATGATATTATGATACAGAAAAAACTGTAGACGAAGTGGAAAAGAGCTTGAAACTTTTAATTGGGCATATGAAAAGCAAAGGGTGAGATATCAACCCTACAAAGATTCAAGGGCCAGCTGAAGCTGCAAAGTGTTTGGGTATACAATGGAATATGGAGCTTTGAAAGATTCTCCCACAAGCCCGACAAAAGGTTCAGCATTTTCCTACCCCCATCAATGAGAAAGAGGCCCAAAAGATCATAGGACTATTTGAATATGGTGACAGCACATACTATATCTAGGACAAATTTTGAAACCCTTCAATGAAATTACTAAGAAAAAATATTAATTTTATTGGAGACTTTAGCAGAGTAAAGCTTTTGAAGAAGCAAAGACTGCAATTGGCCCTAGAGTCAGGGCCTATGCTAGGTGGCCCAGTGGAATTACAAGTGACAGTACAGTGTGCATATGCAAACTGGAGTTTATGGCAAAACAACAAAGCAGACACATACCCTTAGGATTTTGTTATAGGAATCTCCCTTCATCTAGAGCTCAATATATTCCTTTTGAAAAGCAGTTGTTAGCCGCAATTTGGACTATGGTAGAACTGATTTTAGGTCATGATGCAATACTACAATCTGGAATCTTGATTATGACCTGTGTTATAGCACCCCCTCTTCCCACTGAATTGGACATGTCTAGGAAGCTAGCATAATTAAACGGAAATGGTGTGTTCAAAATATATCTAAAACAGGCAAAAGTTGTGTTTCTACTTTACGTGAATCTGTAGCAAACATAGATAATGAGGGAAAGGATACACCATCTGAACCAAAGCAACAGTTGTTATGGTCCATGATAAAATGAAATGTGGGATACGATTGATTAACTGAAGACCAAAGAGGCATGCATAGTTTACTGATGGGACAGCAAAATATTTGGGCCACAAAAGACATTAGAAAGTGATAACCTATAATCCATGTACTAAGGGAACTTCAGAAAATATTGGGATAGGTAGTCAATATAGGATAGTCAATATGCTGAATTTATGGCAGTACACCAAACTATAAAAACAGAGTAAGGAGGACAGTGTGATACATTCACAGATTCATTAATGGTAGCTAATGAATTAGCTACGTGGATATCCATGTGCAAAAATCAAAGTTGGGAAAGTCATGGCAAACAAGTCTGGGGAAAAGAATTATGGGAAGATATATGGGACATGTCTTTGTTTATTTGTCATATTTTCATGTAAATGCTAATGTGGCCCTGTTTCTAGCTACTGTCTTTTTGTTTCTTTTTGGATTTTTGTCTTTTAAACTTGTTAGATTTGTTTCCTGTGACTTAGCACCCTCCACCTGCAGATGCCTGGTAGCATAAGCTGGATGTCATTTCTTATTCGCAACAGTGATGTGTCATATCTGGAAATGAAGTGGACCAAACTCCAGACACAGGCTAAAGAACTGATGTCTCTATTGGGACTGTTGGGGTGGAGACAGCTCTACATCTAATTTCAGCAAGAAGTAACTATGGAAGAAGAGACTTTCATTCCTTACTCCAATATTTTAAGCTTCATTCATCTGAATGGGGAATGATGGGATGATCATGTTAAAGTCCCACCCTAAGACATTGATTTATGTGCTCATTTTGTGTGATTCCTGTTATACTACTGCAAAATTCTACTGACACCAATTGCCTAAGGTAGTGTTTTATATGCTTATTTTCTGTTATCCCTGTTACAATTCTGTTGATTCCCATTGCCCCACCAACCTATGTAATGAATATGAAAGATCTTGTAATAACAATTTAAATGGAAAGATCTTTGGACCTGAGAATGGCTTTGCCCCTTGTAGTGATTATGTTTGTTAACCTCTTTATCACCATCACAGATTTAGAATTCTTCTTCTGGAATTTGATTTTCTGGTATCTAAATAAGTGTTTTTCCTCTGTCTCATATAGAGAGAGTCTTTTATACTTTGTATATATTGAAAGCCATGCTGGCATATTCATTGTCATTACCAGTGCTGTGAATATTGCCTTGGAGTAACAAATGGCAAACCATGGCCAAGATAAAAGAACACTGAATCCATGGTTAAGGGGTCATATGATATCCTTAGTCCCACTATAATAATTATCTGCATCATTTTCAGTAAGTTACTTCACTTTTCAGGGCATGACCACTACTTGGGAATAAAAGAAAATTAACAGCAATTGGGGAGAATGGTATGTGTAGTATTCTTTTCTTGTAGTTTGCCAGTTCTGTATTGATACTGGATTTTTGCTTATTGTTAATGTAATTTTGCTTCTTATTGTAAAAACCTTTCTAATCCATTAATAGTCCCATGTGCCATGCTTATGTCACATGGAATCCTGAGTCACATGAGGCTAAATCAAATGGAACAGGAAGGAGTAGACCAGGAATGGTGGAATAAGAAGAGGAGCTAAAGCAGAGCTGAGAGGAAATTGTTCAGAGTCTAGTCAGAGCTAGAAAGTATGCAGGCAAATAGGCTGCTAGCTAGCATGAATCGAAGTCTGTTTTTGATTTTGTTTAAAGGAGCCTGCTTGTGATTTGTTTTTTGGAGTTGGTTTGTGGAAGTCTAGCAGGTTGAGGATGGTGTTGTTCTTTGCATTGTTATTGTGTGTCATTTTTTTTTTCTATGACGGATTTGCTTCCGGTATCTGAGTAAATGTTCTGATTCTGCATTCCATTTGAAGAGTCTGTTGTATTTTGCAATTCAGAATTGCGCAGTCATATTCATGGTCACCTGGGGCCCTGTGAATATTTCATTGGCACAACAAGTTCTTAGGGAATTTTGAGGTATGAAATCATATCCTTTACTTAGCAAAGAAGCAATTATTAATCATATACATGTAACAAACTTAAAATCATATTTTTTCATAAATTTGTTTCCTTTTTGATTTTGTAGACTATATGGATAATTTTTCATTTCTTTAAACATATTAGTATTTAACAAAATCTCCATTGTTACTCTTAAGGTATATTTTTGTTCAG
Source organism: Bettongia penicillata ogilbyi (assembly GCA_023548195.1). Lineage (NCBI taxonomy): Eukaryota > Metazoa > Chordata > Mammalia > Diprotodontia > Potoroidae > Bettongia > Bettongia penicillata. The sequence goes on along the minus strand of JAJHZJ010001031.1, from coordinate 657,535 downwards.
TATGGTTTTTAAAAAGCAGTTCTAGTGTTATATTATTAAAAGTTAGTAGATGTTATATAAGAGCCGACAAATACTTAAATCTATCCTTTTTCTTTTCTGTATTAACTGATTACCTATATTATCTCCTTTAGGTTTCAGAATCTGTCCTTGTAAGATATACGCACAAATATTAACATATATGTACATATATGTACATACACACATATATATGTGTATGTATTTAAATTCTCTAAGTCACTAAAGACAAACATGTCTACTTTTCCTTAATCCCATGGAAAAAGTTTATCCATGTAGGGTTCATACATTACAGTATGAAAATTTGAAAACTGCAGTATCAAAGAATTAAATTAAACTATTTTCATTACTCATTTTTTTCCCCCACTGACATGGGTACAGCTTGTCATACTATATGGATAAATAGTATCTATCAGAGTTGCTGAGTAGATAACATTTTTAAAAGCTACTACTTTTTTTTTCTTAGAGAAATAATATGTGCACACTGAAAAAAAAGCTTTGAGCAAACTTTTCTCCCTGTTTGTTTACTCATTTAGTCTATGTACTAACATCCGCACTCCCAATAACAACAACAGAAAAAACCCTTGCAAAATACTGAAGGAAGAGAAAACCATGGGAAGAAGACTCTTTCAGTAATGTACCATTAGTCTTTGACACATACAAGCACACAATATGCTATATATGTATGTATGTATGCACACATATATGCTCATATGTACATGTGTACGTAAGTGTCTAAATGTTGGTATCAGTAAGAACCCCGAAATACACAAAGGGGGCCTGCTACCACAGGTTCTTAGATCTGCACTCCTAAAACGAAAGGCAAATTTTGAGGGGTTAACAATCATTTTAATTAAGCACATATATCATTCTTTTAGTCAAGCACATGCACATGCACCTAGTTCAAGGGTATCAATACCCTGAACTTCAAAGAAAATACAGAGAAATCAAAGATCAACTGACATTCCTTCTTCTGCCTGATCATCAACAAAGAGATTCAACTTTCTGACCATAATTACCAGAGAGGGAAGCAAAGATATCTGAATTTTCCAAGCTGGGTTTCTCCTTAGAGGCTTCCCAGAGTCCTCTTCTGACCAAATAAACACTTCCCATCAGTAAGCTCCAAAGTTAAACCTCACCTCATAGTATTTACATGTTTTTTTTAGAGCCAGAGGGCATCACAACCCTTGAGAACCAGTGTCTCATCAATAAAATGCTTGAACATTTCCACAAAACTTTGGTATTCAAACTCCCCTTAATGGGCATATCCATTAACAGATGAAAAAGATCTTTATTCACATTAAAATAATTAACAACACAAATACATACACTGTTTCTAGTTAAAGAAACTCTTGTTTCTGTTTTTACTCCTAGTAAAGACTCTTGATTGCTAAAGACAAGATTCAGTCAGAGGCACTTGATTATACTAAAACAAAAATGGCAAAAGATCCTATTTTGTCATTGGTTTTGTAACTAAGATGAGTTTTATGTCCAGTTCTGTGTTGTCAACACCATTCATGTACTGGGTATATGTAGTATCAAGTCCAGGGATGGGAAACATGTAACCTGTAGGTCACATGTTGCATTCTCGGTCATTGGGTGTGACCTTTTCACTCTGTCCAAGTATTATAGAACAAATCATTTTATTAAGGGGATTTTTTTCTGTGGGGTATTATATGAAATTTAGTCATAGGGCTGCACTTGAGGACCTAAAGGGCCACATATGGCCTGGAGACTGCAGGTTCTCCACCCCTGGATAGCAAATGCTCAGGTACCCTCATCTTTCCTCTCATCCATGGAACCCCATGGCAAGTCTTCACAAAGCACATTAAACAGGAAACCTCCAGTGAAGCAAATATTGACACTGAGTCCCTTATTCCTTGGTTAATTTGAGGTGTATGTTGTGAATTGCTTTTTTGTTCTGATAACGAGAAGGAAAATATCCTTGAAACCATCTGTGACTAGGTCCATTTCACATTCAGTCTCAGAAAACCCTATATTGTAATGAAGAAACTTGAGTGTAAGTTGTTATTTTTCTTCATGGAATGTGGTGTCAAAATAGATTTTGTTTTCTTTGTTTAATATAGTGTATACCTTTCTATTTTTTCTTCCTCATATATCATTTCGTTTATCTTTGTAACTTTTTACAAATGTTATCTTGCTGAATCTCTAGTAAAAACCTCTATTACCTTAAGTCAGAAGGAAGGAAAGATATGACAAGGCACGGCAAAGTAAGGTGATGGAAGCTAATGTAACATAAGGAAGGAAAGGGCAGGAGAAGACAGAATTAAATGATAGGAAAGGAAAGAAGAGGAAGGAAGGGAAAATTAGGGAAAGGAAAGAAAGGGAAGAGAAGACAAGGCAAGGAAAGGCAAGGCAAAGCAAGCAAGGAAAAATATACAGAAGGAAGTGAAGATAATGTTATATAGCTAATTCCATTAATGACATAGATTGGGAATATACATGATCTTGTTTTCTTAACATCAGTGAATTTGAGTTCATTTCATCTCAAGTCAAGTAGACGTTAGTTGGATGAAATATACTTCTAAGGTATACACAAGACATTGCATTACCACTTGTATAGTTTTAAGGGTATTCTGGATCAATCATTCTAAAATGGTGACTCAGTGCATATAACAATGGGCCTGGAGTCAGAAAAACCTGAATTTAAATCCACCTTCAAACATGCATGTAAGTTTTCTATGTGACTGTTGGAAAGTCATTTAATCTCTGTTTGTTAGAGTTTCCTCAGTTATAAAAGAAGATTCATATTAATATGTAACATCCCCATGGCCATTGTTTAACTATTTTCTCATTTAGTGTATTTTTAAAAGAAGTTTTATTACTATATTAAAAAAAAATAATTGTTGAGTCACTACATTCATGTCTGACTCTCTGTGACTCTATTTGGGGTTTACTTGGCAAAGATACTGTAGAGGTTTGCTATTTCTTTCTCCAGGTCACTTCACAGATGAAGAAACTGAGGCAAACAAGGTTAAATGACTTGCCTAGGATCACATGGCTAGCAACTGGGACTGGATTTCAACTCAGGTCTTCCTGACTCCACTTAGCATCCCTATAAAAATAGTAGAGCATATTCTGTTATAATTAATAGATATTTAAAATTTGTCCCTTTCCAATATAAGGCCTTTTCATTTTCTGTGGTAATTTCTTACCTATGATTTCTTTGGTTTTAGGAGCCTTTGCTTTCAAGGTCCAGCCACAAATGTTAAGTATTAAAACAAATCAGCAAACAAATAAATGAAATGTATTTTAGAAGTCCTGGATGCACTAATTTTTTTTTTAAAGAGCTTTTTTTTTTCTCCAACTCAAGAAAGAAGGCTATTGTGTGGATCAACTAAGAAATCTATATGATTTTTAGAATAGGGCCTGGATATAATAGATATTTAAAAATGATTATTCCTATTCATCCTGTAACAGGTAAACTTCTTTATATATGTGGAGACATCAAAATATTGAAATCTAAACAATCTAAAATATGAAATATGACTAAAATTATAAAACAACATCAGCAATTTTACATTTTTATATTATTGTTATATACAAAGATAGAATAATTTAAGTATGATGCCACTTAGGGGTAATGGCTAGTCAATGTTATTAATGCAAGTATCTTGTGGCTATCTGACTTATTTACATGCATGTCTTATCAAGATCACTTTATTTGGACCAGGAAGAGAAAACTGAAATGTGTGACTACTTGTCTTCTTATCAGATCATATTCTACTAGGGCTATACCATACTAAGGAAATAATGTGGGCATATATTTTGTTGGATTAGCATTAGGAGCTGTATATAATACAAAACGCTGTGTTGTAATTTTCTATTTATATATGTAAAATAAAACAACTGCAGTATTATATAGTCACTTCTGAAAAACCTTTTTAAAGACATGAATATCAGTGTCATTTTTTTGTCTAGGAATATTCGGCAGTTTGGACTCAAGGTGCACTTACATTTTTATCAAGGTAATCCCATGATTTTCATAGCTATATTTAACTTTGCTTTTCATGCTCAACATTATTAATTAAATACCATAAATGATAAATTATGCAGGGCACAGTTACTCTGTACTTCTTTAAAAATAAGAATTTTTTATTGATCAATTAAAATGCTATAATACTGGAAAATAATTCTATAAGGTTCTCTTTCTTTTCTAAATAACATTACTTTGCAATTCAAATATATGTTGTTGTTGAATCATTTTAGTCATGCTCAATTCTTTGTGACCTTTTTTTTTTTGGCAGTGGCACTGTACTGATGTGCCATTTCCTACTCCAGCTCATTTTACAGATGAGGAAACTGAGTCCAATGAGTTAAGTGACTTTACCAGGATCACTCAGCTACTAGTGTCTGGGGATTTGAACTCAGGGAGATGATCTGACCTTCTATTCACTATACTATTTAGCTACCCCTCAATACCTAACATTACCTAAATATCTAAATTAGAACCATTCTTACTTTATATATTTCCGTGGACTTCATGAACACAGAATTAACATATGTTGTGTGGTTGGAAGTAAGAAACTGCAGAGAATGCTACTTATTTTTCTTTTCTAAAGACCATAGCACAAAAAAATTTTTATTTTAAATAGTACTTTATTTTTAAATGCTATATTAAGAGACTTTTCAACATTAATTTTTATAAGATTTTGCAATCCAAATTTTCTTCCTCCCCCCTCTCTCTCTTCCCTTCCTTAACCCCTCTACAAGATGGCAAGCAATCAGACCTAGGTTATACATGTGCCACCATGTTGAACATACCTATATGACAGTCATGTCAGAAAAGAACAATCAGAACAAAGAAAAATGATACTTATTTTTCAAACAATATATATTAAAACTTTTGACCATCAGCAATTTTGCTTGTTTTTGGAGGAACACACATTGCATTATTTATCTCTATATAGACAATAACTATGTACGTTATATCTTTAATAGTCTTTCTGACTGTAATGGAGATAAACAACACTATTTAGACCTCCACTTAAATACAGAGCTTATTACCACAAAAAAAAGTTGCAAAAGCAGAAATACAGAAAGAGATATTTATATAGACCTACCTATTAAAGTGAATATCAATTTCCTATTCTTTTTAAGGACAGTGGAAGTAAACTATGAACCATATAGATTTTAGACTCACCCTCAATTTTTAATCCCACTGTTGATACTGTGATGTTCGTTTATCTCACATTCCAATACTGTTGATAAATATTTGTTAGGAGACAATCATTATAATAATTGCCACTGACACACTAACAGTCTTTGTTAAACAAATGGATGAATTCTACAAGAAAAGGGATTAGACTCTCTAAATTGAATCAATATGCAAGAAAATATCCAACAACTTCAAATCAAAGACAGGAAAAGAGAAGAATGATGAGGTAATTATGGGATAGCATGGTTCAAAAGGAAGGACATTGTAGATAACACAGAAGCTGGACTTAATATAATAAAAATTTATTTAAGAAAGGAATTATGTATCTAACATGGTTAACGCCAAATAGCCTAAAGGAAAAAAAAAAAAGAAACTTAAGCATTACATTTTTTGATAATCCTTTTTTTAAAGTGTTATTCTTGAATCAATTGCCTACATAGAATTACGCCTCCAACTTGTTGGGAACTCAAAGTGGAGAAAAAGGCAAAAAGAGTGGAAAAAACCCTATAATCATACATTTTCTTATACTTATGTCTTAAAGAAATAGTTTACTAATACAATTAATTATACAGCTACCATAACTGACTGAAATAATTCATCCACAAAAGATAAAAGAAGCAATTGCTAATAAAATTAGGAAATCAATAGACTTTACATTGGCATCAAATATACTAATTTTATTAACATATATATTAAATGCAAATCAGTTTCAACAACAAAACGAACAAAAATGCTAAAAGTACAATAGAAAACAAGCATTTGACTTAATGACAAGAGCAAAGAATGAGAATAAACTTTTATATAGCACCTATTATGTGTGAAGAATAACTTCTTTTGCAACTATTATATCATTTCATCCTCTCAGCAGCACTTCAAGTAGGTGCTATTATTATGCCCATTTCACAGTTGAGTTAGTTGAAGAAAACAGATGTCAATTATTTGCCTAGGGTCATACAGATAAGAAGCTTTTTAGTCCAGATTTCAACTCAGATTTTTCTGATCTGATTCAGAGTTGTAAATCTTATCAAGAAGAGGGATGGATGATTAGGAACATTGTCATCTCATCTCATAAAGCGAAGAAAAACAATGAAACATAAAAGAAAAGGTAATGCGATACTGTGGTAAGAACATTGTATTTAGAACCAGAAGACCTGGACTGTAAGCTCAACTCTGCCATTTACTACATTTATGACTACAATTGTGGGAAAATTGCTTAACTTTTATTTATCTCAGTTTCTTCATCTACAAAATAAGGAAAATGGAATAGATGACTTCTCAGGCATTTTCTACTTTGACATCTATGATCTGATGATGATTACAGAGAACTCAACTACAGATTAAACTCAACAATATCACCTCAGTGAAACTTAATAATAAAATAATAATTTAAAAATAAAAATAAAAGTATGACAATAAGCAAAAGAAAAGGGGCCTGACAGAACTGCAAAGATTATAATAATAAATTGTCTTCATCAGCAAAGTCAGTGAAACTTTGACACGGGTTCTAATATCAAAGATTCATATGCTTATAGGGGAGTTGAAAAATAGAGGTGTTCTATACTGGCCCAAAATTTATACAGTAGAGCTGTGCCAAAGTTAATATAATTAATTGGAAGACCGTAATGTATCTGAACAATCTGAAGGAACCAAGGACACTACAGGCAGTAACAAAATCCTGGACTTCATTAATACCAAAAATATTTTGAAAATGAAACTGAAGAAATTTCAACAACTTATTGTCCATATACCACCTCCCTCATTTATATAAATTCATTGTAATACTGCTCTACAAAAACACTGAGTGTATCTTAGTTGTGCAAGAAGACTTGCACAAATAATATTTGACAATGACCCAGACTTTTACCATTTTGTAATCAACTCAAAGGTGTTATAAGATTCCATTTTATTCACTATGAAAAAACATTGTATTCCATATAGAATAATGTAACTATTCAGCTTCATTTTTGTTGTCATCCCCAATGAGAATATAAAATGTTTTAAGGTAGAGACTTTCTTTTGCTGTGTCTCTACTGCTTAGCACAGTTCATGTATGAAGTAATCATTGAAGAAATGTTATTACCAACACAACTACCTTCAACATGCCTCCTAAATATTATGTGTGTACCTGTGTGTATATGAATATACATAAAGACATGTGCATGTGAATGTATACATACACATATAGAACCTTTTTATTGTGTAACTTCTAGTTATGCATGCAGAATAATTTTATTTTCTGAATCAAGTATCTTTGACTGTGGTATCTTCTTTACACACAAGAAAATAACTATTAAATAACAAGAAATAATCACTTGCAATGATGCTCTGGTGATAAACTCTAGATACATGCCTCCCAAAAGTTTTTGCCAGTGGGATAGAGGGGATCCAGTGTAGAGCTCAAGATGAAGAGATTTTTCTCTTCAGTGAGTCCTTTATGACTGTGTCCTAGGTCCTATGCTAAGCATTTTAAAATATTATCTAACTTGGTTGTCACAAGAATCCTACGAGATGGGTGCTACTATCTTCATTTTATAATTATGAAAAATGAGGCAAACAAAAAGGAAATGTCATATAATGACCAGCCTAATTGCCTTGGGCTTCTGGGTCCTCTTACCTATTCCAGTTCTTCGGTGGCCAGCCAGATAAACATATGAGAGAATAGACCACCAGAGTGAAGTAGAGGTGTAGGCTTTATTACTGACACAAGCTACATGTCAACATGCAGGACTAGTTCTCCCCATGGAGCCCCCTTCTCCTTCCTGAGGAGAGAGGAACCCCACCCTCAGGCTTTCTTGTCCCCATTTAATCTCTCCCAGCTTCATAGTTCGCTCGTGGACACCGTGCATGCTCTCAGCCCTTTAGCCAATCAACAACAGGTGTGCTAAGACCATGGACCAATCTCAAGGGTGGGATGCTCTCACCAGCAAGTTTCCACTGAGAAGAGGTGGAAAAACAAGATAGCTCGTGTTTCACTCCTCAATTCGCAACTGTTCCCTGGGGGGCCTCGTGAGAGCTCTGCGGTTTAGAAGCCCTCACCTTTACCTGACCCGAGACGGTTCATGTGAAAACTGAGCTTACACCCCAGAAATATAAAAAGTGTCTGAGGACAGTTTCAAAAGAACTTCATGACCGTAAGCCTAGAACCTATCGACTATGCCACTTTGTTGCCTCTAATTTGCACTAACACAATGGGAAGGCCAATTTGATGAAACATATCTGATATTAATATCGCAAAATCATTTCCATAGATAAGATATACATGCTATCTATCACATATGGATAGTGAATTCAGCTCAAAGAGATGAGGAGGAAACTAGGTTGGATTGTTTTCCACATATTGCAAAGCACTTTCAATGACCTCAAATTTTTCACAGCAACAAAAATCAATTCTTTTAATTGCATAATTCTACTGGTATTATTTAAGATAAGAAGAAAAGTAATGCAATATTTTCTAAAAGTCCTAACACAGCACAGTGAAGAGACATATGGTGGATGCAAGGAAGCTGTAGAAGACAATGTATGTGGAACTTTGGATTGTGAAGTAGATACAGTTTTGGATTTGGAGTTAAGAAGATACAAGTTTAGTTTTAGCCTCTTATTTTCCAAGCTGTCTGTTCCTGAGCAATTTACTTAATCTATGTGTGCCTCAGTTTCCTCATAATTACACACCTTAAAATGTATGAATGATGGATACTATCATCATCACCAACATCCTCATCATCATTATTCAAAGAAGTCCAAAGAAGTAATAAAATATATTAGCAAGGAATTACATAATAGGAAAAGAAGATGAGCTTGTTATATGTTCAGTGTGAAGGATGACAGTAGCCATCCAGATTGCTCCACTTTCACCTCATGACGTGTGAAGAAATTGTGAAAAACAGATAGCATATTAGAAAGTCATAAGAATAAAGCGAGTCAGACAAGATGGTCATGAATTGATACATTACCATTTTCATCACTGGAGAAAATATCTATTTTTTTAGGCTTACTGATTTAATAGTGTATCTGTTATATCTGTCACAGAACTGGGTATCAGAGTCTCACAAATAGGATTTCAGAGATCTAAGAAGGGCTGGTTTGAACATGAAAAAGGGGGAAAATTCAGTAGAAACACAAGTGACTTGTTAGAGATATCTATTTTTGTATTTTGAATGCTATATGAATTGAATCCTTAATCCAGTTTGCCCCATCTATCTAATCAATTGTTCAGTCTTCTCCACTACAACTTCTCTTGATTCATCCTGTTCTCCCTTCTCTTTTACTTACAGCCTTAGTTAAAGTTCTCATAATGTTTCACCTGGACTATTAGAATAGCTTTCTGATGGTCTCCCTGCCTCGTGTCTCCCCATTTCAAATCATCTTCTCCATTCACATACTAAAGGAATTTTCCCAAAACATAGCTCTGACCATGTCATTCACTCTACTCAATAAACTCTAATGGATTCCTATTGACGCTAGAATCAAGTACAAACTCCTGTTTGTCTTTTAAAATCCTTAACAACCTGCTCCCAACCTAGCTTTCCAATATTACTGCCCTTCTTGCACTATTTAGTCATCTCAGTTTGGATGGATTATAGCCATTTTAAACTCCACATGTCCAAATTAGAATTCATTATCTTTCCCCATATGCCTACCCTTTCCCCTCCAAGTGTTCCTATTGCTGCAGAGGCCACTGCCATCCTCCTAGTCTCCCAGTCTCACAACCTACGTGTCACCCTCAGCTCTTCACTGTTTCCTATCCTCCCATTCCTGACTGTTGTCAAGATTTTTCTCTTCAGTATTTATAATATATCTCATATCTATCACCTTTTCTCCTTTGATACTGACAGCAAACTTGCAGATACTTAAAACGTCATGCTTAGCCTTTTTCATTTTCTTCTTTTAATATAATATAAATTTTTTATTTAACTTTTACATTCATTTTCACAAAATTTTGGGTTCCAAATTTTCTCCCCATTTGTCCCCTCCCCCACCCCAATACACCGAGCATTTTAATTTCCCCTATCACCAATCTACCCTCTCTTCTATCCTCCGGTTCTTGTCCCCATCTTCTCTTTTGTCCTGTAGGGCCAGATGACTTTCTATTCCCCATTAACTGTATTTCTTATTTCCTAGTAGTAACAACAGTACTGGACAGTTGTTCCTAAAATTTTGAGTTCCAAATTCTTCCCATCCCCCCCTCCCCACCCAATCCCTTTGGGAAGGCAGGCAATTCAATATAGGCCCTATCTGTGTAGTTTTGCAGATGACTTCAATAACAGTCGTGTTGTGTAAGACTAACTGTATTTCCCTCCATCCTATCCTGCACCCCATTGTTTCTATTCTGTCTTTTGATCCTGTCCCTCCCCTAGTGTTGACTTCAAATTGCTCCCTCCTCCCATTGCCCTCCCTTCCATCATCCCCCCCACCCTGCTTATCTCCTTCTCCCCCACTTTCCTGTACTGTAAGATAGGTTTTCATACCAAAATAAGTGTGCATTTTATTCCTTCCTTTGGTCGAATGTGATGAGAGTAAACCATGTTTTTTTCTCAGCTCTCCTCTTTTTCCCTCCACTAAAAAGGCTCCTGATTGCCTCTTGAATGAGAAATAATTGACCCCATTCCATTTCACCCTCTCTCCTCCCTCTACATTTCTCTCTCACTGTTTACTTTAATTTCTTTTAAGATATGGTCCCATCCTATTCAATTCAATCTGTGCTCTCTGTCTCTGTGTGTGCGTGCATGTATGTATGTGTGCACACATGTGTGTATGTGTGTGTGTGTGTGAGTAGTCCCACCGACTACCCAGATACTGAAAAGTTTTAAGAGTTACAAATATTGACTTTCCATGTAACAATGTAAACAGTTCACCTTTGGTAAGTTCCTTATGACTTCTCTTTGCTGTTTGCTTTTTCATGCTTCTTCAATTCTTGTGTTTGAAAGTTAAATTTTCTTTTCAGCTCTGGCCTTTTCATCAAGAATGCTTGAAAGTCCCCTGCTTCGTTGAAAGACCATATTTTCCCCTGAAGTATTATACTCAGTTTTGCTGGGTAGGTGATTCTTGATTTTAGTCCTAGTTCCTTTGAATTCTGGAATATCCTATTGCAAGCCCTTCAATCCCTTAATGTAGAAGCTGCTAGATCTTGTGTTATCCTGATTGTATTTCCACCATATTGGAATTGTTTCTTTCTAGCTCCTTGCAATATATTCTCCTTGACCTGGGAATTCTGGAATTTGGACACAATGTTCCTAGGAGTTTCTCTTTTTGGATCTCTTTCAGGTGGTGATCGATGGACTCCTTCAATACTTATTTTACCCTCTGGTTCTAGAATATCAGGGCAGTTTTCCTTGATAATTTCATGAAAGATGATGTCTAGGATCTTTTCTTGATCATGGCTTTCAGGTAGTCCCATAATTTTTAAATTGTCTCTCCTGGATCTATTTTCCAGGTCAGTTGTTTTTCCAATAAGATGTTTCACATTCTCTTCCATTTTTTTCATTCTTTTGGTTTTGTTTTGTGATTCCTTGGTTTCTCAGAAAGTCATTAGCCTCCATTTGTTCCATTCTAATTTTGAGAGAACTATTTTCTTCAGTGAGCTTTTGAACTCCTTTTACCCTTTGGCTAATTCTGTTTTTGAAAGCATTCTTCTCCTCATTGGCTTTTTGAACCTCTTTTGCCAGTTGAGTTAGCCTATGTTTCAAGGTGTTATTTTCTTCAGCACTTTTTTGGGTCTCTTGCATCTCTCTCATTTCTCTTCCCAGTTTTTCCTCCACCTGTCTAACTTGATTTTCAAAATCCTTTTTGAGCTCTTCCATGGACTGAGCCCATTGGATATCTATTTCAGATGTGTGTGATACAGAGGCCTTAACTTCTATGTCTTTTTCTTATGGTAAGCGTTTTTCTTCCTCATGAGAAAGGAAAGGAGGAAACATCTGTTCACCAAGAAAGTAACCTTCTATGGTCTTATTTTTTTTCCCTTTTCTGGGTATTTTCCCAGCCAGTTACTTGACTTCTGAGATTCCCCTCCACCCTGCTTAGATTTGCCCAGTTAGTGCTTGGGATCTGAGATTCAAATGCTGCTCCCCAGCCTCAGGGCTTTCAGTGGTGAGCGTGGCTGCTATTCAATGTGAGCTTAAGTTCTGATGCTCAGGTGGGGGCAGTGCCACCTCCCAGGCTCATTTCCCTCAGGGGGTTTATGGCGAGATCTTCAGTAATGGATCTGAGGTCCTGTCTGCTCCGGGAGCTCCTGGCCGCCACTGCCTTTGCCGCTGCCTCTGCCGCTGCCTCCCAAGCAGCCCTCAGTTATGGAGACACCCCACTTCCCTCTCTGCCAGCCCAGAAGTCTGTCTCACTCACCTGTAACACCTGTGGTGCAGGGACCTTCGTGACCACCAGAGGTTCCATCCCAGAAGCCTGCTCCAATCTGCTCTTCTCGGGACTGCGTGGCCAGGGCTGGGCTCCACTGCCCGGTTTGTGACAGAACTTTGGTATTGGTTTTTCAGGGCTCTCTGGAACGGAAATCTCCTCCACTGTGTTGCTATGTGGCTTCTACTGCTCCAGAATTTGTGGGGAGTTCTTTTTACAGGAAATTTTTTGGAGAAAATATCTAAATGAATGACTTCACAGAACCATCTGAGTGTATAGTTTTAAGTAAATAAATTTTAAAGCATCAAAATATAAATGTAAATTTTTAGAGAACATCAAATATATTGAGGTTTTTATTCATTTCTTCAATGAATAAAGAACAGATATTGTATTCAATTTTCAATAACTGAAATATTAAGAGCTCTCCTAATATCCAACCTCTTTTTTTCCATATGTGGAACATTCTTGATTATTATTTCCAGGAAATGATGGGATGGATAATATTTTCATTTAAATTTATGATTTGTGCGGAGAGAAAATATCATGTTACCATAGATGCTAACATGTAACTTCTGTGGAATGCAGATTTTTGGGAGAATATTTGCATAATGTCAAAGAAATGAATAAAACAGTGCTCCAAGTATGCATTTTTAACACACTACATATTAGCTGATATAAGAAAGAAAACTTACTTATAGAATGATATATTGTTTCGATACACTTCGTATATATTACATATGTATGCATATGTGCATATAAATATAGATACAGGCATATGAATGTATTCATGCCCATATATATCTATTTGTATACATGAATATATATATATATATATATATATATATATATATATATATAAAATATGTGTATGTGTGTATGTGTGTGTGTGTGAAAACTTTCTCCTGGTGTGCAATTTTTAGTTATCTATGCAGAATAATTTTATTTTCTGAGTCAATTAAGTGTGTAATGGTACGGTCAACTAAACTTTTCCAAATAATTAGATCATAATTAAGATTCATTCCCTTATTTCAAATTGAGAGACTTTAAATCAAACCTATCAGAGCCCCCATTGAAAAAGGACAACAAATAAGGGGGTTCTTTATTGACCCTTTTGCATTTCATGGGTTGGTAGATTTAGAATAATATGTGAACATTTTATCCCAGAAATTATATAAACCAAAATGAAAATTGAGACCATTTTCATCATTTGGGCATGTAAAAAGTAAGTGTGGTAATGTGAAAAAAACATATTCAACTTCGTCTCATGAACAACCTGGTTTTGAATCCTACTTTAGACATTAATTCCCTGCATTTTTATGGATATGCAATTTATTTTTTTTTTAAATCCTCAAATAAGGCAAAACAGATGAATGAGAAGGCAATGAAAGCTCAGTTCCAATAATGACAAACTAGTTAAAAATCTATTTTCTGTCGTTTTAAATTAACCTTTTTAAAAATCATTTTTGTTTGTTTGTTTTGTTAAGTTTATGGAATGTGTGGAGGAGTTAGAGATGGACTGATGAATCTATGCCTATGATTTTATCAGAGGATGGATCTTCTCATAATCTCTGTCTCTCTGTGTTTCTCTGTCTCTGTCTCTCTGTCTCTCTCCAGTCTTGGAATTGTACTTCAGTTTTTGGTAAGAGTAGTCTAAGACACGGAAAAGTGACTTCCCTGACCCAAGATCAGTCCTCCAGTATTGTACATCAATTTTCTGATGGCATTTTTGCCTGGGTTCTGCATAGAGGACAATGCTCTCATGCCTTCACAGTTACAAATGGAGTGAAACAGGGTTTTGTGTTTGCTCTCATGCTATTTAGATGATGTTTTAAGCCATGTTGTCAAATGCTTTCAATGAGGATGAATTTCAATGAGGGCATCAAGGTCAACTACCATACAGATGGTAAGTTCTTCAATTTGAAAAAGCTACAAGCCAAGACCAAAGTGGCGAGAGTATTGGTGCCTGATTTTCTCTTTGCAGGTGATTGTGCACTCAGTGCAGTCTCTGAAGCTGAGATACAACAATGTATGAATCAATTCTCTGCTGCCTGTGATAATTTGTTCTAATAATTAGCACCAAGAAAACACAGGTGCTCCATCAGCCACCACCACACCATCCATATGTGGAATCATCAATTACCACAAATGGAGAAGTTTTGAATGCCATGAATAAGTTCACTTACCTTGGTAGTACACTTTCCAGGAATGTACAAATTGACAGTGAGGCTGATGCATGCATTGGCAGAGTTACCTCAGTGATTGGGAGACTGAAGAAAAGTTAGGGAGAGAAGAGCTATTAGACTGACTACGAAATTGAAGGTCTGCAGACCCATTGTGCTGACCTCATTGTTGTATGCCTGTGAAACAAGGACAGTCTACCAGCACCACGCCAGGAAACTGAATGGCTTCCATTCGAACTATCTTAGGAAGATTCTGAGGATCATCTGGCAGACTAAGGTACAAGATACTGAAGTCCTAGCTTGAACTGAATTGCCAAGCATTCAAACTATGCTTCAGAGTGCACTGCTCTGATGGGCTGGCCATGTTGTTTGAATGTAAAATGTATGCTTGCCAAAAAAGACTATTTTATGGAGAAGTCACACAGGTCAAGAAATCACATGGTGGTCAGAAGAAGCTATGCAAGGATACTCTCAAGGTTTGTCACAAGAACTTTGAATTTACTGTGGGACACGGGAGACATTGGCACAGGCCTGCTAAGCCTGGTGTGCCCACATCAGAAAAATTGCTGTGCTATATGAACAAAGTAAAATTGAGACAGCACAAAGGAAATGTATGATGCACAGATTTGGAGTAACCACCCCAAATATTCATACAGACTATCTGTGCCCAAACTATGGTAGAACATTCTGAAATCATATTGATCTGATCAGCCACAGTCAAATGTACTGAAACTTCACTTTATCATGGTAATGTCATTTTGATCCTCCTTAAGAATGAAGGAAAACAGTGAACCAACCAGTACACATCGTGAGTAGCAACAGCTTTGTGAACTATTTTTAAAGGAATGATGATACCCATTATTTAAAAATCCTCTTCAGTTAGAGGTTGATTCATGTTGTCTACCATTCACTCTCTTACAGTCTTCTTCATTTTCCTGCTAAGGTCTATAAAAAGAAAATCCAAAAACTTGAGACAGAGACCTAAATTCCCTCTCAGTAAGAAGGAAGAATATAAATAGGAAAACCTTAACAATCTTATATAACTCTTATATGACCTTTCAATTTCATTGTGCTTAGTTTTAAGAGGACTGGTCTTCAAAGACCTGTGTGTACCATGTTATCAGCCATGAGACTAGTAGGTAGAAAGATAATCTCAAAAGAGTACATTTTTTTCCCCTGAATGAACGGTAGCTGTTAATAGGGAAAAAATCTCATCCTTTGAAGGATATAGATTCAAAATGAAAACAGGAAAGTGAAGTATGGCATAGTTTGACAATACATGTTTCCTAATTAGATCATTCAAGAGATATAAAGAGAGAATGAATTTTTTTCAAACATTTCATTGAAAAGGGGGATCAGGGAACTATTCACAATTCAGTCAATCCCTCATAAAAACAATAACTTCTCTTCCAATACCTTATCAGTTAAATGGAGATTTTTATATTCATCACTTCATTACTAGAATATAGGAGTATAGTAAGTTCCTTGGAAGAAACAAAGGGAGAAATGGCAGTGATTTTTCACTAGTCCACATGAGGCTATTTACTTGTCACTTCTTAATCATGTATATAACTAGCATGCTTCTTACATTTTGGTTACATCAGCATCATGAGACTGTAAATAGCTTTAGGATTTCTTAATTCAAGTAGTCTGATTTAAAATCTTTGAATATAACAATTGCTTAAAAAAATTTCTCCAAATATGGAGCCAAGATATTTGAGTGAAAGCAGGGGCTTGCCTGAGTTTTGGCCCAAACCCTTTAAAATTTCTTTAAAAAGTGACTGAAGGAATTTTAGAGGGGAAGAATCCACAATGAGACAGAATGAGGCAGATTGCCAACCCAAGACAACTTGAAAGGTTGACATGAAGGGTCTGTTGCACCAGGTTTGGGAGAGAAGTGCAGTTCAGCTTGTAGGCTATGCCAGCACAGACTCAGGTCCATCAAGGTGGGAGCAAACCTCCTGGTCTGAATCACAGTCATCAGTACAAGTTTCCAGACTTCTCAACCCATTAATGCCAGAGACAATTTAGAACGTCAGTATGAGGGCTTTGTCAGAACAGGGTAAGAGAGAAGCATAGTACTGTGTAGGGCATGCATCAGTGGTAGCAGCTATTCATAGAGCTATCAACCTAATGAATGCTTTAAAGTCACAAATGTTCATTTCCAGGAGCCAAGTTGAAGGAGTAAGCAGTACTTCACTTCCACCCCCCTTCATTGACTTGAAAATCCAGAGTATATAGCACACCAGGAAAAATCCTAGAATAGTAGAACCAACAAAAAGAAGAGGTCCAGCAGTATTTTGGCTGAGAAGGCTAAGGAGATTAATGGGAAAGGCACCTCTTGCTATGGCTGATAGGGAACAGTACAGAATGGGAAGCATCCTGGAAAGCCAATGTCATCAAAAGAATCCACTGATCACTTCCTGAAAGAGATTCCAAAGTGAAAACACCAAAGAATATTGAAACTAAATTTCACAAACATCATATCAAGGAGAGAATATTTCAAGCAGCCAAAAATAAATTGAATATTGTGAAATTATAGTCAGAAGCACATAGGAACTTGCAGCTTCTATATTAAAAGATCAGAGGGCTTGGAATATGTTTTCCATATTGTAAAAGGAGATTGGATTACAATCAAGATTAACTAACCAGCAAAACTGAGCATAATATTTAATACATTTCAATGAAATAATGGAAATCAGGACTTTCCTGATGAAAAGACCATAGTTCAATTCAAAACTTCATATTCAAAGGCAAGACTCAAGGGAGGCATAAAGAAGTAAATGGGAAAGAAAAAAAATGAAAACAAAACAAGGTGTTATTCAATAATGGCAAACTGTCTACATCTCCACATGGGAAGATGGTACTTTTAAACCTTGAGAACAGTATCTTTATTATGACATCGAAAAAGGAAGTACATAGAGGGAGTGGGTTTAAGTCACCTTTGATGCGATGTCAAAAATGCTGATTTCTTTTGAAAAAAGAATTGTAATGAGAGAAGAGGAAAGGGGGCATTAAAGGGTGAATTACATCACATGTAGAGGCACAAAGACATAATAGAGTAGAGTAGAGGGAAAGATGGGCAAGAGATTAACAATGTTCGAACATTATAGTCATCAGATTTGACACAAGGAAGGAATAACATATTCAGTTAGGTATAGAAATCTAACTTACACTATAGGCAGTTGGAAGGAAAATAGGAAAGAACAGGGAGAGCAGGGTAGAAAGTACGGAAGAAACAGCAAGAAAAAGGGGAAAGAAAAGAGAGTGGGACTGATAGAAGACAAGAAGATTCAGGGAGATGGTTGTAAAAAGTGAAATGATCATGAGGAATGAATGGAAGAAAGAAGAAAGAAAGGCATAAATGGGAGGATACGATGGAGAGAAAGACACATATAGAAATGATAACAGGATGAACTCTCCCATAAAGCAGAAGGAGAATGGATTAGAAATCATAATCCTACTATATGTTGTTTACAAGATACAAATTTACAAGATCGCACATTTGAAACAGAAGGATACACAGAGGACAAAGGAAAAAAGGCTGCAGAAGAATATATTATGCTATAACCGAAGTTAATAAAAAGCAGTTAATAAAAAATAAAAATTAGCAATTCTAATCTCAGAAAAAGAAAAAACAAAAATAGATCTAATTAAAAAAGATAAGGAATGAAACTATATCCTGCTAAACCACACCATATACAATTACTAATCATAAATGCAGGAAGTGGCATATAGCACACACATACTTAGAGGAGAAGTTAAGGGCATTACAGAAAGAAATAAAAAGCAAAACCATACTAGTCAGGGACTTCAACAGCTCCATCTCTGAACTAGATACATTTAACCACAAAATAAATAACAAAGAAGTTATGGAGGTGAATTGAATTTTAGAAAAGTTAGATATGGTATACCTCTGGAGAAAAGTGAATGGAAATAGAAAGGAATATGCCTTATACTTAGTAGTACATAGCATCTACACAAAATTTTACCGTTTACTAGGGCATAAAAATACCTCACAATCCGGTGCAGAAAGGCAGAAATATTAAATGCGTCATTTTCAGATAATGATAAATAAAAATTGGAATAAAGTGTCATGTAAAGATAGACTAAAAATGAAATGGAAACTAAACAATCTAACCCTAAAGAATGAATGCATCAAATACAAATTATAGAAAGAATAAATAACTTCATCCATGAGAATGACAGCAATGAGACAACATACACTTATGTTATATAGTTTAAGTATTTCTTAGAAGTTTTATATCTGTAAATGCTTACATTAACAGAAACACAGAAAGATCAATGAATTGAGCATGTGACTAAAACATCTAAAAAAATAACAAATTAAAAATTCCCAATTAAATACAAATTAGAAATTCTAAAACCAAAGGAAAGATGAATAAAAAGGTTGAAATTAAGAAAACTATTGATCAAATAAAACTAAGCGTTGGTTTTATGAAAAAAATAGATAAACTTTTGGTTAATTTGAGTTAAAAAAGAAGAAAATCAAATTATCAGTATCAAAAAAAAGGATGAATTCACCAACGAAGAGGTGATTGAAACAATAATTAGAAAGTATTTTGCCAAATAATATGCCAATAAATTTGACAATCTCAGTGAAATGGATGAATATTTGCAAAAATATAAATTGGCCAGCTTAACAAAAGAGAAAGTAAAATACTTACATAGACCTATTTGTGAAAAAGAAATTGAAAAATCAGTGAATGAAATTCCTTGGAAAAAATCTCCAGAGCCAGATTGATTTACAAGCAAATTCTATGAAATATTTAAAGAACAATTAATTCCAATACTAGAGAGACTATTTTGAAAAATAGACAAAGGAGTCCAAATAATTCTTTTTATGATACAAATGTGGGACTGACACCTAAACCAGGAAGAGTCAAAACAAAGAAAGAAAATTATACATGTATTTCCCTAATGAATATTGATGCAAAGTCTTATAATGCTAGCAAAAAGATTGCAGCAACTTATCATGAGAATAATACACTATTATAAAGTCAAATTTATACCTTCAGGGTTGATTCAATATTAGGAAAACTATCAGCATTATTGATCATATCAATGACAAAACTAACAAAAACCATATAATTATCACAATAGATGCAGACCCGTTTGACAAAATAAAACACCCACCCCTATTGAAAATACCGGAGGATATCAGAATAAATAGAGCCCTCCTTAAAACAATAAATAGTATCTACCTAAAACCATCAGCAAGTATTTATGTAAAGAGGATAAACTAGAAGCATTTCCAGTAAGATTCGGGGTGAAATAAGGATGTCCATTATCCCCACTGCTAGCCAATTTGCTATTAGAAATGACAACTTTAGCAATAAGAGAAGAGAAAAAAATTGAAGGAATTAGAATACACAAAGAAGAAACTAAATTATGACTCTGCAGATGATATGATGATATATTTAGAGCATCCTAGAGAACCAAGTAAAAAGCTGCTTGAAACAATAGACAACTTTGGCAAAGATGCAGTATACACAACGAACCTATATAAATCATCTGCATTTCTATGTATTACTAACAAAGGCCAACAGCAAGAGATAGAAAGAGAAATACCATTTAAAATTACTGTAGACACTATAAAATATTTGGGAGCACCTGCCAAAGCAAATGCAGGGACTATGTGACCACAATCAAAGAACACTTTTTGCACAATGAAGTCAGTTCTAAGTAACTGGAAAAAAAACCAAACAAACATGAGTTGCTCATGGGAAAGCCCAGGTAATATAATTAAAATGACAATTCTACCAAAATGAATTTACTTCTTCAGCGCCATACCAATCAAATGACCTGAAAATTATTTTCTAGAGGTAGAAAAAAATATCAAAATCCTTTTGGAAGAACAAAAGTTCCAGAATATGAAGAGAATTAATGAAAAGAAATGCTAAGTAAAGAGTCCTAGCCATTCAATCAATCATCAAAACCACTTGCTTCTTGTTAAGAAATAGAGAGGTAGATCAGTGGAAGAGGTTAGGTACACAAGACACAGTAATCAACAACTGTAGCGATCTACTGTTTGATAAGTTTGTAGGATAAGAACTCATTGTTCAACAAAAACTTCTGGGAAAACTGAATAATAATGTGGCAGAAACTGGGCATGTACCAATGTCTGACATCGTACAGAATAACGTCTAAAGACATACATGATTTAGGTATGAAGGTTAATACTATAATCAAATTAGGAGAGGAAGGAATAGTTTATTTATCAGATTTGGATAATGGAGACATTTGTGACCAAACAAGAGATGGAGAACATTATGAATTGCAAGATGAATAATTTTGATTGCTTAATGCAATGTGGAAAAATTTTTGCACAAAGTCAATGCAACCAAGATTAGGAGTGAAGCGGAAAACTGGGAAAGGATTTTCACAACCAGTGTCTCTGAGAAAAGCCTCATTTCTAATATATATATATATATATATATATATATATATATATATATATATATATATATATATTAGACAGAGAGACAGAGAGAGAGAGAGAGAGAGAGAGAGAGAGAGAGAGAGAGAGAGAGAGAGAGAGAAGGTACTCAAATTTATAAGGATACAAGTCATTGCTGGACTGATAATTGGTCAAAGGTTATGAATAGGCAATTTTCAGAAGAAGTTAAAGATAAAGTCATGTGAAAAAATGCTCTAAATCACTAAGGATTAGAGAGATGCAAATCAAAACAGCTCTGAGGTACCACATCATATCTATCAGATTGGTTCACATGACCAAACAGGAAGATGATAAATTCTGGAGAAGATGTGGGCGAGAGTGAACACTAATTCATTGTTAGTGGAGATGTGGGCTGATTCAACTATTCTGGAGAACAATTTGGAACTATGCCCAATGGGCTATAAAAATATGCATATCCCTTGACCCAGTAATATCATTCTAGGGCAGCATCCCAAAGAGATTATAAAAATGGGAAAAGAAGTCACATGGACACAATAATAATAGCAGCTCTTTTTGTGATAGTCAAGAACTGGAATTCTAGGGAATGTGCATCAGTTGGGGAATGACTGAACAAGTTGTGGTATATGAATGTAATGGAATACTATTACGCTATAAGAAATGACAAATAGGGAGCCAAGATGGCGGAGTAGAAGGACGCACGTTTACGAGCTCCGAAACCAAAGCCCATAGAATTAATGTAAAAAGAGTCCCCCATAACTTCTGGGTAAATACAAGGTGTGCAGAAGCAGAGCGGAAGAGATTTCCGTTCCAGGGAGCCCTGAAGACCCGTTCCCAGGGTCCGGCGTGCCCCGGAAAGTGGACCTGACCCCCAGCGTTGCCCTGGCCGAGGCCCCAGAGAAGCTGATCCGAGCAGGCTTCGGAGACGGAAGCTCCAGCAGCTGGGAAAATCCCTCCGCCCACAGAAGCTACAGGTCAGTGAGAAAGAAGGCCGGGCTGAAGGAGAGGAGAAGCGGGGCGTCTCCGTGACTCGGGCCCCCTCGGGAGGAAGCGGCGGTGGCGGGACGGGGGCAGGAGCAGCGGAGGCAGAGGTGTGGGCGGCGGCTGAGGCGGCAGCGGCCCAAGACTCAGGAATCCCCCAACAGCAGGCAGGATCTTCATTACGGAAGGTTCCTGCATAAAACCAGACAGAGCTGAGCCTGGGAGACGGCCCTGCCCCCAGCCCGCTCTGTTACTGAAGGCTTCTGCTTAAAGCCCCCAAGGGAGTGGGATTTGGGAGGCGGGCCCCCCACCCCGCCCCCACCCGTTCCATTCCTGAAAGTCTCTGCATAAAGGCCCCGAGGGATCAGAGTCTCGGAGGCAGCCCTGGCCCCACCCCAGCACCTGAACTAAAGCTCACTGATTGACAGCCGGCAGGAGGAAAGCCCATTTAAATCTCAGAGGCCAAGCACTAGCTGGGCGGATCCAGGCAAAATTACACAGATATGGCCTATATTGAATTGCCTGCCTTCCCAAAGGGAATGGGTGGGGAGGGAGGGATGGGGAGAATTTGGAACTCAAAGTTTTAGGAACAACTGTTTAGTATTGTTGTTGCAACTAGGAAAGAAAACATACAGTTAAGGAGGAATAGAAAGTCATCTGGCCGTACAGGAGAAAAGAGAAGATGGAGACAAGAGAAGGGAGAGATGACAGAAGAGAGGGCAGGTTGGAGATAGGGAAAATTAGATTGCTTGGGGTATTGGGGTGGGGGGAGGGGATAAAAGGGGAGAAAATTTGGAACCCAAAAATTTGTGAAAATGAATGTAAAAAAATCAAATAAATAAATAAATAAATTTAAAAAAAAAAGAAAAAGAAAAAAAAAAGAAAAAAGAAAAAAAGAAAAAGAAATGACAAATAGGAAGACTTCAGAAAATCCTGGAAAGATTTACATGAACTGATGCTGAGTGAAATGAGCAGAATCTGAAGGACTTAGCCCTTCAAAGAAATGCAAGGACCTAAAATATTTCCAGTCTCTTGATATAAAATGCCATCCACATTCAGAGAAAGATTTACAGAAACAGCACACAGAATGGAGCAGATTATTTTCTCTTTTGTCATATTTTGCTTTGGTTTGGATTTTCTCATGGTTTCTCCCATTTATTTTAGTTCTTTTATTCAACATGACTAATTTTATTAGTTGGGTTTAATAAGTATATATGTGTGGAACCTATATAAGACTGCTTGCTGTCTTGAGGATTGAGGGGTGAGGATGGGGAGAAAATTTAAAACATATGGAAGTGATTGTTGAAAACTGAAAACAAATAAATTATTAAAAAAAAGAAAAAATAAATTATGAGCTATCATATTTCAGAAAAAAAAACTTTGAAAGATTTATATGAAGTGTTGCTGAGTGAAAAAAGTAGAACTAGAACATTGTACACATTTACAACCACATTGTGTGATGACTAACTTTGATAGACTGCTCTTCTCAGCAATCCAAGCTTCTAAGAGAGCTCATGAAAGGCTAAAACTAAAAGGCTCATGAAAGAAAATTTTATCCACGTGCAGACAAAAAACTATGGAGCCTGAAAGTAGATTGAAGCATAATATTTACTCTCTCTTTCTCTTTTATTTTGTTTTGCTTTTTTTTCTCATGGTTCATCCCATTTCTTTACAACATGACTCATGTTCATCTATTTCTTTACAACATGACTCATGTGAAAAATGTTTAATATGAGTGTTCATGTAGAGCCTATGTCTGATTGCACACTATTCTTGATGAAGGAGGGAAGTGAGGTGAAGAAAATGTGGATTTGAATGTTTAAAATTAAAAATGTTCAAAATCTAATGGAATTGAATGCTTAAAACTAAAATTAAGTAAATTAATTTAAAATTTTTTCCCTTTCATTTCAATGAAACAAAATCAGAAAATAAATTGCATCACATTAAACAAGATTCTGAACCACCACTTTTTCAGTCAGAAAAATCATATTGAAATGGAGACAAATAAAATAAAAGTAAGCAATCAGAGAATGAGAAATGCAGATGCTAAACTTAAATTTCATTTTTTTCTTAGCAAAATAAATAGAATTAGTGATTTATGAGAATGAATTTTTATATCTGTATCATTTCCTTTTCTTTTAAATCAACTGTCTGTATTCCTTAGAGATTAGTGTTAGGTAGCAGCAAATGAATTTCAGAGGAAAGGTATATTTAAAAAGACTCATTTTCAAGATGAGACTCTCCTTGAGATTTATCAGGCAGCTGATTTGGACAGGTCAAGGAAAATCGGAGTCCAATCATAGTACATTAAAAAAATTTTTAATGATGCCTCTTGCCCCCACTGTTGAGGACAATATCACTGCCTAATATTAGAGTTTTGGACAAAGCAAACACAATAAGTGAAGAGGAGCAAGCATGAAAAACATACTAAAAACTCAGTGTTGGTAACATATATTTCATTATAAACTTACATCTGGTATCTTTAATAAAAAGAAAATATGTTTAGAAAAAAATTAAATATTCCTGATTAAAAAACTAAAAGACTGAAAATATTCCCTAAATTTCATCATCAAGGCTAAAATCTGAAAAGTAGGACTGGATTAAACTTTGGAACAGGAATTGTGAAAAACTGAGTTCAAATCTGATCTCAAATATTTCTTTGTTCTATGACCTTGGGCAAGCCATTTACTTTTTGTCTGCCTCAGTTCCCCCAGCTATAAAATGGAAATAATTACAGGATCAATATTCCACAGATGTTTTGAGGATCAAACCAAATAGTATCTGTAAATATCTTAACATTCTGCCTGTTTCATGGGTGAACTCATTCCATTCACATTCACCGTTTTTATTACTAATTGTTTTTCAACATCCTATCTTTTTCTACTTGTTCTTCTCTTTCTTTTTATCTTTTCTTTCCTCAGAAGTTTGTTGTTTTATTCTGTGTTACCCTCCTTAATCAATCTGCCCCCTTTCATTTATCCCCTTCTAGCCTTGTTTCCCTGTTAAGGCAGATTTCTATACACAACTATTTATCTATATATGCTTAGGTGTATATATATATATATATATATATATATATATATATATATATATATATATATATATATATATATATATGTATATATACATACACACACATATGTGTTTGCTGTGTGTATGTGTATGTCCATTCTCTCCTTTGATCAATTTAGATGAAAATGAGGTTCAATCATTGTCTGGTCCAGTATTTCCCCTACATATATTTTAAAAGTTCTTCCTTGCATGTTTATTTTCTGTGAGATTATTTTGTCATTGCTCCCTTTCCTTTCCGTCTTCTCTCAGTATATCCCTCCTTCTCACATTTACGTTTTTTTCTGAGATCATCCTTGAAAAATCAACACACAGTCATGATTTCTAAGTAGACTGCTTTAACTGTCCTAATAATGATGAAATTCTTAATAATTAAATGCATTATTTTCCCATATGTGTATGGAAACAGTTTAACCTTATTGAGTCTTATGGTTACTCTTTCATGTTTACCTTGTAAAGCTTATTAATGTGTTTGGAAGTCAAATTTTCTGTTCAGTTTTGGTCTTTCATCAGAATTGCTTGAAAGGTCTCTGTTTCTTTAGATATTAATTTTTTCTCTTGAAGGATTAGACTCAGTTTCACTGGGTAGGTGATTTTTGTTTGTAATTCCAGTTCTTTTGACCTCAAGAATATCATATTTCAAAATTTTGATCCTTTAATATTGAAGCAGCTAGAATTTACCTGATCCATGACTAGCAGCTCCATGATATTTGAACAGTTTCTTTCTGGCAGCTTGTAATATTTTCTCCTTAACATCAGAACTCTAATTTGGATATGATATTATCAAGAGTTTTATTTTGGGATTTGTTTCAGGAAGAGATGGGTAGATTCTTTCAATTTGAATTTTTATGCTCTGAATCTGAGATATCAAGGCAGTTTTGCTCTAAAATTTCTTCAAATAGGATGTGTAGGTCCTTTTTTTAAAAAATTATTGGTTTCATATAGTCCAAAGTTTAAAAGATATCTCCTCTCATTCAACTTTTCAGGTCACTTGTTTTTCAAAAGAGATATTATTATTATTTATTATTATTATTACATTATAATATCTCAAAAGAGATATTATTTAAAAGAGACAAGTTGGAATTCAAAGTATTAGAAACGAATGTTGAGAATTTTTATCGCATACTATTGTAAATAAGAGCTACAGGGATAGAGGTATGGAAATTTATCTTGCCCTGCAGGAGAAGAGAGAAGATGGGAATAGGAGAAGGGTGGGGTGGGATGAAGGGGAAGCTACCTTGAGGGAAGGAGTAATCAGAATGCAAGGTATTAGGAAGGGGGGAGGGGAGTGATGGGGAGAAAAATTGGACATGTTGCAAAGTGAGGTAAAAGCAATTAGTATTTAAACAATAGACCGAATTAATTACTGAGAATAAATCAATGATATTTTTATTTAGGAGAAAAGAATTTCAGTCTAAATTTCCTGGAGGAAGGTAACCTCGGGTAAAATTTGACATTGTTGGAAAAGTCAAGATTTTAATGGTAAATTTGATTTTATGATTGCTATTTAATCAGGAACTAGAACATGTATAGTAAGGCATGTAAGCCACTTAAGATTTGCCTCAAAAGATGTTCCTTAGCCTAAGTGAAACTATAATCATATTTGAAAACTGGTTATTGGAACTTGCCATTTTTAGATACTGTATGTGTAGCAAGAAAGGCGATCTGAACCTCCAATCCATGATGCCAGTGAGCTGATGAGATGTTGGTGTGCACTGCATAAGGTGATCTCAAGGAAAGGGTGGAAGAGCGACTGCTCAGCATGGGCTGAGGTGGAATTCTCCTGACTCAATTTTCCCACTGACACCTGGCAGACTTTAAGCCTGACTGCATGCAAGTGGATAATCTAATCCTGCCTGTAATTGACACGAAGGTGAGGAGATACTGTATCCCTGCAATGTCCCTACTCTTGGAGGCAATTTCCTATAGTCAAAAGATTTGTAAGTTTAATACCAGATCTATTCAATTATAGATTATCGGTAGGGGAACATCCGAGGTTGTCTAAAATTAAGTTATTAGGCATAGGACTTTAGACCAACAACAATAAGCCAAAGCCATTTAATTCTTAGTAACACTGTGGAGCAATTAGGTCAAGAGCTTGTGAAGTTAGCAACATAAATACTATTTGTGTCTCAGTTGGTTAATGTTTTTTTTAAAAAAATTCCTTTGTAGTCCATATTGTAAATGCTTTGAAAAGAAGTATCACCTGACCAAAAGTTTGAATTGCTTTATCTGTTATAAACCGTGTTAAAAATAAAGAAAAAGAAACAATGAAACCAAAACAAGAAGATTTGAGTCCAACATGTGTTGTGACCTGATCCCATATAATTTAACTCAAAAAGAGAAACTCATCTGTGAAATACCCAAGGCTTAACAAAGCAAGTATTGTTCCCTCATGTACCAATCATCATAAAGACTAGATGGCGATGAGAGAAAACAAGAGACAAAATAAAAACAAAAACTTTTTAAATAGAAAATTACAAATAATATATGTACCTTGACCACAATACAATACATCCAGTAGTAAATACCAACAAAAGATAATTGCCTTCTCTCCAAAAGAAGTGAATTCTAATGTTCATATTTGGTAGATTTAGTACAGAGCACCACTGGAGTGAGTGGTGAATTCCATTCCTGCTCCAAGTGCTATTTCCACTCAAGTCAAATAAGAAAATACCTAGGAATAAGGTCTACACCAAGAAACACATGAGAGTTGAATGATAACAATGGATATTTGATAGCTCATTTCTAAATCTGGGCAAATTATCTGAAATGCTAATTCTATTTTTGGCTAGGATTCAACTAAACAAAATTTGAAAATATGTCAAAGAAAATTATGTGAGAATAAGCACAAGCCTACAGAGTAATAAAAAAATCTTCTGGTACTTACATACATATATACATAATATTTGCCTGTGTGTATAATAAATGTGTTTATGTGTGTAAATATGTATGTATATATTACATATATATGATATATATGTAAATTAAGTCCTAGATATAGATTGATAACAGAGTGGGTTTTACACATTTATTTCAGGGTAATCCAAATAGTTTTGAATAAAATCACTAGATATGGTGGCACATACCTGTAGTCTCTGATGCTGGGGAAGCTGGGGTTGGTGAAATTACTTGGATTCAGGAATTCTGAGACAGAGCAGGGATAAATCATGTTCGGGGTCCAGACTAATTTGACACCAATATGATGAGGCACTGGGAGCAAATAGTCCTTAGGTTACTTAAGAGGGAAAGTGGTGCATATTGGAAAAATGGAAGAGGTTAAAGTTTCTGTGCTTTAATTGATCCCAATTCACATTGGGATCTAGCACTTTGAGTAGCTACTTCACTTTGAGTATGGACTACAGTGGGAGGCATAATTGAGAGTTAAAAAAAGAAACTAAAATGAAACAATGTAGAATATTAGATATCCTGAACATTTCATTTCTGATAGATTGATTTTTATCAACTCTTTATCTTAAGGAACATTTTTTTTCCCAGTGATACCTTTTCCTGCTCCTACAATTTAGAAAGTTTGAAAACTTAATCATTACTCCTTAATCAATATACTGAATCAGAACTGATTCTGTACAGTTCCTATACATATTCCTTCCTTCTGCTCACTCTTTTGTGGTACTGACCCAAGAATATAAACCATCCTTAACACCTATCTGTAGAACCTAAAAAGTTGAATCACTCCTTACTAGATTCTTATGGACATTCCAGGTTGTTCTTAAAGATATTAATTATGTATTTGAAAGAGAGGAAAGAAGATGGAAACAAGAATGATTTTTGTGAATTTCAAATAGGGACGCTGCCTAGACTTGTGATTTCCTTGGGATAGGGTACACTCAGATGAAGAAATTATCACTACCTATTCATTTAATTGTTTTCCTTACAATTTGTAGTTTTAGTGATTTCTTGCAGCACCGAGAAGTTAAAGGACTTACCCAATATCACACAACCTGTACTTGCCAGAAGCAGAACAGGTACCCAGGTTTTTCTATATTCACATTCAGGTTTTTTTTTTCAACCATATCACGCTGATTTGTCTTCAACAGAACTAGAAAAAATCTTTTCTGAGCATTTTTTTTTTTTTGAATTAGCATCTTTCTTTGGATTTCCAAACCAACATGATTTTCGAGCATGTTAAGAGGTCTACACCAATTTGCCAACAGTCACTCCTGTGTGGAAAATTTCAGTCATAAGTAAGCAAAATAAAAATACTCATACTCCACTTCATCTTTCAATCTTTACAGAAATGAGGCTGAAATAACTGCCTGTCAGATTTCCCTCATAGTGTTCATCCATCCAAATTCCAATGGTCCAAAATCTGCCGCAAATGATAACAACATTGAAAACCAGCATTCCTGATTTAGATAATGAGCTATCATGTTGCAGAATGCAGCAATATAGTTTCCAATTGTCTTTTTAGAGTTGTAGACATTATCAAAATGATGAACATTAGCTTGGATTTGTTCAGAATTTTTTATGACTGAAACCTAAGTGTCTAGGCAGTCTTTTAACCAATTTCAGCAGTGTAATTTAAATTCGAAATGAAATGAAAACTTAAACAGGTTGAAGGTTGTTCTTTCATTGAGATTAATTCTTTATTATGACAAGAATATCAGTTCCTAGGTAGGTTATTTTATGGAAACCTTCAGTAAAATATAAAATAAGGTAAAACAGAGAAAAGTATTGAATTGAATACACGTGAATCACAATAGGAAAATATACCCACAAATAGGACAGAAATTTTCTTCCATAGAATACAAAGTGAATCATATACTGATTACAATGCTCCTTAGTTAAAGGCATGAATCTGTCCATTTGAGAAATTCTAAGTATGGAGACTTCCTCCATAGATATAGCTCAATACCAACATATTATAGTTACTGGGAGCATCGAGAATATGATCAGTTTGTCAGTGATCGTATAGAACACTGGGGAAGCTAGATGGCTCATTGAACAGGGTGTGAGGCCTAAAGTCAGGAGGATCTGAATTCAGATTTGGCATAAGACATTTACTGGTTGTGTGACCCATCAAATGGTGTCACTAAGAGTTGAGACTGACAAAAGAAATGACTGAACAGCAACTTGGCAAGTATGTGTTAGAGTAAGAGGCAGGACTTGAACCTTGGATTTTCAGTGTCCCACATAGGCTTTGATTCACTGTGCCATGATATATATTACACATGCACACATACACACATATGCACACACACCCATATCCATACAAACATGTATGTTTGTGTGTATGTGTGTGTGTGCGTATGTATGACAAAGTAGAAAATTTCTTCTTAACTCACACGCTATAAGAAGTTTTGCTCTCAGCATGCACTTTGCAGAACACTGGCCTAGAACACTGAGAGATTGTGTCTTGCCAAGGGATATACAGTTAATCATTGTGGACCTTAAATCATTATCTTCATGGTTTCAAGATTAGCGCTCTATCAACTATACTAACCATACATATATACGTAGGATACATACAGATAGATAGATAGATAGATAGATAGATAGATAGATAGATAGATGGATGGATGAATGGATGGATGGATAGGTGGATGGATATGTAGATAGATGTAAATTCAACTATAGATATTCCCTTGGTAATAGTAATTTCTGACTTACTTAAAAATTTCTAAAATGTCAATATAGCAATGTAGAGGTCGAAAAAACACCATTATACTTCTAAGGAGTTTCTCATGACTATCACTCTCATGGGAGACAATGAAATAAGTAATTTATCTTGACATTTATCCTGTAATCAATAATGCCAGGATTTTGCTTTCAGAGGACATTGGTCAAAGAACACCTTGATCACGTCTTCTGTAGTTGAAAAGATTTGGGATACTTAACCATGCTAATCAAGCCAACAGGAGACTGACTTTTAAGTTATTCTATCATTACTTCATATGTAATTGGATGTAGATCAAAGATGTGGAAAACAATCATCCTACAAGTAGATAGGTTCATTCTATTAATGACATTCCTTCTCAGAAGGTTGTTTTTGTAGAATAAAACATCAGATTTTTTTTTCATTTTAGTGGTTGAAAGATATTGAACTGGCTGTCCAGAATGAAACATTTATGTTTTGCGTGAACATATTATTCTTCTCTCATTTTCCTAAATAACATAATCCTTAAATGATTATACTATTTTTAAAATTAAAATTTTATACCACTTCTTTCTCATTTTCCTTAAGGAGTTCATTTATGACTTATAAAATTTATTTTTTTTCTAAAATAGAGTTATTTAAATGTTTTTTTTTTCCCTATTGTGTTAATCAAGACTCCCATTTCTCTCTCTCTCTTTCCTTCTATGTATATATGTATATGTAGCTGTAGGGAAATGTATAAATATATAGCCATCTGTAAATGAGTGTGTGTATATATGTATATACTTGTATGTCCATATCTCTACACATACAGAAGGACATACACACATATGTGTCTATGTGTGTATATATATACATTTTGTGGGAGTACATATGTGTGCATCTACATCACTATCTATCTCTATCTATCTGTATATCTGACTGTCTATCTGTATGTCTGTCTCTCTATATATATCTACATATAACTGATTCATTTCATTAAGGTTAACAGAACTGTTGTTATATAGTGGGCAAAGTATCCCCCAATAATTGTTTTTATATCATCATCAATATTTGTGAATTTACTTTTTACTGTTTCCTTTTTAGTACTTGTAATGGTTATTTTTTTTCTATTTTATAATAAAACCATAGCTTAATTTATTTTATTTTATGTACTTTTATTAGTTAGTTTATTTTTAGTTTTCAACATTCCCTTTACAAGATTTTTCGTTCCAAATTTTCTCCCTATCTCTCACCTCCCCCCTCCCCCCTCCCAAATACAGCATGTATTTGGATTATCCCTTCCCCCAATTTGAGCTCTCTTCTATCAATTGCCTCCCGCCTTCTCTTTTCCTTTTCTATTCTGTTTTCTTGTAGGGTAAAGTAGATTTCTATACCTCATTGTCTGTATATGTTATTTCCCAGTTACTTGTAAAATCAATTATTAACATTCGTTTTAAAACTTTCCACATTCTCTCCCTTTCCCCCTTCACACCCATCCTCATTGAGAAGGTAAACAATTTGACACAGATTACACACATGTGGACATGCAAAACACTTTCATAAATTCCATAACAGTTACGTTGTAACTCCTTTTGCTTCCATCCTAACCTGCTCCTAATTATTCTATTCTTTCCTTTGATTTTGTCCTTCCTCAAAAATGTTTGCTTCTGACTTTCCCCTCCTCCCATTTGCACTTCCTCTTATCACTCTCCCCCACTCTTAGAACCTCCACCCTCTACTTTCCTCTAAGGTAACATAAATTTTCAAAATCAATTGTATGTTTGTTATTCCCTTCTTAAGCCAAATCCAATGAGAGTAAGGTTCACTCATTTCCTCTCACACCTCCGTTTTCTTCCCCACCATTGTGAAAGCCATGCCTTGCCTCTGTTATACGAGATGATTTACTACATTTTACCTCTCCCTTTCTCATCCTTACAGTAGATTCCCTTCATCTATTTTGCTTTTTACATATAATCCCTTCACAATCAACTCACCTGTGCCCTCTGTCTATATATATACACACACACACAAAAAAAAATACATATACACATGCAGACACAATATGTGTATGTGTATATGTGAGTATGTGTATGTATGAACACACATACACACATATACACATAGGTGTATGTGCATATATATGCACACACTCCCATATAAATGCATATATTCATAAATATATATACTTACAAATACATGTATGTATGTGTTCCCTCCATCTACCCCAATACTCAGAAAGTTCTCATGAATTCCAACTATCCTCTTTACATGTAGGAATGTAAACAGATCAATATTAATAGGTCCCTTATGGTTTCTCTCTCCATTTACCTTTCCAGGTTTCTCTTGATGCTTATATGTAAAAGTGAAATTTCCTATGCAGCTCTGGTCTTTTCATCAAGAATGCTTGAAAATCCTCTATTTGAATGTTCATAATTTCCCTTGAAGGATTATACTCAGTTTTGGTGGGTAGGTGATTCTTGGTTTTAATCCTAGTTCCGCTGACCTCTGGATGTCATATTCCAAGCCTTTTGATTGCTTAATGTAGACACTGCTAATTATGTTTTCCTGATTGTGTTTCCACAATACTTGAATTGTTTCTTTCTAGCTGCTTGAAATTTTTTCTCCTTAATCTGGGACTCTGGAATTTGGTTACAATATTTCTAGGAGTTTTCCTTTGGGGATCTCTTCTGAGAGGTGATTGGTGGATGCTTTCAATTTCTATTTTACTTCTGGTACTAGAATATCAGGTCAGTTTTCCTTGACAATTTGTTGAAAGATAATGCCTAGATTTCATTCTTTTCTTTTCTTTTTCTTTTTTTTTTTTGATTATGGCTTTTTGTAGGTAGTCCATTTATTCTTAATTAATCTATCCTAGATCTATTTTCTAGGTCAGTTGTTTGTCCAGTGACATATTTCACATTGTCTTCTACTTCTTCATTCCTTTGGTTTTGTTTTGCAAGTTCTTGAATTGTCATAGAGTTGTAATGGAAAGTTCTTGTAAAGTCATAAAGTTCCATTTGCTACATTCTAATTTTTAAGGAATTATTTTCTTCAGTGACCTTTTGTACCTTCTTTTCCATTTGGCAAATTCTGTTTTGTAAAGTACTCTTCTTCTCATAGGGTTATGTTTTCTTTTTTTGTTTGTGTGTGTGTGTGTGTGTGTGTGTGTTTTGTATTTCTTTTGCCATTTGGTTTAGATTACATTTTGCCATGTTATTTGTTTCAGAATTTTTTTGGGGGGGTCTCCTTTAGCTAGCTCATTATTCTTTTTAAAATGCATAATTTATATTTCAGTTCTCTACATTCATTTCTACAAGAATTTGATATCAAAATTTTCTCCCCATCTCTCCCCACCCCTCACCCAAGGAAAACATGCACCCCAGCCACCTCTTCTTTCAATCTTCTTCCTTTTTATTACTCACCCTTCTTGTATCCCCCCTCCCATCTATTTTCCTGTAGGGAGTACTCCATTACCTGTATAGCTTAATTTCCAATTGCATGCTAAAACTATTTGTAACATTCATTCTTAAAGCTTTGAGTTCCATATTCTCTCCTTTCCCCCCGCCCCTCATCCTCATTGAAAAAACAAGCAATTCCATATAGGTCATATATGTGTAACCAGGCAAAGCCCTTCCACAATGGTTATGTTATAAAAGACTAACCATATTTCCTTTGCTCTTACCCTGCCCTTCATTTATTCCATCCTCTCGCCTGACCTGTCCTCCCACAACAGTGTTTGCTTCTGATTATCCCTTTCTCAAATTTACTGTCCCTTCTAATATCTGTCCTCTCCTATCCCATTCCCCCTTGGCTTCCTGCAGGATAAAATAGATATCCATCTCAAATTGAGTGTGTGCTATTCCCTCCTTAAGTCAAATCTCATAAAAGTAAGCCTCACTTATTTGCTTTCATCTCCCTTCTGTTCCCCCCATTGTAAAAGCTGTTTCTTCCCTCTTTTATGTGAGATGATTTGCTTCATTTTACCAGTCCCTTTCTCTTATTCCTAGTACATTGCATTCAATGGTAAATTTTATAGTTTTTTAGGTAGTCTCCCTTCATATTCCTTCCCTTTATATTCTCCCTCTCTCTATGTATATGTGTGTATATGTATATATACGTATATATACATACACCCATGTACATAAACATAACTAAATATATAATATACTCATGCATACATACACATATACATCTCTTTCTCTCTGTATGTGTGTATGTGTATATATATATGTATATATATATATGTGTTATACATTATGTTATAAATATTATATATGTTCCCTGTAACTACCCTAATACTGTAAAATGTCTCATGAGTTACAAATAACATCTTTTCATGTAGCAGTGTAAACAGTTTAAATTTAATGAGGATCTTAAGTCTTCTCTTTCCTTTTTACCTTTTCCTGTTTCTCTTGATTTTTGTATTTGAAAGTAAAATGTTCTATTCAGTTTTGCTCTTCTCAACAAGAATGCTTGCAAGTCCTCTATTATCATTGAAATGCCTTTTTTCCCCTGAAGTATTATACTCAGTTTTGCTGGGCTGGTGATTCTTGGTTTTAATCCTGTCTCATTTGACCTCTGGAATATCATATTCCAAGTCTTTTGATCACTTAGTGTAAAAGCTGCTAAATTCTGTGTTATCCTGGTTGTATTTCCACAGCACTTGAATTTTTTCTTTCTGTCCACTTGGAATATTTTCTCTTTGATCAGAGTACTCTGGAATTTGGCTACAATATTTCTGGCAGTTTTCCTTTGGAGATCTCTTTCAGGAGGTGATGGGTGAATTCTTTCCATTTCTATTTTACCCTTTTGGTCTAGAATTTCAGGGAAGTTTTCCTTGAAAATAACTTGGAAGATGATGTCTCGACTTTTTTTTTATTATGGCTTCCAGGTAGAGAAATAATTTTTGCATTGTCTCTCCTAGATCCATTTTCCAGATCAATTGTTTTCCCAGCAAGATATTTCACATTGCTTTCTATTTTTTTATTCTTTTAGTTTTATAGTTTCTTGGTTTCTCATAAAATTATTAGCTTTCATATGCTCCATTCTAATTTTTAAAGAATTACTCTGCCATTTTGGCTTTCACCCCAAGCTCATTTTTTTTCATGATTTCCTTGCATTACTCTCATTTCTCATCCCTATTTTTTTCTCTACTTTTCTTACTTGGTTTTCAAATTTTTTTTGGCTATTCTAAGGCCTGCAACCAATTCACATTAGGAACTTTGACTTTGTTATCTTCTTCTGGTTTTACATTTTTTTTCTTCCTTGTCACCAAATACGATTCTATATTCCAATTACTTTTCTTTTCTTCACTGATTTCCCCAGCAATTACTTGACTTTTTAGGTTTTTGTTAAATGGAGGATCTACTGTCCCAAGTTTCAGGGATTTTGTACAGCTGTTCTCAGGGATATTTTAGGGAACTGTAAATGTTCAGTTCTTCCAAGGTGGTATGATCTAAAAGAAGTTTTTACTACTCTCCTTGCCTGTGCTCTGGTCTGTGTGCAACCATAAGAACTCTTTGCTTCTTTGGAAATATGAGGAGGATTCCCTTCCCACCAGTCCTGCCATAAGCTCTGCCACCTCACTGTTCCTCCTTGCCCCAGTACCACTGTCCAGGACTAAAACCCAGATCCAAGCATGGGCAAAGCAAGAAAAAACTCCTTCAGAGCGCATTTAGGGTTAGGGTTAGAGCCAACAGACATCACTGCAATCCTCCTCTGCTCACCATTTGCATCCCAATGCCATTTATGGACTGAGAACTCCAGAAGCAGGTGCTGTTGCCACCACCCTTGCTGTCCTAGGTCTGTGGCTAAGACAACACTCCTCTCTCACCTAGGTGGAGACAGACCTTTCTTCTTAACTTTCTAAGTTGTCTTTGGTGTTTATGGGTTGAGAAATCTCAAACTGTCACAGCTGCCATTGATTCAGTCTCCCAATACTGCTTCAAATTTGCTGGGGCCTCATCAATTCCAGTCGGCTGCACACTGGATTGAGCTCTTTTCTCAGTCTGGCACAACAGACCTTTCCTGTTGACCTTTCAGGCTGTCTTGGGCTGGAAATTTGTTTCATTCTGACTTACCTTCTGCTCTGCAAGTTTTGCAGAGTCATTTTTACAGGTATTTTTTGAGGGATTTATGGGAAATCTCAAGAAAATCCCTGCTTCTACTCTTCCATATTTGCTCCACCCTCTCTTTTTTTTTTTATTTTCTTTAAGCTCCTGGTTTTGTAAGTTAATTTATAAACTTAAAATTTCACTAGTTCTTCTTTTGATTTTTCAAAATTTGGATATGGGTGTTAGATTTCAATTTTTACTTTGTTGCTTTTCTAATTAATTTTAGTTGCATGCTTGATTTATTTGTCTTTTCATTCTCATCTTTTAAAAATATAGTCATGTAGAGACATATATTTTCTCCCAAGTGCTATTTCAGTTGTAGCCCATCAATTTTGGTATATCGTCTCAATGTTGTCATCATTTTGAATAAATTCTTGATTGTTTTTATGATTATTTTTTCACTCACACATTTTTTAGGATGCAATTATATTTATTTTCTAAATAATACTTAACATAGGCTTCAAGGTTCTTAATGAATTTAATTTTATTGCATTATGATTTCTAAAAGTTTATATTTAATATGTCAATTTTTCTGCATTTTTGATGGCCTTATGCACTAAAACATTACCAACTTTTATGATGGTGCCATATAATCTTGGCACTAGACACATTCTTTTATGCTTCCATTCAATATTCTCTAAATCTATCACATCTAAATGTTCTGAAACTCTATTAGTCTTCTTAATAGTTTTGCTTTTTATTTTTGTTAGATTAATGTAGCTCTGATGTGGGTTAATTAAATACCTACACTTGTATATCTTTACTCTCTTTCCTTCTTGTGACATTTTTTCTTTAAAGTGTGTGTGTGTGCATGCATGCATGTGTAAGTGCATGCACACATGTGTGTTTCCATGTATGTATTCATTACTGATACAGTTTCATTGCCTAAGACACTTTTCAGCAAAATGCATTCTCTTTAGTTCTTGTAATTAGGTCTCTTTATGTTTTTGCTTTATTTGTGATCATGCTTGTTACTCTGCTTTGTTTTTTTTTTTTTTCATTTTTCGTTTTTTGAGCTGAAGCAAAACAGGTTCTATTCCAACCTTATCTTTCAAGTCTGTGCATATCTTTCTCTTGAAGTGTGTTTTTGTTAAGGAATATAGTGTTTGAATCTAGTTTCTATTCCATCTGCTATCTTCTACTTTATTTCTCAATCACAGCTATAATGGCCAACTCTGTGTTTAAATTTATCCTATTTTCTATGCTTATCCTTCTTTTTTGTTTATTCTGGGTTGTCTTTATGAGTCTTTTTTGCTTTCTACCACAATCTTTTTTTCTCCATCTTACAATTCTCTCTTTTCCTTTTTCTTTTCTTTTTTATAACAGCTTCTGGTAAGCCTGATTCCTTTCTGCCTCTGTGATGGGTAAAAAGACTTTCTGTGTCCAACTTTTCAGGTACACTTATTCCTGACTCTGAACCAGTTCAGATCAGAGTGAAGGTCAAGTGCTATCTGACTTCTACCTCTCATTTCCACATCCATTAAAAAAACAGAACAAATAAGCAAACCTCTTTTTCTTGTTCTGCATTTATGTGAAATGACTTTCTCCATTTTTTCTCTCCATTCCATCCTTTTCCAGTGCATCTCTCTTCTTACCCTTCCACTAACCATTTGAGATTATCATACTAGAGTCAATCTCAGTCCCACTGTACAATTAGACTCCTAATTAGATCCCTCTAAATGATAATATTCCACGGCGTTATTTGTATCATCTTCCCATGTAAACAATTGATCTTGTTTAATCCATTATGATTTTTCATGCATATTTGTGATTTACAATTTCTCTTGAGTCTTATGTTTCAGTGTTGAGTTTTCTTTTCAGTCCTGATATTTTTTCATCAAGAATGCTTGAGAATCTTCCACATCTTCAAATGTTCATTGTCCCTGCATAATATTATATTCCACGTTGCTGGATAAGTTCTTGTTGATTGTAATCCTATCTTATTGCTATTCATCTCAGCAATGGATCTGTGACCTAGAAATAGCAAATGGGTAACAGAACTGGCAAATGAGAGCAATTTTTCCTCATAAAATTTGCTCTCAGAAAATTCTGTGGTCCTATGTGGTTCTCTTTCTGCCTCAACATTCAATCTTATTCCCTTCACTATGCCTGGGTGCTTGAACGCTGCATAGAGCTTCTGGCAGTGACTGCCTGTCACATGGCACTGGCTAGCCACAACTTCCATGTCCACATACATTTCTTTTATCCTTCCTTCCTTCCTTCCTTCCTTCCTTCCTTCCTTCCTTCCTTCCTTCCTTCCTTCCTTCCTTCCTTCCTTCCTTCCTTCCTTCCTTCCTTCCTTCCCTCCTTCCTTCCTTTCTCTCTCTCTTTCTTTCTTTTTCTTTCTTTATTTCTTCCTTCCTTTCCTTCCTTCCTTCCTTCCTTCATTTCTTTCTTGGAAAATGACTCACAGATTTTTACTTTTTTGCATTTTATATCAGTTATTATTTTTAGGACTCTTTTTAAGTTTTGAGTTCCAAATTTTCTCCCCCCTCCCAGCTACTATTCAATCTACGGAGAAGACAAGAAATATAGTATCAATTATACCTGTGAAATCATGCAAAATATTTTTTTCATTTTAACTATATTGCAAAAAACTATGTTGCAAAAAAAAAAATTGATCTTAGAGTTCCTCAGTTCTCTCACTGGATGTGGATAGCATTTTTTCATCACAAGACCTTTGGAATTATCTTGGATAATACAAGATACAGGAAAGTAAGGGAGAAAGGGATAAGCATGGAGAGATGATAGAATGGAGGGCAAATTGGAGAAGGGGGTAGTCAAAAGCAAACACTTCTCAAAAGAGATAGGGTGCAAGTTGAAAATAGAATTAGTAAGGGTTTGGGACAGGATGGAGGGAGTTATGAGTAGTCTTTCACAACATGACTATTATGGAAGTGTTTTGCATAACTACACATGTAGATCCTATACTGAATTGCTTGCCTTCTCAATAAGGGTGGGTGGAAAGGGAAGAAGGAAGATAATTTGGGACTCAAAATTTTAAAAATAAATATTAAAAATTGTTATTCATGCAACTTTGAAATGAGATATAGTGGCAATGGGGTATAGAAATCTGTCTTGCCCTACAAGAAAGTAAGGAAAGGGAGGATAAGGGAGAGGGGTGATAAAAGAGAGGGCAGATTAAGAGAAGGGACAATGAGAATGCATGCCATGTGGGGTGGGGAGGAGAGATGGAGAGAAAATTTGAAACTAAAATTTTCCGTAAATGAATGTTTAAAACTAAAACTCAGTTAGCATTAACAAAATAAAATTAAATGAAACATTTTTATGGATAGTTTTGTCTTCTCCTGAAAACTGCCTGTCCATATTCTTTTACCACTTATCAATTGGGACTGGGTACTATTTTTATAAGTTTCACTCAATTCTGTATTTATTTACGAAATAAGATCTTTATCAGAGAAATTTGTATTTTTTTAAAATTTTACTTCATTGCCAATGGTCCCTTATAGCAAAATGTGGTTTCGCTGTTTTGTTTTTTTTTAAATTAGGTCTAATTTCACCTTTGTTTTGAGGGATATAATGAATACTACTCCTGCCTTTTTTTAAATGCAGATGAAGTATATTAGATTCTGCTCTAGCTCTTTATTTTTACTCCGTTTTTATCTCTCTGTTTAAAGTCTGTCTTTTTTAAACAACACATTACTGCAATTTGATTTCTAATCCATTCTGCTGTCAGCTTCTATTACGTGAATTAACACTGTATTTGCATTCAGTTATGATTACTCATTGTTTATTTCTCTCAATCCCACTTTCTTCTGTTTGTTCTCTTTTTTATTTACTTTCCCTTCTTAAAAGTCTATTTTGCTTCTAAACGCAGCCATCCTTAATCTGACCTTCATTTTATCATCCCTTCCCTTTCTCTTAGCCAGTTCCTCCCCTACTTGTGTATTGGGTCAGGTAATTTCTCTAGAAAGGTGAATGTATCAATTCTGATGAGAGTGAAGGACACCCCTTACCATTACCCCTGCCATTGTCCCCTCCACTATAAAACAAACAAAAAAAAACAAACAAAAAAAGATGAACACAACCTCTTCTTGCCTTTTCATTTTCCACCCTCTCCCTTTCCTTTCCTTTTTCTCCCAGGGCATCCTCCTTCTTGCCCTTTCATATTTTCTTAGATCATCATCATGTAATTGTCATGTACATGTACTGTCAATCTTTATAGACTGCTCCTAAGTGGCCTAAAAATGATAAAGCTCTAAAGAATTAAATGTATTATCTTACTGTATAAAATTTAAGCAGTTTAAAATTT
The DNA here is from genome assembly GCA_023548195.1 of Bettongia penicillata ogilbyi. Classification (NCBI taxonomy): domain Eukaryota; kingdom Metazoa; phylum Chordata; class Mammalia; order Diprotodontia; family Potoroidae; genus Bettongia; species Bettongia penicillata. Next base: position 616,340 of record JAJHZJ010001031.1, on the reverse strand, counting down.
ATTGAATCTCTCTGGATTTTCCTTTCATGTTTACATTTCTATGTTTCTCCAGAATCTTGTATTTGAAAGTCATGTTTTCTGATCACCTCTTGTCTTTTCTTTAGGAATGCTTGAAAATCCCCCATTTCACTAAATATTCATATTTTAGCCGATGAATTCTAGACAGTTTTTCTGTATAGATGAAACTTGGTTGTAGTTCTAGTTGCTTTGCCCTCTAGAATATAATATTCTATATGCTCTGATCCTTTAACTTGGAGGCCCCTAAATACTATGTGATCCTGATTCCATTTTACTTGACTTTTTTTTTTCTAACTACTTGCAATATATTCTCCTTTACATGTGACCTCTGGAATTTGACTATCATTTTTTTTTGAAGTTTGCATTTTTGAATCTCTTTCAGTAAGATATATATATAGATTCTTTCAATTTCTATTTTACCCTCCTGATCTAAGATATCGGGGCAGTTTTCCTTTTTTAGTTTATTGAAATATGGTGTCTAGTGTCTGTCTCTCTGTTTCTGTCTCTCTGTCTCTCTCTTTTCCCCACCCTCCCTTTTCAGACAGTCCATGAAGTCTTTAATTATCTCTCCTTTATCTCTTTTCCAGGTCAGTTGTTTTTTTTCCAATGAACTATTTTCCCATTATCTTCTATTTCTTTTATTTGTTTGACTTTATTTGACTTTGTTTATTGATATCTCATGTCATCATTAGCAGAAGAGAACTTCTCAATTCTAATTTGTAAGGATTTTTTCAGTAAATATTTGTATCCTTTTTTCTATTCAGTTCTGTTTTTTTTTAGTTCATTCCCTTGTGCTTATTTTACCATTAATCCAGTTCTATTTTTAAGTTTTTTTTATTTTTTTCAGAAATTTTTGTGTCTTTTAAACAAGCTTTTAATTATATTTTCATAATTTTCTTTCATCATTATAAATTTTTTTCTAAGTTTGTCACTAACATTCTCAGCTCTTTCTTTAACTCTTTCAGAAATTCACTGTGGGTTTATGTCCAATTAGTATTTTTTTCCTTTGATGCTGGACTGTAGTTTTTTCACATTATCATCTTCTTCTTATGTCTTAGTCTTCCATCTCATTGTAGGAGCTTTTTATGGTCAAATTATTTTGGGGGTTGGAGTTGCTAATTTTTCAGTTCTCTTTCTGCACTTTGAATTTTGTGTACAAGTACATTTCTGCTCACTTCATATTTGGAGGCTTTTTACCAAGCTTCAGTCTCTTTGTGCTTGTGTTTTCAGAGCTAGCTCTTGGAATCTGTAAGTTATTGATGCTTCCAAAGTGGTGTGATCTAGACAGAGGTTTGAACATTGCTTTCTTTGTCTGTGCTTTTTACCCAAGAAAGGCCCCTGCACCCCTATTTCCACAAATCCTGGCAATCTTCTTGGATGTTGAATTGTGACCAGGGTTTCTGCTTTCCTGCAGCATTTTTGCTACTCATCTCTCTTTATTGGAAATATGATCAGGGCTTCTGCTCCCTTGTGAGTGACCATAAGCGCTCCTTTCTTTCCTACAAATGTGACCAGAACTGCATATGGATAATATCTTTGTCAGTCAGTACCAAATGTATCAGTGCCAGCAACTAGTCAGCTATAATCTCTTTTTGATCAGCTGTTCAATCCCCTTACCATTTCCTTTTTTTTGTTTTAAATAGAATTTTATTTTTCCCCAATTACATATCAAGAAAACTCTTTGCATTTATTTTACAAGATATTCTAGTTCAAATTTGGGCAGTTTGATATAGATAGATAGATAGATAGATAGATAGATAGATAGATAGATAGATAGATAGACAGATAGATAATCTACATATTTATATTGATATCTATATCTATCTGTATATTTTCATACATGCTATCATGGCAAATATATTTTCATATTCATCGCAGTTGTGGCAAAAGAAACAGATCAAACAGAAAAAAAAGAAAGAATAAAGTCAAAAAATATGCTTTGGTCTGCATTCAGAGTCAATCAGTTCTTTATCTGGATATGGATAGAATTTTCCTTTGAGAATCCTTTGTACTTGCCTTGGATCATTGTGCTGTTTAGCATACCCAAATCTTTCATAATTAATCATCTCATGATGTTGTTGATACTAAATACAATGCTTTCCTCATTCTGCTCATTTCACTTTGCTTCAGTTTGTACAAATCTTTCAAGTTTTTCCAGAATCTGCCTATTCATCATTTCTTATTGCTCAACAGTATTCCATTACAATTGTATACCACAGCTTGTTCATCTCTAATTGATTTGAATCACTTTAATTTCCAATATTTGTCACTATGAATAGGACTTCAATAAATATTTTGTATATGTATGTTATTTTCCCTTTTATTATGATCTTTCTGAGAGGCAGACCTAGTAATAATGTTGTCATATAAAAGGGCATGTTTGGTTATCCTTGGGTGTAGTTTCAAATTGCTCTCCACCATGGCTGGATCAATTCACAACTCCACCTATTAGTTTCCCAATTTTCCCACATGGTCTCCAAGATTAATTATTTTCCCTTTTTTTGGCATATTACCCAACCTGATTGATATGAGGTGATATTTCTGAGTTGTTTTAATTGGAATTTCTCTAATAAATAGTGATTTACAGCACTTCTTCATATGTGTATAGAAGTCTTTGATTTCATCTGAAAACTGTCTATTTATATTCTTGACCACTTATCATTTAGGGAATGGATTGTGTTCTCATAAATTTGACTCAGTTCTTTGTATGTCTGAGAAATGAGGTCTTTATCAGAAACACCTGCTGTAAAGATTGTTTAACAGCTTCCTGCTTTCCTCCTAATCTTGTTGCAATGATTTTCTTTATACAAAAGCTTTTCAATTTAATATGATCAAAATTATCTATTCAACATTTGGTTATACTCTCTATCTTCTGTCTGGTCATGAATTATTCCCATTCCCACAGATCTGACAGGAAGATTATTCCTCGTTCTTCTAATTTGATTGTTTCATTATCTATGGTACCATTTAACAAGATAGTTTCCTGGTTTATCTCTTTTAATTAGAGCTAGTTTTCCTTTTATTTTGTCAAAGATTGAGATTTCTATCCCTGTTTTTTTTTTTCTTCTTCAGCTGTAGAATAACAGATTCTGCTCCAGCCCTTTGCTTTTACTGGGTGTCTGTATCTGTGCTTCAAGTTTTTGTTATTGGGTTTGGGTTTGTTTGTTTTATTTGCTTGTTTGTTTTAGTAAGGAACTTATTGTAGGATTCTTTTTTTTTTATCTGCTCTACTGTTAGCTTCTGTTTTATGAAAGCATTCATATTTACAGTTATGATTTCTACCTGTGTATTTTCCTCCGTTCTGTTCTGCCTCTTGTTTGTCTTCTCTCTCCTTTCACTATTTCCCATTTCACCAGCGTTTGCTTCTGTCTACCACCACTTCTCATCTACCCTCCTTCTGATAGTCCTCAATCCCTCTCTGACTTAATCTCCTAACCTCATACTTCCCTGTCAGGTAAAATATATTTCTGTATTCAACTGATTGTCTATATCATTCCCTCTTGGAGTCAATACTGAGGAAAAATTGACATTGCCATGGCAATTGCTCATCCTCCCATCCACCCCTTCATTGTAATAGGTCTTTCTTTCCTCTTCATGAGAAATGATTTATCCCATTCTACGTTTACCTTCTTTCTGCAGCTATTGAACGTCTCTTTCTCATGCTTTAATTTTTAAAAATGTTATTCCTTCAAATTCACTTTATTCCCATACCCTCTGTCTATCCATATTGCTTCTATCTGTACTGTTAGTGATAGATATCTTTAGAACTACACATATCGTCTTCCCAATGGAAGGGATCTAAGAACTTTAGCTCCATTAAATTCCCTATGTTTTCTTTTGCCTTTTTAAATTTTTTATGCCTCTCTTGTATCTTGATATCAGAAGTCAAATTTATTGCTAGTTCTGATCTTCTTCTTATGAAGTCTTGAAATCTTTCCATTTCATGGAATAACCATTTTTTTTTTTCTCCAGGAAGTGATTCTTCATTGTAATGCAACTCCTTTGCCTTCTGGAATGTGATATTACAAGAATTTCAGCTCTTTAGCATTGTAACTGCTTAATACTGTGTAATCCTGACTGTGACTCCTTGATATTTGAATTGTTTCTTTCTGGCTGTTTGTAGTATTTTCTCCTTACTATGAAATTCTGAAATTTGTTCTACTACCTTGATTCTACTGCTTCTTTTAACCTAATTTCCAATCTCTTATTCTCTAGCTAATTTTCTCTTGCTGTGAATATATCTTGTATTTTTTTAAGTTTATTTTATAATTCCATCCTCTGAATATAATTTGTCCCATTTTTCTTCCCTTTCATGGATCAAATCCTGGGAGAAAACAGAACAAAACAATGAATTAAACCAAATAAAACAAACAGTAGCATAACATAATTACAAGAAGTCTATATTCTTTGTCTCTAATTTTTCATGTGTCTCTTTCCTCATCCTTTTAAAAATTTGTCTTTCATCAAACTGAACCTGCTCTCTTCAAAGGCTTCACCTTTTCTTTCTTCCCAAATGCTATGATGTCCCATCCCCCAGAGGCTCTTTTACATAGACTGTCTACTTTCAAGATGTTCTCTCTACATCAATGTATGTGACAGTTACATAATTGTCTCTTTTCAAATAACTGGTTAATTTTTACTCTCTTTTTTGTTTATAATCCATGTTTCATATCATTGCAAAGGTGTACCAATAGGTACTCTCTAATGAGTCTCTTTTCTTCTTTTTCTACACTATCTCTTTTGGTAATTAATCCGTTCCCATTGATCCAACCACTATCTCTACACATCAAGTTTCTAGATCTTATCCTCATTTCTATCCTGAGTTCCAGACCCACATTTCAAACTTCCTATTAAACATATCCAACTACATATCCTATAATTATCTCCACCTCAACTTTTCCAAAAGGCAATTCATTATCTTTTGCCCCAAACCCTTTCATCTCCTTCTTTTATGTATTTGCTTCAAGGTTACTGGCTCTTCCAATAACAAAGGGTATCAAACTCAATATGAGCAAAAGAGAACTCATTATCTTTTCTCCTAACCAGGGGTAGGGAACCTGTGGCCTTGAGATCACATGTGGCCCTTCAAGTCCTCAAGTGTAGCCCTTTGACTGAATCCACACTTCACAAATCTCTATCCTCTCAGTCCCTTGTGCTCATAACCTAGAAGTCATACTACATTTCAAGCTTTATTTAACCCCTATTTCCAACTAATTTCCAAGGCCTATTGCTTTCATCTTTCCAAAACCTTTGCAGTCCCTTGTCCCCTCATACTTGCATGGATGCAATAGCCAAGTATCTCCCCACTCCTATCTATTATCTATTCTGCCAATTATTTTTTTTTGGTGAACTTCCATTCTGGATATGTCATCCATCCATCCCTTACTGAACAAACACCAATGTGTTCCTTTACTACTAGGAACAAATATAAAAGGATCTGTTTGGAATTCAAACCACTTTATAATTTAGCTCCCTTCTATCTTTCCAATCTTTTTACACCTTATTTCTCCACACATAATCTTCAATCCAGTGACACCAAACACCTGGCAGTTCCACAAATAAGATATTCTATCTCCTTACCCAGGTGTTCTATCTAGCTGTCCCCTATTCAAGGAATGTTCTCCAATTTTTTTCCCTCTTAATATTGACCTCTCTGGCTTCCTTTAAGTCCCAACAAAAATCTCTCCTACTAAAGGAATTCTTCTCCAACCTCTTTTAACTCCAATATTTCCCTATGTAAATTATTTCTTATTTTTCCCATATATAGTTTGCTTTGTATACCTTTGTATACCTTAGTTTTCATGCTATCTTTTTTATTAGATTGGAATTTCCTTCAGGGCAGAGACTATCTTTTGTCTTTTTTTTTTGTATACTGAGCACTTAATATAGTGTCTGTCACATAGTAGATATTTAATAATATTTATCAATTGGTTGCTTAATCTAGAGGTGATCCTTTATTCTATGTGCTTACATAGGTCTTTTATCTAATTGGATGTCAAATAGTTTCAATTTCATCTACTTGATATTTCTAGATTACTTTTCCTGATTTCTGTCCATACCAAAACTGCCCAAGGTCAGGCTTTTTGACTTTCACTTGGAATGTTATGTTGACCTCCTAACTAGTCTCATTTCTTTAATTCACCTTCAATATGAAGGCTAAATCAATTTACCTAAAGTCTAGGTGCCATTTTTTTAAGCGTGCAATTTTTCTACTCATGAAGCTTCAGTAACTGTTCATGTCAGTAAAATAAACACAAGCTTCCCCAGCATTTAAAGTCCTTCAGCCTGCCTTCAACTTGTCTTTCCAGGCTTATTAAACCTTTTCATTCATCATATAATATACATTACAACCTAGCTGGCCTACTTACTTTTCTCTATGTTTGACACTGGGGATCTGGGTGGTAAAGTGGATGGAACACAGGGCTTAGAATCAGGAAGATCTGAGTTCAAATCTAGCCTTAATTATTATTTATTTATTATTTAACTCTTATTTGCCTCAATTCTTCACTTGTAAAATGTAATAACACTGGAAAATGAAATGACAAAACACTGTAGCATCTTTTTCAAGAAAACCCATGGACAAGTCCATGAGGTCATGAAGAGTCAACATTATTGAATGACTCAACAATAGTAGTTGATGTTCAATTTCTTACCTTTTGTGTTGGCAAAGGATGACTCTATCGTCTTCAAGTGCTCTCATTTCTTACTTTCAAATATTGGATCCCCTACAACTCTTCTAAACTCAAGTCTAATGCACCTCCTCAAAAAGACCTTTCCTGATTATATCAGATATTAATGATTCTACCCATTTCTCATTGCTGTGATTTAAAAAAAAATTCTATATTTACTTATATGTGTACATGTTAACTTTATCTAATAAAATGAAAGCTCCTTGAGGACAAAGCTTTTCTTGATCTTACATTTGTGTTTCTATTGCTTAATATGGTGTCTGGCACATAGTAAGCTATTAAGAGATGTTTGTTGATTTATTGCCACTTTATGTCCCAATTTTCTATCTGAAGTTATTCCAGTATTTGTATTTTCATTTTTACTCTTTGAACAATTTCAAATTATAATACATTTAAAATAGATTTTATGATTAAAGGCATCGACACATGGGTGTATAAGAGTAAGTGTATGTATGTATGTGTGTGTATATGTCTATATATATGTATGTATATACGTACACACATAAATTTAATACATCTATATGCTCACACATAAATATATACACACATATAATTATGTATGTAAATAAATATGTATGTTATATGGATATATAAAAAATTTCATATACTTTCACATATGTTATATAGTGTGTGAACAAAGCATACATACACATATACACACATTTGTGCATGTGTATGTATTTTATGTGTATATAAATTATCTATAACATATGTTTATACACTTATCTATAACATATGTTTATACACTAATACATATATAACAATATGTATACAGATGCATATGCATGTATATTGACACCTACAAAAATGTGGTTTATACTTTGTATATATACTTATATATTAAAATGCAAATATGATAGATGAGTATATATAGTCTATAAACAAATATGCAAAATATGAATATATTTGTATGTATTAAACCACACATGTGCATGTTTATATATGCACATGCACACATATATTATTTATACATACACATATATACATTTACTTATGCATATATACATAAACATACACATTTACATACATATATACATACACATGTATATACACATACACACGTATGTGTGTGTAGCTATTTCTATGTTATATAATGAGGTGTCAGAGGAAGAAGAGGGAGAGAAACGAAATGAAAAGGGGGAGGATAACTTTAAGTCTTTACAAGACAGCTAGGAAAGCAATGCAAATAAAGTTCTTTTTTTTTTTTTAATTTACTTTTTTTGTATTCATGGTGAATACAGTGATTTGTCCCCTTAAAAGTCAAACAAGGTCTAAGAGTTATATCTTATAATATTCTATAAAATACACAGATTATAACAAATAATTATCCATTCGGGAGGAGGGCAAGGTCAGTACAACCTAAAGGTCAAATCTTTAATTCCCAGACATAGCTTAAAATGCCATATGAACCAAGTAGCAGGGAATCATGAGTTTCAAGTCCAACTTGTCATTAACTCTTGTCAATTTGTTACTAAAAAAGGAAAAAAATCTAACCCTTCAGCTTTAAATTTTCTGGTTTTCATTAGTCTTTATAACCTTGGAAGTATTTAAATGCGGTATTTTGAACTTAATTGCCTGTTACATTATCTTCCCCAAACTCAAATGTCCCTGTATCTATTTAATGAAAATACAGTAATATCATGGTCTTGTGTTTCACAAAATACGTTATACTAAACTTAGCTGAACAGTAACAGAGAAAATATATTTCCTTGAAAAATCAGGGATTCAAATACAATCAAAGGTTTGTGTGACCTCCCTTCAGGGAGCTCATATCCTTCTATTATCCTTATAGTTTTAATTGTTTGTGTATGTGCACATATGTATATATCATGATAATATATAATGTAATGTATAATGGCATATATAACTAGAATAATATGTAAACGCATTGTATTATATATGAATAATGTAAATTACACATATGTGTACATATATTTGTATGTGGATCTTTTCTTTCTCCATTACTAGAAGCAAACACAGTTTCTTAAACAAATTATGTTACATTAAGGAACTGTGTTGAATTTTGACAATGAAATAATTCAGAGATTCCTAAACTTTCTACGTTCATGATATCTTTACTGTTTCAGTAATTTTTTGGCAGAATCCTTGAAATCCAAAAGAAATACATAGTGATTCAATGTATTAAGTAGTTAGGTTCAACCAAAATTAGGTCCCAACAACTTAAGAGTTATTTTAAAAATACAAATAAATTGAAAGAAAAAGACATACTTTAGTCCATTCTTATATAACTAAAATTAATTATTAATTGGTTGTGTGTGTGTGTGTGTGTGTTTGTTGGCAACAGAACAGTTTTTCAAAACATGGAAATAGTTTGGACATTGTCAAACTGGTTGCCTGTTTCTTACTGATTTGTTGATGGTCCTTTTTTTTTTTTTTTAATCACAGCAATTCCTCAAAACTCAGCTTCTCAAAGATAACACTTGACAAAAGAAAAAAGTTCCAGAAGTTAATGCCATAGCTGAAAGTACAATGAAACAAAATCATATCACAAACATTTGAGAATGTCTTGTAGAAAGATCAAACATTGAAACTACGAACAACCTTAAGCTAGTATTTTGGTTGCTGTCCTGCAGATGTTGATTATTGCAGATTTTACCTTGAAGATTTCAAATATATTATGTCAGCCTTCTTTGAATTTTTCATAGTGCTTTACAGTACCATATACTCTTCTGAAGGGGTAAGGAGAAGAGGAGAGAAGATGGAAAAAAAAAAAAGACAAGAAGAAAGAATAATGCAAATGTGCCAAAGCTTTGCATATACTCAGATTATCTAAGATGGAGCCACCTATGTCGTTTTCAACAGGGAACTCTTTCGGTTAGATGATAGTCCTATCTTCAAAACTAGCAGACAGGAAATAATTTGTTATTTTTATACCAGCATTCAGGGATTGCAGATATTGTTCACCTACATCAAGGACACCATGAATTAATAGAGCGGGGTAGAAAACTACCTTTCACCTCTTCACTTTAGTCCTTTAACCCTAAAAATAATATTTGGGGTGTTTTTTCTGTTTCAGTTGTTTTCTTGTTGCTCCTGTTTTCACCTCTAGCAACAGACAATGGAGTCCTCATATCTAGGACCTCTATGAATCTTTCAGCACTTCAACACTCATGGGCCTTATCACAATGTGGTAGAGCAAGATGACAACTGTATTTGTATTGAGGAGCAGAATGCACTGGACTAACACATGTTAATTCTTGAGGGGGTCCTTAGTGGCTATCCACAGTCTTGTCTGGCCAAACGAACACTTCCAATGAGTCAGCCTCCAAGTATTTATGCACTTTATACACTTTTCAGTGCTAGAGGGCACAACTCTCTGACCCATTGCCTCAATAGAAATTAACAAAAGGTATTGACGTCTATGAATGGGTTGGGAAGAGTTTTTACTCCTCCCTTCCCCCATCATTAACCTTCCACTCTCACACAGAGGAAATCAACATGTATCTCCCTTAATTTTGTAATCAGTAAAATGTAGTTAATAATAATGTCAATATCACAGGGTTGTGGTGAATATCAAGTGGATTAAAGTATATAGAGCTTTGCAAACATTCTGACCAAGTCATTTATTCATATTTGCTTCAATTTCCTCATTTATAAAAAGAGTTGGTGAAGGAAATGGCAAACGACCATAGCATCTTCACCAAGAAAACCCCAAACAGGGTAACACAGTCAGGCATGACTGACAAATGACCAACCATCAACAAAAGCTGTAGATAGACAGACATGGACAGATGGATGGACGGATGGACGGATAGATGGATAGATAGATATAGATACATACATACATATAGATAGATAGATATAGATACATACCCACATGCATATGTGTGCATATATAATCATTATTATTGATATTACTATTGTTGTTTCTGCTACTACTGTCTATCTTCCAATAAACAAGTACTGTGAAGCAAAGGAAAATGAGTGTAGATCTCCAAAAGAAAATGAATCAATGCTACAAATATGATTAAATATTCAGACATGAGAATAAAATTATCGCAACCACCTTCATAGGGTGTTAGAAACTTAAAGGGCTTTTTAAAAGACACCCTTAGTTTATTTTCATATACATCAATGATCTCATTATTGTGTATATTCTATTTAATCATGCAAATACTTTCTTTTTCAATGTGCCTATCTTTTGTAGATCTTGTTCATTTCCCCCCATAAATCTGCAAGAGTGTCATTCAAAATGCAGAAGACTTCCTCATTTTAACAGAGGAGTAGGTTGCATATCCCTAATTTACCTGTGCAAATCATTCATTTCAAAATGCAATATAAGTAGAAAAACAGGCATACCTATAATAATGTTTATTGAAGTTCCCTTAAGATCTTTTTTAGCAGGCATTAGCATTGTTATTGTTGATTTCTAATGATAACATCTGAATTTTTCTTGCATTTTTATGTTCCTCTACTTCAGATACCTCAAATATCTACTTTTCAACACATTTGAAATTTATCAACTCCAGTACGGTCCCCCTGGTTTATATTTAGTTAATATCTCCTTATTCCATCTTTTTTTTATTCTCTTTAGAGCCATTTCCTCTTTCTTTATGATCATATCTGAATCTGTCATATTAGACTTCAAAAGTGATGATTTTATTGTGATAGTTGATTCAAAGAAAAGGGGGTGGGGGTTCAACGGAAAAAAAATAAATCTTTTCAGATCTTTTCCATTTTTTTTCCTTTTGTTTTACTCTTCACTTTTATCCTTAAATGTCCCAGGGATAACTTTCATGACCTATTCCTTACAAAGCTTTCTTTAACTTGTTTTTTTTCTTCTTACTAATTCTCATGTGTCATCCATTCTTTTCCATAGAATTAATATAAATTAAAACAGTTTTATCCTTCACTGCCATTTTTGCCCACTTGTCAAGCAAGGCATGAGGTTGATGATTAAGGTTATTTTACACTCTTCGGTATTTTATTTTGATTGCAATATACACATATGTGTATATGTATATAATATGACTGTTGTGATTATAAATATAATTGTATTATAAACATTTATATTAAATATGCAATTTGGAAATTATTGTGTTAACTTTTTTATTGCTCACCACAGTTTTTTAAAGTAATTTCTATTTTTTCTTTAAATTTGTACTACTTTTGTTCTTTGCACTAACAAGTCAGTGTTCTGACTCTACAAAATCAAATGAGTAAATTCTACATCATTAATGAGCAATTTTTTGAGTATTAGGGTGTAGTGAATTTCTTTTTGTTTTGTATGTTTCATACCCATTGTCTTCATGTTATTTTTGAAAGTATTAACTATGCACACGCACACACACACACACACACACACAAATTTTCTTTATATTAGAAAAATCTTTGGTTTCTCTCATTCCTTATTCTTAAACTATGTTTTCCAAATGTTTTTGACATTCTTTCTTCTTCTCACTTTTGCACTGAAGTCATCAAATGCCAAAGCATATTATGATTTAATTTGAATTGTCTTAGTAATTTCTCCTTAGACATTGTTTCTCTCTTCATTCTCTAAAAAAAGTTCATTCATAAGTTATGATTGTTTTGATCATCTTTGTAAATATTTAAAAAAATCACCATAAAAGTAAGAAAAATATTCTCTTCAAAATGATTATTTCTTGTTGCCTTTTGAAGGATAGAATAAACTTCATCAATTCTATTATTTACATTTTCAAGGAGTATCTATGAAAAAAAGTCACGTAAACTTCTTGATACTGTGGTAGAACTTTTAAAAGGAATAATTCTCTCTATCCTAATTGGATAACTGTGAATTTTTAAATGACAAGTGTGTCTCTGTCAGGAAGACCATATTTATGACATAGAATGTGAGGAATTCAATATAGGTAGAAAATAAATTCTTTAATATAGGCATTTGAGAAGTAAAACAAATGAAGACATATATGGGGAGAACAGTACTGGAGGGAGAGAGATGTTAAAAACTGCTCTGTCAGACTTTTGACAGACACAAACAGTCAGTAGATATCATTATTAACTGTATTGATTCTTGAATCGTCAAATTGAGAAGTGGCTTCAATGGTCAAGATCTCCAGTTTCAGATATTGCTTTTGAGAGTTAAAGAAAGGTGAACCCTCTCATATGTGTCTCTTCTTCTTAATTCCTCCTTATATGGAGGAGGAAACATAGCAAGATTTTTGTAGACACTTTGGTATCCTAGATAGCTGGCTTAAAGATTGCATCTGAGCTCCTCTGCTTAGAACTCCTTTTCATTGCACTATTTAGCATCTAGAAGTGTGAATGCATGGTTGAGCTGATCAGTGTACTACAAAGATATCCAGTTTGAAGGATCAGTCAGTCAATAAACACTTAAGTATCTACTAAGTGTCAGGCACTGTGCCAAGTTAGAAATTTAAAAAAGAGCAAAAGACAGTCTACCCATGAAGACTTGCCAGTCTAATGAGAGAGATAACATGCCAACAATTATGTTTAAGCCAGCTATACGCTGGAGAAACAAGAATTGTTCAACAGAGGTAAAACATTTTCCTTATGGGGCATTGGGAAAGATTTTTTGTAGAAGGCGTGGTAGTATCTAGGAACTGAAAGATGCCAGTGAAGCCAGGAGGCAGAGAGATGAGGAAGAACATTAAAGCATGGAAGAAAGACCAATATAGCAACATTCTTTTATTGACCATGGGTACCTCTGCAGCTCTATTCTCCCCTCCACACTGTTTTCTGCCGAATTCTTCCACTATTGAGATAATTCTCTGCTGCACATTTTTTCTACTCTTACTGGACAAATTGATTGTCCATCTCTTTGAAAAACAAATAAATTTTTGTCTCTATAGAAAAGTTTAGTTTATCTAGCTTCTCTTTAAAATATTCCTTATATAATTTCTATGTAATCTATACTTGGATGCAGTTTTAGATACCTATGTTTTAATGAAGGAATTAGTTTAATAGAAAAGCAACAAAGATACCAGAAGTCAGCAGGCAACTGCATGTAGCCTATCAACCAAAGTCATCTGACCAAGTTGAGCATCTTATTAAGAAGTGATGAGCTTCACAAAGGCTGTAAGATTTGCTATACAAAGACTCTCCACCAAACATTTTACACTTGACTAAACTAGCAGTGTGTGTGTTTGTGTGTGTATGTCTGTGTTTGTGTGTGTGTCTGTGTGTGTGTGTGTGTGTGTGTGTGAGAGAGAGAGAGAGAGAGAGAGAGAGAGAGAGAAAGAGAGAGTAGTGGGATGTGGGGGAAGGACTGGGAAAAGTCCATCTGGAAGTGACAGAATTTGATTCTAGTCTTAAAGAAAGCCAGGGAAACCAGAATGTACAGGTGAGGAGAAAGCCTTCTAGGCAACCCAGAAAACCAAGGGAAAGGCAAAGTGTATGTAAGAATGTATAATTCTACACACATATGTATGTATATACATATACAAACATATGCATGTATGTAGGAAAGTCACCAAGAAGAAGTTTCTCATTTGTGATTTTCTTGGCAAAAATAATGGAATATTTTGCCATTCCGTCTTCAGCTCATTTTGTCATTCACTTCCATAGGTTTTAAATTTTCCTTATCTCCCACCCCTGCCCCCTGCCCAACACAGTGTGCGATCCTATAAAAACTCTACATATACATTATGATGAAACATATTTTTACACGAGTCATGTTGTATAGAAAAAATAGAATGAATGGGGGAAACCATGAGAAAAAAAAATTAAACTAAACTAAGCTAAAACTAAAAAGAGAACACAAATAGTATGCCTCGATCTTCAGTCAGACTCTCCATTTCTTTCTGTGGATGTGGACGACATTTTCTATCATGAGTATTTGCAATTATTTTAGGTCGTTGCATTGCTGAGAAGAGCCACAACTATCCAAGTTAGTCATGGCACAATGTGGTTGTTACTCTGTACAAGGTTATTCTGGTTTTATTCACTTAACTCAGAATCAGTTCATACAGATAATTTCATTTTACTATTTTGATATTGTAGTATTTTTGAATTGTTTATTCAGTGGTAAATATTTCCAGACAGTGATAAGGATCTTTGTTCCTAGTATATGATTCAAGTTCAGAGGCTATAAATTATACATTTTGCCGCCTTTGTTTTTTAAGCAACTTGCAGTGAAGAAAAGCAGTGGGGAAGAAGATACTTCCATTCTACACTTCTCTATTGAGTGTCTTTGTAGCAGGAACATGTGAAATAGGGATTATGTAACAGGGAGATATTATGTGACCTGTTATTATTATGGATAATAATATTCTATATACACATGTATGTTTATATTATATTACATCATATTATATTATATCATATCATATTACATTATATCATATTATGTTATATTATATTAATCATATGTAACTGAATCTATACACCTGACTCAATAAAGGTCTAGTTGTGAAAATCATTTTAGCTACAATAAAATTTTTGTATAGTTGCAGTCACCCACATACTTTAGGCAGAACAAAAAAGGAGAGAGAACCAACATCCTTTTTATTGGTACCACGGTTGACCTTTCTTTATTAGTGCAACTCCTGCTGACTTGACCTCCAAGACGTTTTTACACTATTTGATATCTCCGTCCCCACCCCAATTCCTATATACTACTTGAATTTCCCTATCATATCTGACAAATGTCTGTCTTATCTGTCCAGACTTTTGTAATCTTCTAGGGCCCTTTTGTTTAACTAACCTCACTCTTTCCCCCCCTCTCTTAACAGCTGTGGTCCTTGACCCAAACCTTTCACATCATATAAGATTTTGTAAGAGGAGATTTTATCTAGAAAAAATCTAACACATTTTCGAAAAAAAAAAGGAGAACACTCTGAATATTACTGATGAAAACAATTGAGGTATTGATGACATATGTAGAAGAAAACTTTCATTTCTGTAATGACTACTGTTTTTAGAGTGGTTCATACAATAGGCATTCTAAAAATATTAAATAAAAATATTTAAATTCTTTTAAAATTCAAATCATATTTCTGTTTCTTTTTAAATAATGCATATTCACACTTTTCTGGATTCCATTAAATAGACTTGATTTTGAATTTCTTGTTTTTGCTCCTGTCTTGTGGAAAGTTCTTGGGAATAGATTTTTTTATATGCAAAGTCAGAAGAAAGATGGGAATTCAAAGCAGAACAAAACACAGTAATACAAAGTCTCTGAATCAGAAATAACTTGTAACTAAATAGTGAATTCCATGGAAAACTTATGTTATTAATGGTTTCTTAGTAACTATTTTACTTAGAATGATCGGTGTTACCCAACAATGCTCATACATTAGAATCAGTTAATTTTCATAGTGTAGCATATGCTTGATGAAGGGGGGAAAAAATCTAAAGCTTCTCACTCTGGATCAGTGATTCAAGGTACCCAGATTCATGAGACATAACATAAAACTATATGAATCCTCTATGAAATAGTAAATTGATAGACATATTATAATCCAGAACAATTTAAATTTTTTATTATTGCTTAAATCTTGACAGCAGTTCTTCAAGACCCTAAGTTTGTAATTTGCAAAGAAGGTACTAGTTTGCATTTGTAAATTTGCTCAACTAGATCTCTTTACTCAGGACTAGAATAAAGGAATTTCATTAGAAAACAACACTAGCTAAAACTAAGGATGATCAATATATGTCAGAGGCAAATAAGATTCA